>JAUAMA010000005.1:6992500-7592500 GCA_030819835.1 Acmispon strigosus | reverse complement strand
TAAAATGATCATATCACTCTATTTTAACGAATAATATATTATTTAAAATAAGTAAGTGTTTACTATTTGATTACATGCCCATGAATGTTCAAATTGTATGAGAGCTTATATAAATGATAATTAGCATAGCATAAAATGATCATATCACTCTATTTTAACGAATAATATATTATTTAAAATAAGTAAGTGTTTACTATTTGATTGCATGCCCATGAATGTTCAAATTGTATGAGAGCTTATATAAATGATAATTAGCGTAGCATAAAATGATCATATCACTCTATTTTAACGAATAATATATTATTTAAAATAAGTAAGTGTTTACTATTTGATTGCATGCCCATGAATATTCAAATTGTATGAAAGCTTATATAAATGATAATTAGCATAGCATAAAATGATCATATCACTCTATTTTAACGAATAATATATTATTTAAAATAAGTAAGTGTTTATTATTTGATTGCATGCCCATGAATATTCAAATTGTATGAAAGCTTATATAAATGATAATTAGCATAGCATAAAATGATCATATCACTCTATTTTAACGAATAATATATTATTTAAAATAAGTAAGTGTTTACTATTTGATTGCATGCCCATGAATATTCAAATTGTATGAAAGCTTATATAAATGATAATTAGCATAGCATAAAATGATCATATCACTCTATTTGAACGAATAATATATTATTTAAAATAAGTAAGTGTTTACTATTTGATTGCATGCCCATGAATATTCAAATTGTATGAATGCTTATATAAATGATAATTAGCATAGCATAAAATGATCATATCACTCTATTTTAACGAATAATATATTATTTAAAATAAGTAAGTGTTTACTATTTGATTGCATGCCCATGAATATTCAAATTGTATGAGAGCTTATATAAATGATAATTAGCATAGCATAAAATGATCATATCACTCTATTTTAACGAATAATATATTATTTAAAATAAGTAAGTGTTTACTATTTGATTGCATGCCCATGAATATTCAAATTGTATGAAAGCTTATATAAATGATAATTAGCATAGCATAAGATGATCATATCACTCTATTTTAACGAATAATATATTATTTAAAATAAGTAAGTGTTTACTATTTGATTGCATGCCCATGAATATTCAAATTGTATGAAAGCTTATATAAATGATAATTAGCATAGCATAAGATGATCATATCACTCTATTTTAACGAATAATATATTATTTAAAATAAGTAAGTGTTTACTATTTGATTGCATGCCCATGAATATTCAAATTGTATGAAAGCTTATATAAATGATAATTAGCGTAGCATAAAATGATCATATCACTCTATTTTAACGAATAATATATTATTTAAAATAAGTAAGTGTTTACTATTAGATTGCATGCCCATGAATATTCAAATTGTATGAGAGCTTATATAAATGATAATTAGCATAGCATAAAATGATCATATCACTCTATTTTAACGAATAATATATTATTTAAAATAAGTAAGTGTTTACTATTTGATTGCATGCCCATGAATATTCAAATTGTATGAGAGCTTATATAAATGATAATTAGCATAGCATAAAATGATCATATCACTCTATTTTAACGAATAATATATTATTTAAAATAAGTAAGTGTTTACTATTTGATTGCATGCCCATGAATATTCAAATTGTATGAAAGCTTATATAAATGATAATTAGCATACTCTATTTTAACGAATAATATATTATTTAAAATAAGTAAGTGTTTACTATTTGATTGCATGCCCATGAATATTCAAATTGTATGAGAGCTTATATAAATGATAATTAGCATAGCATAAAATGATCATATCACTCTATTTTAACGAATAATATATTATTTAAAATAAGTAAGTGTTTACTATTTGATTGCATGCCCATGAATATTCAAATTGTATGAAAGCTTATATAAATGATAATTAGCATAGCATAAAATGATCATATCACTCTATTTTAACGAATAATATATTATTTAAAATAAGTAAGTGTTTACTATTTGATTGCATGCCCATGAATATTCAAATTGTATGAAAGCTTATATAAATGATAATTAGCATAGCATAAAATGATCATATCACTCTATTTTAACGAATAATATATTATTTAAAATAAGTAAGTGTTTACTATTTGATTGCATGCCCATGAATATTCAAATTGTATAAAAGCTTATATAAATGATAATTAGCATAGCGTAAAATGATCATATCACTCTATTTTAACGAATAATATATTATTTAAAATAAGTAAGTGTTTACTATTTGATTGCATGCCCATGAATATTCAAATTGTATGAAAGCTTATATAAATGATAATTAGCATAGCATAAGATGATCATATCACTCTATTTTAACGAATAATATATTATTTAAAATAAGTAAGTGTTTACTATTTGATTGCATGCCCATGAATATTCAAATTGTATGAAAGCTTATATAAATGATAATTAGCATAGCATAAGATGATCATATCACTCTATTTTAACGAATAATATATTATTTAAAATAAGTAAGTGTTTACTATTTGATTGCATGCCCATGAATGTTCAAATTGTATGAGAGCTTATATAAATGATAATTAGCGTAGCATAAAATGATCATATCACTCTATTTTAACGAATAATATATTATTTAAAATAAGTAAGTGTTTACTATTTGATTGCATGCCCATGAATGTTCAAATTGTATGAGAGCTTATATAAATGATAATTAGCGTAGCATAAAATGATCATATCACTCTATTTTAACGAATAATATATTATTTAAAAATAAGTAAGTGTTTACTATTTGATTGCATGCCCATGAATGTTCAAATTGTATGAGAGTTTATATTAACGATAATTAGCGTAGCATAAAATGATCATATCACTCTATTTTAACGAATAATATATTATTTAAAAATAAGTAAGTGTTTACTATTTGATTGCATGCCCATGAATGTTCAAATTGTATGAGAGCTTATATTAACGATAATTAGCGTAGCATAAAATTATCATATCACTCTATTTTAACGAATAATATATTATTTAAAATAAGTAAGTGTTTACTATTAGATTGCATGCCCATGAATATTCAAATTGTATGAGAGCTTATATAAACGATAATTAGCATACTCTATTTTAACGAATAATATATTATTTAAAATAAGTAAGTGTTTACTATTTGATTGCATGCCCATGAATATTCAAATTGTATGAAAGCTTATATAAATGATAATTAGCATAGCATAAAATGATCATATCACTCTATTTTATCGAATAATATATTATTTAAAATAAGTAAGTGTTTACTATTTGATTACATGCCCATGAATGTTCAAATTGTATGAGAGCTTATATAAATGATAATTAGCATAGCATAAAATGATCATATCACTCTATTTTAACGAATAATATATTATTTAAAATAAGTAAGTGTTTACTATTTGATTGCATGCCCATGAATGTTCAAATTGTATGAGAGCTTATATAAATGATAATTAGCGTAGCATAAAATGATCATATCACTCTATTTTAACGAATAATATATTATTTAAAATAAGTAAGTGTTTACTATTTGATTGCATGCCCATGAATATTCAAATTGTATGAAAGCTTATATAAATGATAATTAGCATAGCATAAAATGATCATATCACTCTATTTTAACGAATAATATATTATTTAAAATAAGTAAGTGTTTATTATTTGATTGCATGCCCATGAATATTCAAATTGTATGAAAGCTTATATAAATGATAATTAGCATAGCATAAAATGATCATATCACTCTATTTTAACGAATAATATATTATTTAAAATAAGTAAGTGTTTACTATTTGATTGCATGCCCATGAATATTCAAATTGTATGAAAGCTTATATAAATGATAATTAGCATAGCATAAAATGATCATATCACTCTATTTGAACGAATAATATATTATTTAAAATAAGTAAGTGTTTACTATTTGATTGCATGCCCATGAATATTCAAATTGTATGAATGCTTATATAAATGATAATTAGCATAGCATAAAATGATCATATCACTCTATTTTAACGAATAATATATTATTTAAAATAAGTAAGTGTTTACTATTTGATTGCATGCCCATGAATATTCAAATTGTATGAAAGCTTATATAAATGATAATTAGCATAGCATAAAATGATCATATCACTCTATTTTAACGAATAATATATTATTTAAAATAAGTAAGTGTTTACTATTTGATTGCATGCCCATGAATATTCAAATTGTATGAAAGCTTATATAAATGATAATTAGCATAGCATAAAATGATCATATCACTCTATTTTAACGAATAATATATTATTTAAAATAAGTAAGTGTTTACTATTTGATTGCATGCCCATGAATATTCAAATTGTATGAAAGCTTATATAAATGATAATTAGCATAGCATAAAATGATCATATCACTCTATTTTAACGAATAATATATTATTTAAAATAAGTAAGTGTTTACTATTTGATTGCATGCCCATGAATATTCAAATTGTATGAAAGCTTATATAAATGATAATTAGCATAGCATAAAATGATCATATCACTCTATTTTAACGAATAATATATTATTTAAAATAAGTAAGTGTTTACTATTTGATTGCATGCCCATGAATATTCAAATTGTATGAGAGCTTATATAAATGATAATTAGCATAGCATAAAATGATCATATCACTCTATTTTAACGAATAATATATTATTTAAAATAAGTAAGTGTTTACTATTTGATTGCATGCCCATGAATATTCAAATTGTATGAAAGCTTATATAAATGATAATTAGCATACTCTATTTTAACGAATAATATATTATTTAAAATAAGTAAGTGTTTACTATTTGATTGCATGCCCATGAATATTCAAATTGTATGAATGCTTATATAAATGATAATTAGCATAGCATAAAATGATTATATCACTCTATTTTAACGAATAATATATTATTTAAAATAAGTAAGTGTTTACTATTTGATTGCATGCCCATGAATATTCAAATTGTATGAAAGCTTATATAAATGATAATTAGCATAGCATAAAATGATCATATCACTCTATTTTAACGAATAATATATTATTTAAAATAAGTAAGTGTTTACTATTTGATTGCATGCCCATGAATATTCAAATTGTATGAAAGCTTATATAAATGATAATTAGCATAGCATAAAATGATCATATCACTCTATTTTAACGAATAATATATTATTTAAAATAAGTAAGTGTTTACTATTTGATTGCATGCCCATGAATATTCAAATTGTATGAAAGCTTATATAAATGATAATTAGCATAGCATAAAATGATCATATCACTCTATTTTAACGAATAATATATTATTTAAAATAAGTAAGTGTTTACTATTTGATTGCATGCCCATGAATATTCAAATTGTATGAAAGCTTATATAAATGATAATTAGCATAGCATAAAATGATCATATCACTCTATTTTAACGAATAATATATTATTTAAAATAAGTAAGTGTTTACTATTTGACTGCATGCCCATGAATATTCAAATTGTATGAAAGCTTATATAAATGATAATTAGCATAGCATAAAATGATCATATCACTCTATTTTAACGAATAATATATTATTTAAAATAAGTAAGTGTTTACTATTTGATTGCATGCCCATGAATATTCAAATTGTATGAAAGCTTATATAAATGATAATTAGCATACTCTATTTTAACGAATAATATATTATTTAAAATAAGTAAGTGTTTACTATTTGATTGCATGCCCATGAATATTCAAATTGTATGAATGCTTATATAAATGATAATTAGCATAGCATAAAATGATTATATCACTCTATTTTAACGAATAATATATTATTTAAAATAAGTAAGTGTTTACTATTTGATTGCATGCCCATGAATATTCAAATTGTATGAATGCTTATATAAATGATAATTAGCATAGCATAAAATGATTATATCACTCTATTTTAACGAATAATATATTATTTAAAATAAGTAAGTGTTTACTATTTGATTGCATGCCCATGAATATTCAAATTGTATGAAAGCTTATATAAATGATAATTAGCATAGCATAAAATGATCATATCACTCTATTTTAACGAATAATATATTATTTAAAATAAGTAAGTGTTTACTATTTGATTGCATGCCCATGAATATTCAAATTGTATGAAAGCTTATATAAATGATAATTAGCATAGCATAAAATGATCATATCACTCTATTTTAACGAATAATATATTATTTAAAATAAGTAAGTGTTTACTATTTGATTGCATGCCCATGAATATTCAAATTGTATGAAAGCTTATATAAATGATAATTAGCATAGCATAAAATGATCATATCACTCTATTTTAACGAATAATATATTATTTAAAATAAGTAAGTGTTTACTATTTGATTGCATGCCCATGAATATTCAAATTGTATGAAAGCTTATATAAATGATAATTAGCATAGCATAAAATGATCATATCACTCTATTTTAACGAATAATATATTATTTAAAATAAGTAAGTGTTTACTATTTGATTGCATGCCCATGAATATTCAAATTGTATGAAAGCTTATATAAATGATAATTAGCATAGCATAAAATGATCATATCACTCTATTTTAACGAATAATATATTATTTAAAATAAGTAAGTGTTTACTATTTGATTGCATGCCCATGAATATTCAAATTGTATATAAGCTTATATAAATGATAATTAGCATAGCATAAAATGATCATATCACTCTATTTTAACGAATAATATATTATTTAAAATAAGTAAGTGTTTACTATTTGATTGCATGCCCATGAATATTCAAATTGTATGAATGCTTATATAAATGATAATTAGCATAGCATAAAATGATCATATCACTCTATTTTAACGAATAACTAGTTGGATTTACCTGTGCGAGGCACATGTAACTTTGAATAAACTAAAATTATTGTGTGTGAAATGATATATTTTTATAATTTCTTATACATGTTGTTGTGAGGTCAACAATAGTGACCAATACTGTAGCCGTGAGAAATAGTTACTTAGCAGTAAACGGTTGGCGACAATTTGCGCTTAACTCACATGGGCAAGGATCAAAACCCCATTCTGCATGATCGAGGGATAAAGTTAGCTAACTACCAAACCACATCTTGTGGTAAATTTAGATGTTATTTTGTTATGTTGATTCCTCGATTATTGTATAAGAATATTTAGCCTTGCGTGCGCCGTCTTCTCTTCGGGCAACAAAAGTGCAGCAAACCCTGTGTAAAGAGCCGTTGATTTATTGAATAGAAAGTTTGGATGGTAGGGATCAAAGATAGAGGATAGTTGTGAGATCAGGTGCGTTATAAGTTGAGCGTAACGTAAAGAGAGCATTTACATCAATTAAAGGCGTGCATTTACTTCTTGCATTGAAGTTAATGCTAAAGTAAATTTGCACTATAGTGAAATTTCATGAATATGGTTTCATGCTACTCCATTTGTTCATATATATGTGTCACTATTTTAATCTTGTTTTTATTTTTATTTATTTGTCACTTTTAAAATTTCAAAAAAACATTAATCATGTTTTACCAACTTTACCCTTAAATTAACGATGATAGGAATTTAAAGAATCAACGTTAAGAAGAGAGATAAATAATATGTTACAAAAATAGGTAATAATTTTGATAGAAGCATGAACATTAATACAAATTTTTAATACATATGCAAAACATTAAATTGATAATTATTAAGGATTAGAGGGAGTAAAGTTTGTGTTTATCTATCTCTTCATGTGAATGAATTTTATTAAATCAATAAAAGACATGCATTTACTTCTTGCATTTAAGTCAGTGCTAACAGATGTTTACACTATAGTAAAATTTCTCTAATGTATTTTCGTGTTAAACTTTTGTGTTTATTTCTCTCTTCATATAAATGTATCTTAAATCAATAAAAGACGTGCATTTACTTCTTGCATTAAAGTCAGTGCTAACGTAAATATGTTTGCACTATAGTGAAATTTCTCTAATACGTCATGTTAAGGCTTTGTGTTTATCTCTCCCTTCATATGAATGAATTTTAAATCAATAGAAGACGTGCATTTACTTCTTGCATTGAAGTCGGTGCTAACATATTCCTTTTGAATTACTAAGTATAAATACTTTGATTATTTGATCCCAAATCGCATAAATACTAATTAATATATTAAACTAAAAATCTTCTATTTTGTTTTAGATCATATTTTTTAAATTGTGAATAACAATAGGATGCATCAATACTATTATTTGACACCAACTTTTGAAAATTAAAAGATGAATATTTTTTTTGGAATTCTAAATATTTGTCATAACAAACAGTAAAAGCAAAAAGATTTTGTCAAATTTAAACGAAAATATGATTTCAAAATAAATATTTCAAATCCTTTATTTTGTAAATATTTAGGTGGGACCATATTAATCACGTTATAATGTCTTTAGATCCAAATTTAATTTATAACGTGGTTAAAAACGATTTTGTCAAATTTCATTTATAGTTACTTTTTAATATAATTTGGTTCAAAATATCGTGTCGATCTACAGAAAAATAAGTTAGACGGCACTAATAAAGCTGTTTTCCTATGACGCTAAAGTGAACAAAATCGTTCTAAAAGGAATTAAATAATTTACAAAGGTATACACACATACCTTAGCGTCAACAATGGTAATTTGCTACATACACTTATTGCTCATTCAAAAAAAATAAATTTAATTAACTTAAATTAAAAATTAGTTCTCATTTGAATAATTTTCATTATTCATGTGTCAATAATATATTATTCATTAGAGTGATGCTAGATAGCTCGAATGATGCATGTTTTGCTCGAAAATCAATTCAGCATCCAAAAATATGTTTTCAAGTTCAATATTTTCCTCCGTATATTTAATGAACCGGCTCTCACAGAATGACCCTTACTAATTTCATCTTCTTCTTGTTGTTGTTTGGTGCTCCGCTTCCAAAATCATTGATGCATGTCTATAGAAACTGGTCAGTAGAACCCAAAGATACAATTATGAGAAGCAAGTGGGAAAAGTTTATAACATGAGAAAGTATCAAACAAAATCAATTCGATAAGGTTAAGCATAGCAAGCCAGAAGAAATCAAAACTAAGATGAGTGCCTTCATCTCCTAAACCCTACTACAAAAATATGGAGAAGATAATATCAAAAAGCAATAATATCTTTCTTACCTCTAACATTAGTCCTTTCCTTGTGCCTTCATCTCCTAAACCCTACTACAAAAATATGGAGAAGATAAATATTACAACTGAGATAAAAAGAGAACCAAAAAAGTTATTGTAACATTAGAATGAATCAAAACTAAAACGAATTGAAGAATTCAAACATAATAACGTTGACATAATCCATTTCCTCGTGACGGGATTTGAGTTCGCTGGGAACTCCTTGCCCCTCTCTCTCTTGTGGAAGAGCGTGCTTCTCATCTCCTTCATCTCCTATACCCTACAAAATTGAGGAGAATGAGGAGACTAATTTATAGCATCAAGTGAGGAGACTAATTGTTAATAAAAATTCATATTTCAAAAAAATATATTTAATTTAGTATTAATTAGTTATGATTTGTTCCTTATTTTAAAATTTGGTTAAATATTTGGTATTAATTAGTTAGGGTTCATTCCTTATTTAACATTTGTAATCAATATCAATTTTTATTCCTATTAAAATTTGGTATTATTTAGTTATGATTCGTTCCTTATTTAACATTTGTAATAAATTTTATAAATATTAATCAATTAATTATTTAAAAATATTTTTTAAAAAATCTTAAGATTTAGTTAGAAATTTGATATTAATTAGTCATGATTCGTAAATTTGGTTAAAAATTTAATATTAGTTAGTCATGATTCGTTCCTTATTTAATATTTGTAATAAATTTTATATTAATTAGTTCGTTAGTAATTATTCGTTCCTTATTTAATATTTATAAAATTTTTATAAATATTAAAATATTAATTAGATATTATAATATTAAATTTAGTAATATTAATATTAAATTTTTTAAAATATTCGTTCCTTATTCAATTCTATAAATTTTTTTAAATCTTAAAATTGTATAAATTGTATAAATCTTATATTTATAAATATTTTATAAATTTTAAAATATTAAATTGTATGAAAGTAAAATTTTATGATTCATTCCTTATTTAACATTTGTAATAAATTTTATAAATATAGTCATGATTCGTTCCTTATTTAATATTTGTAATAAATTTTATAAATATTAATTATTTAGGGTGAGGTCTTAATGGGTAGGTCATAGTGGGGATAATTAGGATTTATACCTTATTATAGGGGGTATGTGGGTATAAACCTTCTTTTATATAATATATAGATATATTATTTAAAATAAGTAAGTGTTTACTATTTGATTGCATGCCCATGAATATTCAAATTGTATGAAAACTTATATAAATGATAATTAGCATAGCATAAAATGATCATATCACTCTATTTTAACGAATAATATATTATTTAAAATAAGTAAGTGTTTACTATTTGATTGCATGCCCATGAATATTCAAATTGTATGAAAGCTTATATAAATGATAATTAGCATACTCTATTTTAACGAATAATATATTATTTAAAACAAGTAAGTGTTTACTATTTGATTGCATGCCCATGAATATTCAAATTGTATGAATGCTTATATAAATGATAATTAGCATAGCATAAAATGATTATATCACTCTATTTTAACGAATAATATATTATTTAAAATAAGTAAGTGTTTACTATTTGATTGCATGCCCATGAATATTCAAATTGTATGAAAACTTATATAAATGATAATTAGCATAGCATAAAATGATCATATCACTCTATTTTAACGAATAATATATTATTTAAAATAAGTAAGTGTTTACTATTTGATTGCATGCCCATGAATATTCAAATTGTATGAAAGCTTATATAAATGATAATTAGCATACTCTATTTTAACGAATAATATATTATTTAAAATAAGTAAGTGTTTACTATTTGATTGCATGCCCATGAATATTCAAATTGTATGAATGCTTATATTAATGATAATTAGCATAGCATAAAATGATTATATCACTCTATTTTAACGAATAATATATTATTTAAAATAAGTAAGTGTTTACTATTTGATTGCATGCCCATGAATATTCAAATTGTATGAAAGCTTATATAAATGATAATTAGCATAGCATAAAATGATCATATCACTCTATTTTAACGAATAATATATTATTTAAAATAAGTAAGTGTTTACTATTTGATTGCATGCCCATGAATATTCAAATTGTATGAAAGCTTATATAAATGATAATTAGCATAGCATAAAATGATCATATCACTCTATTTTAACGAATAATATATTATTTAAAATAAGTAAGTGTTTACTATTTGATTGCATGCCCATGAATATTCAAATTGTATGAAAGCTTATATAAATGATAATTAGCATAGCATAAAATGATCATATCACTCTATTTTAACGAATAATATATTATTTAAAATAAGTAAGTGTTTACTATTTGATTGCATGCCCATGAATATTCAAATTGTATGAAAGCTTATATAAATGATTATTAGCATAGCATAAAATGATCATATTACTCTATTTTAACGAATAATATATTATTTAAAATAAGTAAGTGTTTACTATTTGATTGCATGCCCATGAATATTCAAATTGTATGAAAGCTTATATAAATGATAATTAGCATAGCATAAAATGATCATATCACTCTATTTTAACGAATAATATATTATTTAAAATAAGTAAGTGTTTACTATTTGATTGCATGCCCATGAATATTCAAATTGTATAAAAGCTTATATAAATGATAATTAGCATAGCGTAAAATGATCATATCACTCTATTTTAACGAATAATATATTATTTAAAATAAGTAAGTGTTTACTATTTGATTGCATGCCCATGAATATTCAAATTGTATGAAAGCTTATATAAATGATAATTAGCATAGCATAAAATGATCATATCACTCTATTTTAACGAATAATATATTATTTAAAATAAGTAAGTGTTTACTATTTGATTGCATGCCCATGAATATTCAAATTGTATGAAAGCTTATATAAATGATAATTAGCATAGCATAAAATGATCATATCACTCTATTTTAACGAATAATATATTATTTAAACTAAGTAAGTGTTTACTATTTGATTGCATGCCCATGAATATTCAAATTGTATGAAAGCTTATATAAATGATAATTAGCATAGCATAAAATGATCATATCACTCTATTTTAACGAATAATATATTATTTAAAATAAGTAAGTGTTTACTATTTGATTGCATGCCCATGAATATTCAAATTGTATGAAAGCTTATATAAATGATAATTAGCATAGCATAAAATGATCATATCACTCTATTTTAACGAATAATATATTATTTAAAATAAGTAAGTGTTTACTATTTGATTGCATGCCCATGAATATTCAAATTGTATGAAAGCTTATATAAATGATAATTAGCATAGCATAAAATGATCATATCACTCTATTTTAACGAATAATATATTATTTAAAATAAGTAAGTGTTTACTATTTGATTGCATGCCCATGAATATTCAAATTGTATGAAAGCTTATATAAATGATAATTAGCATAGCATAAAATGATCATATCACTCTATTTTAACGAATAATATATTATTTAAAATAAGTAAGTGTTTACTATTTGATTGCATGCCCATGAATATTCAAATTGTATGAAAGCTTATATAAATGATAATTAGCATACTCTATTTTATCGAATAATATATTATTTAAAATAAGTAAGTGTTTACTATTTGATTGCATGCCCATGAATATTCAAATTGTATGAATGCTTATATAAATGATATTTAGCATAGCATAAAATGATCATATCACTCTATTTTAACGAATAATATATTATTTAAAATAAGTAAGTGTTTACTATTTGATTGCATGCCCATGAATATTCAAATTGTATGAAAACTTATATAAATGATAATTAGCATAGCATAAAATGATCATATCACTCTATTTTAATAGAATAATATATTATTTAAAATAAGTAAGTGTTTACTATTTGATTGCATGCCCATGAATATTCAAATTGTATGAAAACTTATATAAATGATAATTAGCATAGCATAAAATGATCATATGACTCTATTTTAACGAATAATATATTATTTAAAATAAGTAAGTGTTTACTATTTGATTGCATGCCCATGAATATTCAAATTGTATGAAAGCTTATATAAATGATAATTAGCATAGCATAAAATGATCATATCACTCTATTTTAACGAATAATATATTATTTAAAATAAGTAAGTGTTTACTATTTGATTGCATGCCCATGAATATTCAAATTGTATGAAAGCTTATATAAATGATAATTAGCATAGCATAAAATGATCATATCACTCTATTTTAACGAATAATATATTATTTAAAATAAGTAAGTGTTTACTATTTGATTGCATGCCCATGAATATTCAAATTGTATGAAAGCTTATATAAATGATAATTAGCATAGCATAAAATGATCATATCACTCTATTTTAACGAATAATATATTATTTAAAATAAGTAAGTGTTTACTATTTGATTGCATGCCCATGAATATTCAAATTGTATGAAAGCTTATATAAATGATAATTAGCATAGCATAAAATGATCATATCACTCTATTTTAACGAATAATATATTATTTAAAATAAGTAAGTGTTTACTATTTGATTGCATGCCCATGAATATTCAAATTGTATGAAAGCTTATATAAATGATAATTAGCATACTCTATTTTAACGAATAATATATTATTTAAAATAAGTAAGTGTTTACTATTTGATTGCATGCCCATGAATATTCAAATTGTATGAATGCTTATATAAATGATAATTAGCATAGCATAAAATGATTATATCACTCTATTTTAACGAATAATATATTATTTAAAATAAGTAAGTGTTTACTATTTGATTGCATGCCCATGAATATTCAAATTGTATGAAAGCTTATATAAATGATAATTAGCATAGCATAAAATGATCATATCACTCTATTTTAACGAATAATATATTATTTAAAATAAGTAAGTGTTTACTATTTGATTGCATGCCCATGAATATTCAAATTGTATGAAAGCTTATATAAATGATAATTAGCATAGCATAAAATGATCATATCACTCTATTTTAACGAATAATATATTATTTAAACTAAGTAAGTGTTTACTATTTGATTGCATGCCCATGAATATTCAAATTGTATGAAAGCTTATATAAATGATAATTAGCATAGCATAAAATGATCATATCACTCTATTTTAACGAATAATATATTATTTAAAATAAGTAAGTGTTTACTATTTGATTGCATGCCCATGAATATTCAAATTGTATGAAAGCTTATATAAATGATAATTAGCATAGCATAAAATGATCATATCACTCTATTTTAACGAATAATATATTATTTAAAATAAGTAAGTGTTTACTATTTGATTGCATGCCCATGAATATTCAAATTGTATGAAAGCTTATATAAATGATAATTAGCATAGCATAAAATGATCATATCACTCTATTTTAACGAATAATATATTATTTAAAATAAGTAAGTGTTTACTATTTGATTGCATGCCCATGAATATTCAAATTGTATGAAAGCTTATATAAATGATAATTAGCATAGCATAAAATGATCATATCACTCTATTTTAACGAATAATATATTATTTAAAATAAGTAAGTGTTTACTATTTGATTGCATGCCCATGAATATTCAAATTGTATGAAAGCTTATATAAATGATAATTAGCATACTCTATTTTATCGAATAATATATTATTTAAAATAAGTAAGTGTTTACTATTTGATTGCATGCCCATGAATATTCAAATTGTATGAATGCTTATATAAATGATATTTAGCATAGCATAAAATGATCATATCACTCTATTTTAACGAATAATATATTATTTAAAATAAGTAAGTGTTTACTATTTGATTGCATGCCCATGAATATTCAAATTGTATGAAAACTTATATAAATGATAATTAGCATAGCATAAAATGATCATATCACTCTATTTTAATAGAATAATATATTATTTAAAATAAGTAAGTGTTTACTATTTGATTGCATGCCCATGAATATTCAAATTGTATGAAAACTTATATAAATGATAATTAGCATAGCATAAAATGATCATATGACTCTATTTTAACGAATAATATATTATTTAAAATAAGTAAGTGTTTACTATTTGATTGCATGCCCATGAATATTCAAATTGTATGAAAGCTTATATAAATGATAATTAGCATAGCATAAAATGATCATATCACTCTATTTTAACGAATAATATATTATTTAAAATAAGTAAGTGTTTACTATTTGATTGCATGCCCATGAATATTCAAATTGTATGAAAGCTTATATAAATGATAATTAGCATAGCATAAAATGATCATATCACTCTATTTTAACGAATAATATATTATTTAAAATAAGTAAGTGTTTACTATTTGATTGCATGCCCATGAATATTCAAATTGTATGAAAGCTTATATAAATGATAATTAGCATAGCATAAAATGATCATATCACTCTATTTTAACGAATAATATATTATTTAAAATAAGTAAGTGTTTACTATTTGATTGCATGCCCATGAATATTCAAATTGTATGAAAGCTTATATAAATGATAATTAGCATACTCTATTTTATCGAATAATATATTATTTAAAATAAGTAAGTGTTTACTATTTGATTGCATGCCCATGAATATTCAAATTGTATGAATGCTTATATAAATGATATTTAGCATAGCATAAAATGATCATATCACTCTATTTTAACGAATAATATATTATTTAAAATAAGTAAGTGTTTACTATTTGATTGCATGCCCATGAATATTCAAATTGTATGAAAACTTATATAAATGATAATTAGCATAGCATAAAATGATCATATCACTCTATTTTAATAGAATAATATATTATTTAAAATAAGTAAGTGTTTATTATTTGATTGCATGCCCATGAATATTCAAATTGTATGAAAGCTTATATAAATGATAATTAGCATAGCATAAAATGATCATATCACTCTATTTTAACGAATAATATATTATTTAAAATAAGTAAGTGTTTACTATTTGATTGCATGCCCATGAATATTCAAATTGTATGAAAGCTTATATAAATGATAATTAGCATAGCATAAAATGATCATATCACTCTATTTTAACGAATAATATATTATTTAAAATAAGTAAGTGTTTACTATTTGATTGCATGCCCATGAATATTCAAATTGTATGAAATCTTATATAAATGATAATTAGCATAGAATAAAATGATCATATCACTCTATTTTAACGAATAATATATTATTTAAAATAAGTAAGTGTTTACTATTTGATTGCATGCCCATGAATATTCAAATTGTATGAAAGCTTATATAAATGATAATTAGCATAGCATAAAATGATCATATCACTCTATTTTAACGAATAATATATTATTTCAAATAAGTAAGTGTTTACTATTTGATTGCATGCCCATGAATATTCAAATTGTATGAAAGCTTATATAAATGATAATTAGCATAGCATAAAATGATCATATCACTCTATTTTAACGAATAATATATTATTTAAAATAAGTAAGTGTTTACTATTTGATTGCATGCCCATGAATATTCAAATTGTATGAAAGCTTATATAAATGATAATTAGCATAGCATAAAATGATCATATCACTCTATTTTAACGAATAATATATTATTTAAAATAAGTAAGTGTTTACTATTCGATTGCATGCCCATGAATATTCAAATTGTATGAAAGCTTATATAAATGATAATTAGCATAGCATAAAATGATCATATCACTCTATTTTAACGAATAATATATTATTTAAAATAAGTAAGTGTTTACTATTTGATTGCATGCCCATGAATATTCAAATTGTATGAAAGCTTATATAAATGATAATTAGCATACTCTATTTTAACGAATAATATATTATTTAAAATAAGTAAGTGTTTACTATTTGATTGCATGCCCATGAATATTCAAATTGTATGAATGCTTATATAAATGATAATTAGCATAGCATAAAATGATCATATCACTCTATTTTAACGAATAATATATTATTTAAAATAAGTAAGTGTTTACTATTTGATTGCATGCCCATGAATATTCAAATTGTATGAGAGTTTATATAAATGATAATTAGCATAGCACAAAATGATCATATCACTCTATTTTAACGAATAATATATTATTTAAACTAAGTAAGTGTTTACTATTTGATTGCATGCCCATGAATATTCAAATTGTATGAAAGCTTATATAAATGATAATTAGCATAGCATAAAATGATCATATCACTCTATTTTAACGAATAATATATTATTTTAACTAAGTAAGTGTTTACTATTTGATTGCATGCCCATGAATATTCAAATTGTATGAAAGCTTATATAAATGATAATTAGCATAGCATAAAATGATCATATCACTCTATTTTAACGAATAATATATTATTTAAAATAAGTAAGTGTTTACTATTTGATTGCATGCCCATGAATATTCAAATTGTATGAAAGCTTATATAAATGATAATTAGCATACTCTATTTTAACGAATAATATATTATTTAAAATAAGTAAGTGTTTACTATTTGATTGCATGCCCATGAATATTCAAATTGTATGAATGCTTATATAAATGATAATTAGCATAGCATAAAATGATCATATCACTCTATTTTAACGAATAATATATTATTTAAAATAAGTAAGTGTTTACTATTTGATTGCATGCCCATGAATATTCAAATTGTATGAAAGCTTATATAAATGATAATTAGCATAGCATAAAATGATCATATCACTCTATTTTAACGAATAATATATTATTTAAAATAAGTAAGTGTTTACTATTTGATTGCATGCCCATGAATATTCAAATTGTATGAAAGCTTATATAAATGATAATTAGCATAGCATAAAATGATCATATCACTCTATTTTAACGAATAATATATTATTTAAAATAAGTAAGTGTTTACTATTTGATTGCATGCCCATGAATATTCAAATTGTATGAGAGCTTATATAAATGATAATTAGCATAGCATAAAATGATCATATCACTCTATTTTAACGAATAATATATTATTTAAAATAAGTAAGTGTTTACTATTTGATTGCATGCCCATGAATATTCAAATTGTATGAAAGCTTATATAAATGATAATTAGCATACTCTATTTTAACGAATAATATATTATTTAAAATAAGTAAGTGTTTACTATTTGATTGCATGCCCATGAATATTCAAATTGTATGAATGCTTATATAAATGATAATTAGCATAGCATAAAATGATCATATCACTCTATTTTAACGAATAATATATTATTTAAAATAAGTAAGTGTTTACTATTTGATTGCATGCCCATGAATATTCAAATTGTATGAAAACTTATATAAATGATAATTAGCATAGCATAAAATGATCATATCACTCTATTTTAACGAATAATATATTATTTAAAATAAGTAAGTGTTTACTATTTGATTGCATGCCCATGAATATTCAAATTGTATGAAAGCTTATATAAATGATAATTAGCATACTCTATTTTAACGAATAATATATTATTTAAAATAAGTAAGTGTTTACTATTTGATTGCATGCCCATGAATATTCAAATTGTATGAATGCTTATATAAATGATAATTAGCATAGCATAAAATGATTATATCACTCTATTTTAACGAATAATATATTATTTAAAATAAGTAAGTGTTTACTATTTGATTGCATGCCCATGAATATTCAAATTGTATGAAAGCTTATATAAATGATAATTAGCATAGCATAAAATGATCATATCACTCTATTTTAACGAATAATATATTATTTAAAATAAGTAAGTGTTTACTATTTGATTGCATGCCCATGAATATTCAAATTGTATGAAAGCTTATATAAATGATAATTAGCATAGCATAAAATGATCATATCACTCTATTTTAACGAAAAATATATTATTTAAAATAAGTAAGTGTTTACTATTTGATTGCATGCCCATGAATATTCAAATTGTATGAAAGCTTATATAAATGATAATTAGCATAGCATAAAATGATCATATCACTCTATTTTAACGAATAATATATTATTTAAAATAAGTAAGTGTTTACTATTTGATTGCATGCCCATGAATATTCAAATTGTATGAAAGCTTATATAAATGATAATTAGCATACTCTATTTTAACGAATAATATATTATTTAAAATAAGTAAGTGTTTACTATTTGATTGCATGCCCATGAATATTCAAATTGTATGAATGCTTATATAAATGATAATTAGCATAGCATAAAATGATCATATCACTCTATTTTAACGAATAATATATTATTTAAAATAAGTAAGTGTTTACTATTTGATTGCATGCCCATGAATATTCAAATTGTATGAAAACTTATATAAATTATAATTAGCATAGCGTAAAATGATCATATCACTCTATTTTAACGAATAATATATTATTTAAAATAAGTAAGTGTTTACTATTTGATTGCATGCCCATGAATATTCAAATTGTATGAAAGCTTATATAAATGATCATTAGCATAGCGTAAAATGATCATATCACTCTATTTGAACGAATAATATATTATTTAAAATAAGTAAGTGTTTACTATTTGATTGTATGCCCATGAATATTCAAATTGTATAAAAGCTTATATAAATGATAATTAGCATAGCGTAAAATGATCATATCACTCTATTTTAACGAATAATATATTATTTAAAATAAGTAAGTGTTTACTATTTGATTGCATGCCCATGAATATTCAAATTGTATAAAAGCTTATATAAATGATAATTAGCATAGCGTAAAATGATCATATCACTCTATTTTAACGAATAATATATTATTTAAAATAAGTAAGTGTTTACTATTTGATTGCATGCCCATGAATATTCAAATTGTATGAAAGCTTATATAAATGATAATTAGCATAGCATAAAATGATCATATCACTCTATTTTAACGAATAATATATTATTTAAAATAAGTAAGTGTTTACTATTTGATTGCATGCCCATGAATATTCAAATTGTATGAAAGCTTATATAAATGATAATTAGCATAGCATAAAATGATCATATCACTCTATTTTAACGAATAATATATTATTTAAAATAAGTAAGTGTTTACTATTTGATTGCATGCCCATGAATATTCAAATTGTATAAAAGCTTATATAAATGATAATTAGCATAGCGTAAAATGATCATATCACTCTATTTTAACGAATAATATATTATTTAAAATAAGTAAGTGTTTACTATTTGATTGCATGCCCATGAATATTCAAATTGTATGAAAGCTTATATAAATGATAATTAGCATAGCATAAAATGATCATATCACTCTATTTTAACGAATAATATATTATTTAAAATAAGTAAGTGTTTACTATTTGATTGCATGCCCATGAATATTCAAATTGTATGAAAGCTTATATAAATGATAATTAGCATACTCTATTTTAACGAATAATATATTATTTAAAATAAGTAAGTGTTTACTATTTGATTGCATGCCCATGAATATTCAAATTGTATGAATGCTTATATAAATGATAATTAGCATAGCATAAAATGATCATATCACTCTATTTTAACGAATAATATATTATTTAAAATAAGTAAGTGTTTACTATTTGATTGCATGCCCATGAATATTCAAATTGTATGAAAACTTATATAAATGATAATTAGCATAGCATAAAATGATCATATCACTCTATTTTAACGAATAATATATTATTTAAAATAAGTAAGTGTTTACTATTTGATTGCATGCCCATGAATATTCAAATTGTATGAAAGCTTATATAAATGATAATTAGCATACTCTATTTTAACGAATAATATATTATTTAAAATAAGTAAGTGTTTACTATTTGATTGCATGCCCATGAATATTCAAATTGTATGAATGCTTATATAAATGATAATTAGCATAGCATAAAATGATTATATCACTCTATTTTAACAAATAATATATTATTTAAAATAAGTAAGTGTTTACTATTTGATTGCATGCCCATGAATATTCAAATTGTATGAAAGCTTATATAAATGATAATTAGCATAGCATAAAATGATCATATCACTCTATTTTAACGAATAATATATTATTTAAAATAAGTAAGTGTTTACTATTTGATTGCATGCCCATGAATATTCAAATTGTATGAAAGCTTATATAAATGATAATTAGCATAGCATAAAATGACCATATCACTCTATTTTAACGAATAATATATTATTTAAAATAAGTAAGTGTTTACTATTTGATTGCATGCCCATGAATATTCAAATTGTATGAAAGCTTATATAAATGATAATTAGCATAGCATAAAATGATCATATCACTCTATTTTAACGAATAATATATTATTTAAACTAAGTAAGTGTTTACTATTTGATTGCATGCCCATGAATATTCAAATTGTATGAAAGCTTATATAAATGATAATTAGCATAGCATAAAATGATCATATCACTCTATTTTAACGAATAATATAATATTTAAAATAAGTAAGTGTTTACTATTTGATTGCATGCCCATGAATATTCAAATTGTATGAAAGCTTATATAAATGATAATTAGCATAGCATAAGATGATCATATCACTCTATTTTAACGAATAATATATTATTTAAAATAAGTAAGTGTTTACTATTTGATTGCATGCCCATGAATATTCAAATTGTATGAAAGCTTATATAAATGATAATTAGCATAGCGTAAAATGATCATATCACTCGATTTTAACGAATAATATATTATTTAAAATAAGTAAGTGTTTACTATTTGATTGCATGCCCATGAATATTCAAATTGTATGAAAGCTTATATAAATGATAATTAGCATAGCGTAAAATGATCATATCACTCTATTTTAACGAATAATATATTATTTAAAATAAGTAAGTGTTTACTATTTGATTGCATGCCCATGAATATTCAAATTGTATGAAAGCTTATATAAATGATCATTAGCATAGCGTAAAATGATCATATCACTCTATTTTAACGAATAATATATTATTTAAAATAAGTAAGTGTTTACTATTTGATTGCATGCCCATGAATATTCAAATTGTATAAAAGCTTATATAAATGATAATTAGCATAGCGTAAAATGATCATATCACTCTATTTTAACGAATAATATATTATTTAAAATAAGTAAGTGTTTACTATTTGATTGCATGCCCATGAATATTCAAATTGTATAAAAGCTTATATAAATGATAATTAGCATAGCGTAAAATGATCATATCACTCTATTTTAACGAATAATATATTATTTAAAATAAGTAAGTGTTTACTATTTGATTGCATGCCCATGAATATTCAAATTGTATGAAAGCTTATATAAATGATAATTAGCATAGCATAAAATGATCATATCACTCTATTTTAACGAATAATATATTATTTAAAATAAGTAAGTGTTTACTATTTGATTGCATGCCCATGAATATTCAAATTGTATGAATGCTTATATAAATGATAATTAGCATAGCATAAAATGATTATATCACTCTATTTTAACGAATAATATATTATTTAAAATAAGTAAGTGTTTACTATTTGATTGCATGCCCATGAATATTCAAATTGTATGAAAGCTTATATAAATGATAATTAGCATAGCATAAAATGATCATATCACTCTATTTTAACAAATAATATATTATTTAAAATAAGTAAGTGTTTACTATTTGATTGCATGCCCATGAATATTCAAATTGTATGAAAGCTTATATAAATGATAATTAGCATAGCATAAAATGATCATATCACTCTATTTTAACGAATAATATATTATTTAAAATAAGTAAGTGTTTACTATTTGATTGCATGCCCATGAATATTCAAATTGTATGAAAGCTTATATAAATGATAATTAGCATAGCATAAAATGATCATATCACTCTATTTTAACGAATAATATATTATTTAAAATAAGTAAGTGTTTACTATTTGATTGCATGCCCATGAATATTCAAATTGTATGAAAGCTTATATAAATGATAATTAGCATAGCATAAAATGATCATATCACTCTATTTTAACGAATAATATATTATTTAAAATAAGTAAGTGTTTACTATTTGATTGCATGCCCATGAATATTCAAATTGTATGAAAGCTTATATAAATGATAATTAGCATAGCATAAAATGACCATATCACTCTATTTTAACGAATAATATATTATTTAAAATAAGTAAGTGTTTACTATTTGATTGCATGCCCATGAATATTCAAATTGTATGAAAGCTTATATAAATGATAATTAGCATAGCATAAAATGATCATATCACTCTATTTTAACGAATAATATATTATTTAAACTAAGTAAGTGTTTACTATTTGATTGCATGCCCATGAATATTCAAATTGTATGAAAGCTTATATAAATGATAATTAGCATAGCATAAAATGATCATATCACTCTATTTTAACGAATAATATATTATTTAAAATAAGTAAGTGTTTACTATTTGATTGCATGCCCATGAATATTCAAATTGTATGAAAGCTTATATAAATGATAATTAGCATAGCATAAGATGATCATATCACTCTATTTTAACGAATAATATATTATTTAAAATAAGTAAGTGTTTACTATTTGATTGCATGCCCATGAATATTCAAATTGTATGAAAGCTTATATAAATGATAATTAGCATAGCGTAAAATGATCATATCACTCGATTTTAACGAATAATATATTATTTAAAATAAGTAAGTGTTTACTATTTGATTGCATGCCCATGAATATTCAAATTGTATGAAAGCTTATATAAATGATAATTAGCATAGCGTAAAATGATCATATCACTCTATTTTAACGAATAATATATTATTTAAAATAAGTAAGTGTTTACTATTTGATTGCATGCCCATGAATATTCAAATTGTATGAAAGCTTATATAAATGATCATTAGCATAGCGTAAAATGATCATATCACTCTATTTTAACGAATAATATATTATTTAAAATAAGTAAGTGTTTACTATTTGATTGCATGCCCATGAATATTCAAATTGTATAAAAGCTTATATAAATGATAATTAGCATAGCGTAAAATGATCATATCACTCTATTTTAACGAATAATATATTATTTAAAATAAGTAAGTGTTTACTATTTGATTGCATGCCCATGAATATTCAAATTGTATAAAAGCTTATATAAATGATAATTAGCATAGCGTAAAATGATCATATCACTCTATTTTAACGAATAATATATTATTTAAAATAAGTAAGTGTTTACTATTTGATTGCATGCCCATGAATATTCAAATTGTATGAAAGCTTATATAAATGATAATTAGCATAGCATAAAATGATCATATCACTCTATTTTAACGAATAATATATTATTTAAAATAAGTAAGTGTTTACTATTTGATTGCATGCCCATGAATATTCAAATTGTATGAATGCTTATATAAATGATAATTAGCATAGCATAAAATGATTATATCACTCTATTTTAACGAATAATATATTATTTAAAATAAGTAAGTGTTTACTATTTGATTGCATGCCCATGAATATTCAAATTGTATGAAAGCTTATATAAATGATAATTAGCATAGCATAAAATGATCATATCACTCTATTTTAACAAATAATATATTATTTAAAATAAGTAAGTGTTTACTATTTGATTGCATGCCCATGAATATTCAAATTGTATGAAAGCTTATATAAATGATAATTAGCATAGCATAAAATGATCATATCACTCTATTTTAACGAATAATATATTATTTAAAATAAGTAAGTGTTTACTATTTGATTGCATGCCCATGAATATTCAAATTGTATGAAAGCTTGTATAAATGATAATTAGCATAGCATAAAATGATCATATCACTCTATTTTAACGAATAATATATTATTTAAAATAAGTAAGTGTTTACTATTTGATTGCATGCCCATGAATATTCAAATTGTATGAAAGCTTATATAAATGATAATTAGCATAGCATAAAATGATCATATCACTCTATTTTAACGAATAATATATTATTTAAAATAAGTAAGTGTTTACTATTTGATTGCATGCCCATGAATATTCAAATTGTATGAAAGCTTATATAAATGATAATTAGCATACTCTATTTTAACGAATAATATATTATTTAAAATAAGTAAGTGTTTACTATTTGATTGCATGCCCATGAATATTCAAATTGTATGAATGCTTATATAAATGATAATTAGCATAGCATAAAATGATCATATCACTCTATTTTAACGAATAATATATTATGTAAAATAAGTAAGTGTTTACTATTTGATTGCATGCCCATGAATATTCATATTGTATGAATGCTTATATAAATGATAATTAGCATAGCATAAAATGATCATATCACTCTATTTTAACGAATAATATATTATTTAAAATAAGTAAGTGTTTACTATTTGATTGCATGCCCATGAATATTCAAATTGTATGAAAACTTATATAAATGATAATTAGCATAGCATAAAATGATCATATCACTCTATTTTAACGAATAATATATTATTTAAAATAAGTAAGTGTTTACTATTTGATTGCATGCCCATGAATATTCAAATTGTATGAAAGCTTATATAAATGATAATTAGCATAGCATAAAATGATCATATCACTCTATTTTAACGAATAATATATTATTTAAAATAAGTAAGTGTTTACTATTTGATTGCATGCCCATGAATATTCAAATTGTATGAAAGCTTATATAAATGATAATTAGCATAGCATAAAATGATCATATCACTCTATTTTAACGAATAATATATTATTTAAAATAAGTAAGTGTTTACTATTTGATTGCATGCCCATGAATATTCAAATTGTATGAAAGCTTATATAAATGATAATTAGCATAGCATAAAATGATCATATCACTCTATTTTAACGAATAATATATTATTTAAAATAAGTAAGTGTTTACTATTTGATTGCATGCCCATGAATATTCAAATTGTATGAAAGCTTATATAAATGATAATTAGCATAGCATAAAATGATCATATCACTCTATTTTAACGAATAATATATTATTTAAAATAAGTAAGTGTTTACTATTTGATTGCATGCCCATGAATATTCAAATTGTATGAAAGCTTATATAAATGATAATTAGCATACTCTATTTTAACGAATAATATATTATTTAAAATAAGTAAGTGTTTACTATTTGATTGCATGCCCATGAATATTCAAATTGTATGAATGCTTATATAAATGATAATTAGCATAGCATAAAATGATCATATCACTCTATTTTAACGAATAATATATTATTTAAAATAAATAAGTGTTTACTATTTGATTGCATGCCCATGAATATTCAAATTGTATGAAAACTTATATAAATGATAATTAGCATAGCATAAAATGATCATATCACTCTATTTTAACGAATAATATATTATTTAAAATAAGTAAGTGTTTACTATTTGATTGCATGCCCATGAATATTCAAATTGTATGAAAGCTTATATAAATGATAATTAGCATAGCATAAAATGATCATATCACTCTATTTTAACGAATAATATATTATTTAAAATAAGTAAGTGTTTACTATTTGATTGCATGCCCATGAATATTCAAATTGTATGAAAGCTTATATAAATGATAATTAGCATACTCTATTTTAACGAATAATATATTATTTAAAATAAGTAAGTGTTTACTATTTGATTGCATGCCTATGAATATTCAAATTGTATGAGAGTTTATATAAATGATAATTAGCATAGCATAAAATGACCATATCACTTTATTTTAACGAATAATATATTATTTAAAATAACCAAGTGTTTACTATTTGATTGCATGCCTATGAATATTCAAATTGTATGAGAGTTTATATAAATGATAATTAGCATAGCATAAAATGACCATATCACTTTATTTTAACGAATAATATATTATTTAAAATAACCAAGTGTTTACTATTTGAGTGCATGCCTATGAATATTCAAATTGTATGAGAGTTTATATAAATGATAATTAGCATAGCATAAAATGACCATATCACTTTATTTTAACGAATAATATATTATTTAAAATAACCAAGTGTTTACTATTTGATTGCATGCCTATGAATATTCCAATTGTATGAGAGTTTATATAAATGATAATTAGCATAGCATAAAATGACCATATCACTTTATTTTAACGAATAATATGACCATATCACTTTATTTTAACGAATAATATATTATTTAAAATAAGCAAGTGTTTACTATTTGATTGCATGCCTATGAATATTCAAATTGTATGAGAGTTTATATAAATGATAATTAGCATAGCATAAAATGACCATATCACTTTATTTTAACGAATAATATATTATTCAAAATAACCAAGTGTTTACTCTTTGATTGCATGCCTTTGAATATTCAAATTGTATGAGAGTTTATATAAATGATAATTAGCATAACATAAAATGACCATATCACTTTATTTTAACGAATAATATATTATTTAAAATAAGCAAGTGTTTACTATTTGATTGCATGCCTATGAATATTCAAATTGTATGAGAGTTTATATAAATGATAATTAGCATAGCATAAAATGACCATATCACTTTATTTTAACGAATAATATATTATTTAAAATAAGCAAGTGTTTACTATTTGATTGCATGCCTATGAATATTCAAATTGTATGAGAGTTTATATAAATGATAATTAGCAGAGCATAAAATGACCATATCACTTTATTTTAACGAATAATATATTATTTAAAATAAGCAAGTGTTTACTATTTGATTGCATGCCTATGAATATTCAAATTGTATGAGAGTTTATATAAATGATAATTAGCATAGCATAAAATGACCATATCACTTTATTTTAACGAATAATATATTATTTAAAATAAGCAAGTGTTTACTATTTGATTGCATGCCTATGAATATTCAAATTGTATGAGAGTTTATATAAATGATAATTAGCATAGCATAAAATGACCATATCACTTTATTTTAACGAATAATATATTATTTTAAATAAGTAAGTGTTTACTATTTGATTGCATGCCTATGAATATTCAAATTGTATGAGAGTTTATATAAATGATAATTAGCATAGCATAAAATGACCATATCACTTTATTTTAACGAATAATATATTATTTAAAATAAGTAAGTGTTTACTATTTGATTGCATGCCTATGAATATTCAAATTGTATGAGAGTTTATATAAATGATAATTAGCATAGCATAAAATGACCATATCACTTTATTTTAACGAATAATATATTATTTAAAATAAGTAAGTGTTTACTTTTTGATTGCATGCCTATGAATATTCAAATTGTATGAGAGTTTATATAAATGATAATTAGCATAGCATAAAATGATCATATCACTTTATTTTAACGAATAATATATTATTTAAAATAAGTAAGTGTTTACTATTTGATTGCATGCCTATGAATATTCAAATTGTATGAGAGTTTATATAAATGATAATTAGCATAGCATAAAATGACCATATCACTTTATTTTAACGAATGATATATTATTTTAAATAAGTAAGTGTTTACTATTTGATTGCATGCCTATGAATATTCAAATTGTATGAGAGTTTATATAAATGATAATTAGCATAGCATAAAATGACCATATCACTTTATTTTAACGAATAATATATTATTTAAAATAAGTAAGTGTTTACTATTTGATTGCATGCTTATGAATATTCAAATTGTATGAGAGTTTATATAAATGATAATTAGCATAGCATAAAATGACCATATCACTTTATTTTAACGAATAATATATTATTTTAAATAAGTAAGTGTTTACTATTTGATTGCATGCCCATGAATATTCAAATTGTATGAGAGCTTATATAAATGATAATTAGCATAGCATAAAATGATCATATCACTCTATTTTAACGAATAATATATTATTTAAAATAAGTAAGTGTTTACTATTTGATTGCATGCTTATGAATATTCAAATTGTATGAGAGTTTATATAAATGATAATTAGCATAGCATAAAATGACCATATCACTTTATTTTAACGAATAATATATTATTTAAAATAAGTAAGTGTTTACTATTTGATTGCATGCTTATGAATATTCAAATTGTATGAGAGTTTATATAAATGATAATTAGCATAGCATAAAATGATCATATCACTTTATTTTAACGAATAATATATTATTTAAAATAAGTAAGTGTTTACTATTTGATTGCATGCCTATGAATATTCAAATTGTATGAGAGTTTATATAAATGATAATTAGCATAGCATAAAATGACCATATCACTTTATTTTAACGAATAATATATTATTTAAAATAACCAAGTGTTTACTATTTGATTGCATGCCTATGAATATTCAAATTGTATGAGAGTTTATATAAATGATAATTAGCATAGCATAAAATGACCATATCACTTTATTTTAACGAATAATATATTATTTAAAATAACCAAGTGTTTACTATTTGAGTGCATGCCTATGAATATTCAAATTGTATGAGAGTTTATATAAATGATAATTAGCATAGCATAAAATGACCATATCACTTTATTTTAACGAATAATATATTATTTAAAATAACCAAGTGTTTACTATTTGATTGCATGCCTATGAATATTCCAATTGTATGAGAGTTTATATAAATGATAATTAGCATAGCATAAAATGACCATATCACTTTATTTTAACGAATAATATGACCATATCACTTTATTTTAACGAATAATATATTATTTAAAATAAGCAAGTGTTTACTATTTGATTGCATGCCTATGAATATTCAAATTGTATGAGAGTTTATATAAATGATAATTAGCATAGCATAAAATGACCATATCACTTTATTTTAACGAATAATATATTATTCAAAATAACCAAGTGTTTACTCTTTGATTGCATGCCTTTGAATATTCAAATTGTATGAGAGTTTATATAAATGATAATTAGCATAACATAAAATGACCATATCACTTTATTTTAACGAATAATATATTATTTAAAATAAGCAAGTGTTTACTATTTGATTGCATGCCTATGAATATTCAAATTGTATGAGAGTTTATATAAATGATAATTAGCATAGCATAAAATGACCATATCACTTTATTTTAACGAATAATATATTATTTAAAATAAGCAAGTGTTTACTATTTGATTGCATGCCTATGAATATTCAAATTGTATGAGAGTTTATATAAATGATAATTAGCAGAGCATAAAATGACCATATCACTTTATTTTAACGAATAATATATTATTTAAAATAAGCAAGTGTTTACTATTTGATTGCATGCCTATGAATATTCAAATTGTATGAGAGTTTATATAAATGATAATTAGCATAGCATAAAATGACCATATCACTTTATTTTAACGAATAATATATTATTTAAAATAAGCAAGTGTTTACTATTTGATTGCATGCCTATGAATATTCAAATTGTATGAGAGTTTATATAAATGATAATTAGCATAGCATAAAATGACCATATCACTTTATTTTAACGAATAATATATTATTTTAAATAAGTAAGTGTTTACTATTTGATTGCATGCCTATGAATATTCAAATTGTATGAGAGTTTATATAAATGATAATTAGCATAGCATAAAATGACCATATCACTTTATTTTAACGAATAATATATTATTTAAAATAACCAAGTGTTTACTATTTGATTGCATGCCTATGAATATTCAAATTGTATGAGAGTTTATATAAATGATAATTAGCATAGCATAAAATGACCATATCACTTTATTTTAACGAATAATATATTATTTAAAATAACCAAGTGTTTACTATTTGAGTGCATGCCTATGAATATTCAAATTGTATGAGAGTTTATATAAATGATAATTAGCATAGCATAAAATGACCATATCACTTTATTTTAACGAATAATATATTATTTAAAATAACCAAGTGTTTACTATTTGATTGCATGCCTATGAATATTCCAATTGTATGAGAGTTTATATAAATGATAATTAGCATAGCATAAAATGACCATATCACTTTATTTTAACGAATAATATGACCATATCACTTTATTTTAACGAATAATATATTATTTAAAATAAGCAAGTGTTTACTATTTGATTGCATGCCTATGAATATTCAAATTGTATGAGAGTTTATATAAATGATAATTAGCATAGCATAAAATGACCATATCACTTTATTTTAACGAATAATATATTATTCAAAATAACCAAGTGTTTACTCTTTGATTGCATGCCTTTGAATATTCAAATTGTATGAGAGTTTATATAAATGATAATTAGCATAACATAAAATGACCATATCACTTTATTTTAACGAATAATATATTATTTAAAATAAGCAAGTGTTTACTATTTGATTGCATGCCTATGAATATTCAAATTGTATGAGAGTTTATATAAATGATAATTAGCATAGCATAAAATGACCATATCACTTTATTTTAACGAATAATATATTATTTAAAATAAGCAAGTGTTTACTATTTGATTGCATGCCTATGAATATTCAAATTGTATGAGAGTTTATATAAATGATAATTAGCAGAGCATAAAATGACCATATCACTTTATTTTAACGAATAATATATTATTTAAAATAAGCAAGTGTTTACTATTTGATTGCATGCCTATGAATATTCAAATTGTATGAGAGTTTATATAAATGATAATTAGCATAGCATAAAATGACCATATCACTTTATTTTAACGAATAATATATTATTTAAAATAAGCAAGTGTTTACTATTTGATTGCATGCCTATGAATATTCAAATTGTATGAGAGTTTATATAAATGATAATTAGCATAGCATAAAATGACCATATCACTTTATTTTAACGAATAATATATTATTTTAAATAAGTAAGTGTTTACTATTTGATTGCATGCCTATGAATATTCAAATTGTATGAGAGTTTATATAAATGATAATTAGCATAGCATAAAATGACCATATCACTTTATTTTAACGAATAATATATTATTTAAAATAAGTAAGTGTTTACTATTTGATTGCATGCCTATGAATATTCAAATTGTATGAGAGTTTATATAAATGATAATTAGCATAGCATAAAATGACCATATCACTTTATTTTAACGAATAATATATTATTTAAAATAAGTAAGTGTTTACTTTTTGATTGCATGCCTATGAATATTCAAATTGTATGAGAGTTTATATAAATGATAATTAGCATAGCATAAAATGATCATATCACTTTATTTTAACGAATAATATATTATTTAAAATAAGTAAGTGTTTACTATTTGATTGCATGCCTATGAATATTCAAATTGTATGAGAGTTTATATAAATGATAATTAGCATAGCATAAAATGACCATATCACTTTATTTTAACGAATGATATATTATTTTAAATAAGTAAGTGTTTACTATTTGATTGCATGCCTATGAATATTCAAATTGTATGAGAGTTTATATAAATGATAATTAGCATAGCATAAAATGACCATATCACTTTATTTTAACGAATAATATATTATTTAAAATAAGTAAGTGTTTACTATTTGATTGCATGCTTATGAATATTCAAATTGTATGAGAGTTTATATAAATGATAATTAGCATAGCATAAAATGACCATATCACTTTATTTTAACGAATAATATATTATTTTAAATAAGTAAGTGTTTACTATTTGATTGCATGCCCATGAATATTCAAATTGTATGAGAGCTTATATAAATGATAATTAGCATAGCATAAAATGATCATATCACTCTATTTTAACGAATAATATATTATTTAAAATAAGCAAGTGTTTACTATTTGATTGCATGCCTATGAATATTCAAATTGTATGAGAGTTTATATAAATGATAATTAGCAGAGCATAAAATGACCATATCACTTTATTTTAACGAATAATATATTATTTAAAATAAGCAAGTGTTTACTATTTGATTGCATGCCTATGAATATTCAAATTGTATGAGAGTTTATATAAATGATAATTAGCATAGCATAAAATGACCATATCACTTTATTTTAACGAATAATATATTATTTAAAATAAGCAAGTGTTTACTATTTGATTGCATGCCTATGAATATTCAAATTGTATGAGAGTTTATATAAATGATAATTAGCATAGCATAAAATGACCATATCACTTTATTTTAACGAATAATATATTATTTTAAATAAGTAAGTGTTTACTATTTGATTGCATGCCTATGAATATTCAAATTGTATGAGAGTTTATATAAATGATAATTAGCATAGCATAAAATGACCATATCACTTTATTTTAACGAATAATATATTATTTAAAATAAGTAAGTGTTTACTATTTGATTGCATGCCTATGAATATTCAAATTGTATGAGAGTTTATATAAATGATAATTAGCATAGCATAAAATGACCATATCACTTTATTTTAACGAATAATATATTATTTAAAATAAGTAAGTGTTTACTTTTTGATTGCATGCCTATGAATATTCAAATTGTATGAGAGTTTATATAAATGATAATTAGCATAGCATAAAATGATCATATCACTTTATTTTAACGAATAATATATTATTTAAAATAAGTAAGTGTTTACTATTTGATTGCATGCCTATGAATATTCAAATTGTATGAGAGTTTATATAAATGATAATTAGCATAGCATAAAATGACCATATCACTTTATTTTAACGAATGATATATTATTTTAAATAAGTAAGTGTTTACTATTTGATTGCATGCCTATGAATATTCAAATTGTATGAGAGTTTATATAAATGATAATTAGCATAGCATAAAATGACCATATCACTTTATTTTAACGAATAATATATTATTTAAAATAAGTAAGTGTTTACTATTTGATTGCATGCTTATGAATATTCAAATTGTATGAGAGTTTATATAAATGATAATTAGCATAGCATAAAATGACCATATCACTTTATTTTAACGAATAATATATTATTTTAAATAAGTAAGTGTTTACTATTTGATTGCATGCCCATGAATATTCAAATTGTATGAGAGCTTATATAAATGATAATTAGCATAGCATAAAATGATCATATCACTCTATTTTAACGAATAATATATTATTTAAAATAAGTAAGTGTTTACTATTTGATTGCATGCTTATGAATATTCAAATTGTATGAGAGTTTATATAAATGATAATTAGCATAGCATAAAATGACCATATCACTTTATTTTAACGAATAATATATTATTTAAAATAAGTAAGTGTTTACTATTTGATTGCATGCTTATGAATATTCAAATTGTATGAGAGTTTATATAAATGATAATTAGCATAGCATAAAATGATCATATCACTTTATTTTAACGAATAATATATTATTTAAAATAAGTAAGTTTTTACTATTTGATTGCATGCCTATGAATATTCAAATTGTATGAGAGTTTATATAAATGATAATTAGCATAGCATAAAATGACCATATCACTTTATTTTAACGAATAATATATTATTTAAAATAAGTAAGTGTTTACTATTTGATTGCATGCTTATGAATATTCAAATTGTATGAGAGTTTATATAAATGATAATTAGCATAGCATAAAATGATCATATCACTTTATTTTAACGAATAATATATTATTTAAAATAAGTAAGTGTTTACTATTTGATTGCATGCCTATGAATATTCAAATTGTATGAGAGTTTATATAAATGATAATTAGCATAGCATAAAATGACCATATCACTTTATTTTAACGAATGATATATTATTTTAAATAAGTAAGTGTTTACTATTTGATTGCATGCCTATGAATATTCAAATTGTATGAGAGTTTATATAAATGATAATTAGCATAGCATAAAATGACCATATCACTTTATTTTAACGAATAATATATTATTTAAAATAAGTAAGTGTTTACTATTTGATTGCATGCTTATGAATATTCAAATTGTATGAGAGTTTATATAAATGATAATTAGCATAGCATAAAATGACCATATCACTTTATTTTAACGAATAATATATTATTTTAAATAAGTAAGTGTTTACTATTTGATTGCATGCCCATGAATATTCAAATTGTATGAGAGCTTATATAAATGATAATTAGCATAGCATAAAATGATCATATCACTCTATTTTAACGAATAATATATTATTTAAAATAAGTAAGTGTTTACTATTTGATTGCATGCTTATGAATATTCAAATTGTATGAGAGTTTATATAAATGATAATTAGCATAGCATAAAATGACCATATCACTTTATTTTAACGAATGATATATTATTTTAAATAAGTAAGTGTTTACTATTTGATTGCATGCCTATGAATATTCAAATTGTATGAGAGTTTATATAAATGATAATTAGCATAGCATAAAATGACCATATCACTTTATTTTAACGAATAATATATTATTTAAAATAAGTAAGTGTTTACTTTTTGATTGCATGCCTATGAATATTCAAATTGTATGAGAGTTTATATAAATGATAATTAGCATAGCATAAAATGATCATATCACTTTATTTTAACGAATAATATATTATTTAAAATAAGTAAGTGTTTACTATTTGATTGCATGCCTATGAATATTCAAATTGTATGAGAGTTTATATAAATGATAATTAGCATAGCATAAAATGACCATATCACTTTATTTTAACGAATGATATATTATTTTAAATAAGTAAGTGTTTACTATTTGATTGCATGCCTATGAATATTCAAATTGTATGAGAGTTTATATAAATGATAATTAGCATAGCATAAAATGACCATATCACTTTATTTTAACGAATAATATATTATTTAAAATAAGTAAGTGTTTACTATTTGATTGCATGCTTATGAATATTCAAATTGTATGAGAGTTTATATAAATGATAATTAGCATAGCATAAAATGACCATATCACTTTATTTTAACGAATAATATATTATTTTAAATAAGTAAGTGTTTACTATTTGATTGCATGCCCATGAATATTCAAATTGTATGAGAGCTTATATAAATGATAATTAGCATAGCATAAAATGATCATATCACTCTATTTTAACGAATAATATATTATTTAAAATAAGTAAGTGTTTACAATTTGATTGCATGCCCATGAATATTCAAATTGTATGAAAGCTTATATAAATGATAATTAGCATACTCTATTTTAACGAATAATATATTATTTAAAATAAGTAAGTGTTTACTATTTGATTGCATGCCCATGAATATTCAAATTGTATGAGAGCTTATATAAATGATAATTAGCATAGCATAAAATGATCATATCACTCTATTTTAACGAATAATATATTATTTAAAATAAGTAAGTGTTTACTATTTGATTGCATGCCCATGAATATTCAAATTGTATGAGAGCTTATATAAATGATAATTAGCATAGCATAAAATGATCATATCACTCTATTTTAACGAATAATATATTATTTAAAATAAGTAAGTGTTTACTATTTGATTGCATGCCCATGAATATTCAAATTGTATGAGAGCTTATATAAATGATAATTAGCGTAGCATAAAATGATCATATCACTCTATTTTAACGAATAATATATTATTTAAAATAAGTAAGTGTTTACTATTTGATTGCATGCCCATGAATATTCAAATTATATGAGAGCTTATATAAATGATAATTAGCATAGCATAAAATGATCATATCACTCTATTTTAACGAATAATATATTATTTAAAATAAGTAAGTGTTTTCTATTTGATTGCATGCCCATGAATATTCAAATTGTATGAGAGCTTATATAAATGATAATTACCATAGCATAAAATGATCAAATCACTCTATTTTAACGAATAATATATTATTTAAAATAAGTAAGTGTTTACTATTAGATTGCATGCCCATGAATATTCAAATTGTATGAGAGCTTATATAAATGATAATTAGCATAGCATAAAATGATCATATCACTCTATTTTAACGAATAATATATTATTTAAAATAAGTAAGTGTTTACTATTTGATTGCATGCCCATGAATATTCAAATTGTATGAGAGCTTATATAAATGATAATTAGCATAGCATAGAATGATCATATCACTCTATTTTAACGAATAATATATTATTTAAAATAAGTAAGTGTTTACTATTTGATTGCATGCCCATGAATATTCAAATTGTATGAGAGCTTATATAAATGATAATTAGCATAGCATAAAATGATCATATCACTCTATTTTAACGAATAATATATTATTTAAAATAAGTAAGTGTTTACTATTTGATTGCATGCCCATGAATATTCAAATTGTATGAGAGCTTATATAAATGATAATTAGCATAGCATAAAATGATCATATCACTCTATTTTAACGAATAATATATTATTTAAAATAAGTAAGTGTTTACTATTTGATTGCATGCCCATGAATATTCAAATTGTATGAGAGCTTATATAAATGATAATTAGCATAGCATAAAATGATCATATCACTCTATTTTAACGAATAATATATTATTTAAAATAAGTAAGTGTTTACTATTTGATTGCATGCCCATGAATATTCAAATTGTATGAGAGCTTATATAAATGATAATTAGTATAGCATAAAATGATCATATCACTCTATTTTAACGAATAATATATTATTTAAAATAAGTAAGCATAACTATTTGATTGCATGCCCATGAATATTCAAATTGTATGAGAGCTTATATAAATGATAATTAGCATAGCATAAAATGATCATATCACTCTATTTTAACGAATAATATATTATTTAAAATAAGTAAGTGTTTACTATTTGATTGAATGCCCATGAATATTCAAATTGTATGAAAGCTTATATAAATGATAATTAGCATAGCATAAAATGATCATATCACTCTATTTTAACGAATAATATATTATTTAAACTAAGTAAGTGTTTACTATTTGATTGCATGCCCATGAATATTCAAATTGTATGAAAGCTTATATAAATGATAATTAGCATAGCATAAAATGATCATATCACTCTATTTTAACGAATAATATATTATTTAAAAATAAGTAAGTGTTTACTATTTGATTGCATGCCCATGAATGTTCAAATTGTATGAGAGCTTATATTAACGATAATTAGCGTAGCATAAAATGATCATATCACTCTATTTTAACGAATAATATATTATTTAAAATAAGTAAGTGTTTACTATTAGATTGCATGCCCATGAATATTCAAATTGTATGAGAGCTTATATAAATGATAATTAGCATAGCATAAAATGATCATATCACTCTATTTTAACGAATAATATATTATTTAAAATAAGTAAGTGTTTACTATTTGATTGCATGCCCATGAATATTCAAATTGTATGACAGCTTATATTAACGATAATTAGCGTAGCATAAAATGATCATATCACTCTATTTTAACGAATAATATATTATTTAAAATAAGTAAGTGTTTACTATTAGATTGCATGCCCATGAATATTCAAATTGTATGAGAGCTTATATAAATGATAATTAGCATAGCATAAAATGATCATATCACTCTATTTTAACGAATAATATATTATTTAAAATAAGTAAGTGTTTACTATTTGATTGCATGCCCATGAATATTCAAATTGTATGAAAGCTTATATAAATGATAATTAGCATACTCTATTTTAACGAATAATATATTATTTAAAATAAGTAAGTGTTTACTATTTGATTGCATGCCCATGAATATTCAAATTGTATGAGAGCTTATATAAATGATAATTAGCATAGCATAAAATGATCATATCACTTTATTTTAACGAATAATATATTATTTAAAATAAGTAAGTGTTTACTATTTGATTGCATGCCCATGAATATTCAAATTGTATGAAAGCTTATATAAATGATAATTAGCATACTCTATTTTAACGAATAATATATTATTTAAAATAAGTAAGTGTTTACTATTTGATTGCATGCCCATGAATATTCAAATTGTATGAGAGCTTATATAAATGATAATTAGCATAGCATAAAATGATCATATCACTCTATTTTAACGAATAATATATTATTTAAAATAAGTAAGTGTTTACAATTTGATTGCATGCCCATGAATATTCAAATTGTATGAAAGCTTATATAAATGATAATTAGCATACTCTATTTTAACGAATAATATATTATTTAAAATAAGTAAGTGTTTACTATTTGATTGCATACCCATGAATATTCAAATTGTATGAGAGCTTATATAAATGATAATTAGCATAGCATATGATGATCATATCACTCTATTTTAACGAATAATATATTATTTAAAATAAGTAAGTGTTTACTATTTGATTGCATGCCCATGAATATTCAAATTGTATGAGAGCTTATATAAATGATAATTAGCATAGCATAAAATGATCATATCACTCTATTTTAACGAATAATATATTATTTAAAATAAGTAAGTGTTTACTATTTGATTGCATGCCCATGAATATTCAAATTGTATGAGAGCTTATATAAATGATAATTAGCATAGCATAAAATGATTATATCACTCTATTTTAACGAATAATATATTATTTAAAATAAGTAAGTGTTTACTATTTGATTGCATGCCCATGAATGTTCAAATTGTATGAGAGCTTATATAAATGATAATTAGCATAGCATAAAATGATCATATCACTCTATTTTAACGAATAATATATTATTTAAAATAAGTAAGTGTTTACTATTTGATTGCATGCCCATGAATGTTCAAATTGTATGAGAGCTTATATAAATGATAATTAGCGTAGCATAAAATGATCATATCACTCTATTTTAACGAATAATATATTATTTAAAATAAGTAAGTGTTTACTATTTGATTGCATGCCCATGAATGTTCAAATTGTATGAGAGCTTATATAAATGATAATTAGCGTAGCATAAAATGATCATATCACTCTATTTTAACGAATAATATATTATTTAAAAATAAGTAAGTGTTTACTATTTGATTGCATGCCCATGAATGTTCAAATTGTATGAGAGTTTATATTAACGATAATTAGCGTAGCATAAAATGATCATATCACTCTATTTTAACGAATAATATATTATTTAAAAATAAGTAAGTGTTTACTATTTGATTGCATGCCCATGAATGTTCAAATTGTATGAGAGCTTATATTAACGATAATTAGCGTAGCATAAAATTATCATATCACTCTATTTTAACGAATAATATATTATTTAAAATAAGTAAGTGTTTACTATTAGATTGCATGCCCATGAATATTCAAATTGTATGAGAGCTTATGTAAATGATAATTAGCATAGCATAAAATGATTATATCACTCTATTTTAACGAATAATATATTATTTAAAATAAGTAAGTGTTTAATATTTGATTGCATGCCCATGAATGTTCAAATTGTATGAGAGCTTATATAAATGATAATTAGCATAGCATAAAATGATCATATCACTCTATTTTAACGAATAATATATTATTTAAAATAAGTAAGTGTTTACTATTTGATTGCATGCCCATGAATGTTCAAATTGTATGAGAGCTTATATAAATGATAATTAGCATAGCATAAAATGATCATATCACTCTATTTTAATAGAATAATATATTATTTAAAATAAGTAAGTGTTTACTATTTGATTGCATGCCCATGAATATTCAAATTGTATGAGAGCTTATATAAATGATAATTAGCATAGCATAAAATGATCATATCACTCTATTTTAACGAATAAATATTATTTAAAATAAGTAAGTGTTTACTATTAGATTGCATGCCCATGAATATTCAAATTGTATGAGAGCTTATATAAACGATAATTAGCATACTCTATTTTAACGAATAATATATTATTTAAAATAAGTAAGTGTTTACTATTTGATTGCATGCCCATGAATATTCAAATTGTATGAAAGCTTATATAAATGATAATTAGCATAGCATAAAATGATCATATCACTCTATTTTAACGAATAATATATTATTTAAAATAAGTAAGTGTTTACTATTTGATTACATGCCCATGAATGTTCAAATTGTATGAGAGCTTATATAAATGATAATTAGCATAGCATAAAATGATCATATCACTCTATTTTAACGAATAATATATTATTTAAAATAAGTAAGTGTTTACTATTTGATTGCATGCCCATGAATGTTCAAATTGTATGAGAGCTTATATAAATGATAATTAGCGTAGCATAAAATGATCATATCACTCTATTTTAACGAATAATATATTATTTAAAATAAGTAAGTGTTTACTATTTGATTGCATGCCCATGAATATTCAAATTGTATGAAAGCTTATATAAATGATAATTAGCATAGCATAAAATGATCATATCACTCTATTTTAACGAATAATATATTATTTAAAAATAAGTAAGTGTTTACTATTTGATTGCATGCCCATGAATGTTCAAATTGTATGAGAGCTTATATAAATGATAATTAGCATAGCATAGCATAAAATGACCATATCACTTTATTTTAACGAATAATATATTATTTAAAATAACCAAGTGTTTACTATTTGATTGCTTGTCTATGAATATTCAAATTGTATGAGAGTTTATATAAATGATAATTTGCATAGCATAAAATGACCATATCACTTTATTTTAACGAATAATATATTATTTAAAATAACCAAGTGTTTACTATTTGATTGCATGCCCATGAATATTCAAATTGTATGAGAGCTTATATAAATTATAATTAGCATAGCATAAAATGATCATATCACTCTATTTTAACGAATAATATATTATTTAAAATAAGTAAGTGTTTACTATTTGATTGCATGCCCATGAATATTCAAATTGTATGAGAGCTTATATAAATGATAATTAGCATAGCATAAAATGATCATATCACTCTATTTTAACGAATAATATATTATTTAAAATAAGTAAGTGTTTACTATTTGATTGCATGCCCATGAATATTCAAATTGTATGACAGCTTATATAAATGATAATTAGCATAGAATAAAATGATCATATCACTCTATTTTAACGAATAATATATTATTTAAAATAAGTAAGTGTTTACTATTTGATTGCATGCCCATGAATATTCAAATTGTATTAGAGCTTATATAAATGATAATTAGCATAGCATAAAATGATCATATCACTCTATTTTAACGAATAATATATTATTTAAAATAAGTAAGTGTTTACTATTTGATTGCATGCCCATGAATATTCAAATTGTATGAGAGCTTATATAAATGATAATTAGCATAGCATAAAATGATCATATCACTCTATTTTAACGAATAATATATTATTTAAAATAAGTAAGTGTTTACTATTTGATTGCCTGCCCATGAATATTCAAATTGTATGAGAGCTTATATAAATGATAATTAGCATAGCATAAAATGATCATATCACTCTATTTTAACGAATAATATATTATTTAAAATAAGTAAGTGTTTACTATTTGATTGAATGCCCATGAATATTCAAATTGTATGAAAGCTTATATAAATGATAATTAGCATAGCATAAAATGATCATATCACTCTATTTTAACGAATAATATATTATTTAAACTAAGTAAGTGTTTACTATTTGATTGCATGCCCATGAATATTCAAATTGTATGAAAGCTTATATAAATGATAATTAGCATAGCATAAAATGATCATATCACTCTATTTTAACGAATAATATATTATTTAAAAATAAGTAAGTGTTTACTATTTGATTGCATGCCCATGAATGTTCAAATTGTATGAGAGCTTATATTAACGATAATTAGCGTAGCATAAAATGATCATATCACTCTATTTTAACGAATAATATATTATTTAAAATAAGTAAGTGTTTACTATTAGATTGCATGCCCATGAATATTCAAATTGTATGAGAGCTTATATAAATGATAATTAGCATAGCATAAAATGATCATATCACTCTATTTTAACGAATAATATATTATTTAAAATAAGTAAGTGTTTACTATTTGATTGCATGCCCATGAATATTCAAATTGTATGAGAGCTTATATTAACGATAATTAGCGTAGCATAAAATTATCATATCACTCTATTTTAACGAATAATATATTATTTAAAATAAGTAAGTGTTTACTATTAGATTGCATGCCCATGAATATTCAAATTGTATGAGAGCTTATATAAACGATAATTAGCATACTCTATTTTAACGAATAATATATTATTTAAAATAAGTAAGTGTTTACTATTTGATTGCATGCCCATGAATATTCAAATTGTATGAAAGCTTATATAAATGATAATTAGCATAGCATAAGATGATCATATCACTCTATTTTAACGAATAATATATTATTTAAAATAAGTAATTGTTTACTATTTGATTGCATGCCCATGAATATTCAAATTGTATGAAAGCTTATATAAATGATAATTAGCATAGCGTAAAATGATCATATCACTCTATTTTAACGAATAATATATTATTTAAAATAAGTTAGTGTTTACTATTTGATTGCATGCCCATGAATGTTCAAATTGTATGAGAGCTTATATAAATGATAATTAGCGTAGCATAAAATGATCATATCACTCTATTTTAACGAATAATATATTATTTAAAATAAGTAAGTGTTTACTATTTGATTGCATGCCCATGAATGTTCAAATTGTATGAGAGCTTATATAAATGATAATTAGCGTAGCATAAAATGATCATATCACTCTATTTTAACGAATAATATATTATTTAAAAATAAGTAAGTGTTTACTATTTGATTGCATGCCCATGAATGTTCAAATTGTATGAGAGTTTATATTAACGATAATTAGCGTAGCATAAAATGATCATATCACTTTATTTTAACGAATAATATATTATTTAAAAATAAGTAAGTGTTTACTATTTGATTGCATGCCCATGAATGTTCAAATTGTATGAGAGCTTATATTAACGATAATTAGCGTAGCATAAAATTATCATATCACTCTATTTTAACGAATAATATATTATTTAAAATAAGTAAGTGTTTACTATTAGATTGCATGCCCATGAATATTCAAATTGTATGAGAGCTTATATAAACGATAATTAGCATACTCTATTTTAACGAATAATATATTATTTAAAATAAGTAAGTGTTTACTATTTGATTGCATGCCCATGAATATTCAAATTGTATGAAAGCTTATATAAATGATAATTAGCATAGCATAAAATGATCATATCACTCTATTTTAACGAATAATATATTATTTAAAATAAGTAAGTGTTTACTATTTGATTGCATGCCCATGAATATTCAAATTGTATGAAAGCTTATATAAATGATAATTAGCATAGCATAAAATGATCATATCACTCTATTTTAACGAATAATATATTATTTAAAATAAGTAAGTGTTTACTATTTGATTGCATGCCCATGAATATTCAAATTGTATGAAAGCTTATATAAATGATAATTAGCATAGCATAAAATGATCATATCACTCTATTTTAACGAATAATATATTATTTAAAATAAGTAAGTGTTTACTATTTGATTGCATGCCCATGAATATTCAAATTGTATAAAAGCTTATATAAATGATAATTAGCATAGCGTAAAATGATCATATCACTCTATTTTAACGAATAATATATTATTTAAAATAAGTAAGTGTTTACTATTTGATTGCATGCCCATGAATATTCAAATTGTATGAAAGCTTATATAAATGATAATTAGCATAGCATAAAATGATCATATCACTCTATTTTAACGAATAATATATTATTTAAAATAAGTAAGTGTTTACTTTTTGATTGCATGCCCATGAATATTCAAATTGTATGAGAGCTTATATAAATGATAATTAGCATAGCATAAAATGATCATATCACTCTATTTTAACGAATAATATATTATTTAAAATAAGTAAGTGTTTACTATTTGATTGCATGTCCATGAATATTCAAATTGTATGAAAGCTTATATAAATGATAATTAGCATACTCTATTTTAACGAATAATATATTATTTAAAATAAGTAAGTGTTTACTATTTGATTGCATGCCCATGAATATTCAAATTGTATGAATGCTTATATAAATGATAATTAGCATAGCATAAAATGATCATATCACTCTATTTTAACGAATAATATATTATTTAAAATAAGTAAGTGTTTACTATTTGATTGCATGCCCATGAATATTCAAATTGTATGAAAACTTATATAAATGATAATTAGCATAGCATAAAATGATCATATCACTCTATTTTAACGAATAATATATTATTTAAAATAAGTAAGTGTTTACTATTTGATTGCATGCCCATGAATATTCAAATTGTATGAAAGCTTATATAAATGATAATTAGCATACTCTATTTTAACGAATAATATATTATTTAAAATAAGTAAGTGTTTACTATTTGATTGCATGCCCATGAATATTCAAATTGTATGAATGCTTATATAAATGATAATTAGCATAGCATAAAATGATTATATCACTCTATTTTAACGAATAATATATTATTTAAAATAAGTAAGTGTTTACTATTTGATTGCATGCCCATGAATATTCAAATTGTATGAAAGCTTATATAAATGATAATTAGCATAGCATAAAATGATCATATCACTCTATTTTAACGAATAATATATTATTTAAAATAAGTAAGTGTTTACTATTTGATTGCATGCCCATGAATATTCAAATTGTATGAAAGCTTATATAAATGATAATTAGCATAGCATAAAATGATCATATCACTCTATTTTAACGAATAATATATTATTTAAAATAAGTAAGTGTTTACTATTTGATTGCATGCCCATGAATATTCAAATTGTATGAAAGCTTATATAAATGATAATTAGCATAGCATAAAATGATCATATCACTCTATTTTAACGAATAATATATTATTTAAAATAAGTAAGTGTTTACTATTTGATTGCATGCCCATGAATATTCAAATTGTATGAAAGCTTATATAAATGATTATTAGCATAGCGTAAAATGATCATATCACTCTATTTTAACGAATAATATATTATTTAAAATAAGTAAGTGTTTACTATTTGATTGCATGCCCATGAATATTCAAATTGTATGAAAGCTTATATAAATGATAATTAGCATAGCATAAAATGATCATATCACTCTATTTTAACGAATAATATATTATTTAAAATAAGTAAGTGTTTACTATTTGATTGCATGCCCATGAATATTCAAATTGTATAAAAGCTTATATAAATGATAATTAGCATAGCGTAAAATGATCATATCACTCTATTTTAACGAATAATATATTATTTAAAATAAGTAAGTGTTTACTATTTGATTGCATGCCCATGAATATTCAAATTGTATGAAAGCTTATATAAATGATAATTAGCATAGCATAAAATGATCATATCACTCTATTTTAACGAATAATATATTATTTAAAATAAGTAAGTGTTTACTTTTTGATTGCATGCCCATGAATATTCAAATTGTATGAGAGCTTATATAAATGATAATTAGCATAGCATAAAATGATCATATCACTCTATTTTAACGAATAATATATTATTTAAAATAAGTAAGTGTTTACTATTTGATTGCATGCCCATGAATATTCAAATTGTATGAAAGCTTATATAAATGATAATTAGCATACTCTATTTTAACGAATAATATATTATTTAAAATAAGTAAGTGTTTACTATTTGATTGCATGCCCATGAATATTCAAATTGTATGAAAGCTTATATAAATGATAATTAGCATAGCATAAAATGATCATATCACTCTATTTTAACGAATAATATATTATTTAAAATAAGTAAGTGTTTACTATTTGATTGCATGCCCATGAATATTCAAATTGTATAAAAGCTTATATAAATGATAATTAGCATAGCGTAAAATGATCATATCACTCTATTTTAACGAATAATATATTATTTAAAATAAGTAAGTGTTTACTATTTGATTGCATGCCCATGAATATTCAAATTGTATGAAAGCTTATATAAATGATAATTAGCATAGCATAAAATGATCATATCACTCTATTTTAACGAATAATATATTATTTAAAATAAGTAAGTGTTTACTTTTTGATTGCATGCCCATGAATATTCAAATTGTATGAGAGCTTATATAAATGATAATTAGCATAGCATAAAATGATCATATCACTCTATTTTAACGAATAATATATTATTTAAAATAAGTAAGTGTTTACTATTTGATTGCATGCCCATGAATATTCAAATTGTATGAAAGCTTATATAAATGATAATTAGCATACTCTATTTTAACGAATAATATATTATTTAAAATAAGTAAGTGTTTACTATTTGATTGCATGCCCATGAATATTCAAATTGTATGAATGCTTATATAAATGATAATTAGCATAGCATAAAATGATCATATCACTCTATTTTAACGAATAATATATTATTTAAAATAAGTAAGTGTTTACTATTTGATTGCATGCCCATGAATATTCAAATTGTATGAAAACTTATATAAATGATAATTAGCATAGCATAAAATGATCATATCACTCTATTTTAACGAATAATATATTATTTAAAATAAGTAAGTGTTTACTATTTGATTGCATGCCCATGAATATTCAAATTGTATGAAAGCTTATATAAATGATAATTAGCATACTCTATTTTAACGAATAATATATTATTTAAAATAAGTAAGTGTTTACTATTTGATTGCATGCCCATGAATATTCAAATTGTATGAATGCTTATATAAATGATAATTAGCATAGCATAAAATGATTATATCACTCTATTTTAACGAATAATATATTATTTAAAATAAGTAAGTGTTTACTATTTGATTGCATGCCCATGAATATTCAAATTGTATGAAAGCTTATATAAATGATAATTAGCATAGCATAAAATGATCATATCACTCTATTTTAACGAATAATATATTATTTAAAATAAGTAAGTGTTTACTATTTGATTGCATGCCCATGAATATTCAAATTGTATGAAAGCTTATATAAATGATAATTAGCATAGCATAAAATGATCATATCACTCTATTTTAACGAATAATATATTATTTAAAATAAGTAAGTGTTTACTATTTGATTGCATGCCCATGAATATTCAAATTGTATGAAAGCTTATATAAATGATAATTAGCATAGCATAAAATGATCATATCACTCTATTTTAACGAATAATATATTATTTAAAATAAGTAAGTGTTTACTATTTGATTGCATGCCCATGAATATTCAAATTGTATAAAAGCTTATATAAATGATAATTAGCATAGCGTAAAATGATCATATCACTCTATTTTAACGAATAATATATTATTTAAAATAAGTAAGTGTTTACTATTTGATTGCATGCCCATGAATATTCAAATTGTATGAAAGCTTATATAAATGATAATTAGCATAGCATAAAATGATCATATCACTCTATTTTAACGAATAATATATTATTTAAAATAAGTAAGTGTTTACTATTTGATTGCATGCCCATGAATATTCAAATTGTATGAAAGCTTATATAAATGATAATTAGCATAGCATAAAATGATCATATCACTCTATTTTAACGAATAATATATTATTTAAACTAAGTAAGTGTTTACTATTTGATTGCATGCCCATGAATATTCAAATTGTATGAAAGCTTATATAAATGATAATTAGCATAGCATAAAATGATCATATCACTCTATTTTAACGAATAATATATTATTTAAAATAAGTAAGTGTTTACTATTTGATTGCATGCCCATGAATATTCAAATTGTATGAAAGCTTATATAAATGATAATTAGCATAGCATAAGATGATCATGTCACTCTATTTTACCGAATAATATATTATTTAAAATAAGTAAGTGTTTACTATTTGATTGCATGCCCATGAATATTCAAATTGTATGAAAGCTTATATAAATGATAATTAGCATAGCGTAAAATGATCATATCACTCTATTTTAACGAATAATATATTATTTAAAATAAGTAAGTGTTTACTATTTGATTGCATGCCCATGAATATTCAAATTGTATGAAAGCTTATATAAATGATAATTAGCATAGCGTAAAATGATCATATCACTCTATTTTAACGAATAATATATTATTTAAAATAAGTAAGTGTTTACTATTTGATTGCATGCCCATGAATATTCAAATTGTATGAAAGCTTATATAAATGATCATTAGCATAGCGTAAAATGATCATATCACTCTATTTTAACGAATAATATATTATTTAAAATAAGTAAGTGTTTACTATTTGATTGCATGCCCATGAATATTCAAATTGTATAAAAGCTTATATAAATGATAATTAGCATAGCGTAAAATGATCATATCACTCTATTTTAACGAATAATATATTATTTAAAATAAGTAAGTGTTTACTATTTGATTGCATGCCCATGAATATTCAAATTGTATGAAAGCTTATATAAATGATAATTAGCATAGCATAAAATGATCATATCACTCTATTTTAACGAATAATATATTATTTAAAATAAGTAAGTGTTTACTATTTGATTGCATGCCCATGAATATTCAAATTGTATGAAAGCTTATATAAATGATAATTAGCATAGCATAAAATGATCATATCACTCTATTTTAACGAATAATATATTATTTAAAATAAGTAAGTGTTTACTATTTGATTGCATGCCCATGAATATTCAAATTGTATGAAAGCTTATATAAATGATAATTAGCATACTCTATTTTAACGAATAATATATTATTTAAAATAAGTAAGTGTTTACTATTTGATTGCATGCCCATGAATATTCAAATTGTATGAATGCTTATATAAATGATAATTAGCATAGCATAAAATGATCATATCACTCTATTTTAACGAATAATATATTATTTAAAATAAGTAAGTGTTTACTATTTGATTGCATGCCCATGAATATTCAAATTGTATGAAAACTTATATAAATGATAATTAGCATAGCATAAAATGATCATATGACTCTATTTTAACGAATAATATATTATTTAAAATAAGTAAGTGTTTACTATTTGATTGCATGCCCATGAATATTCAAATTGTATGAAAGCTTATATAAATGATAATTAGCATAGCATAAAATGATCATATCACTCTATTTTAACGAATAATATATTATTTAAAATAAGTAAGTGTTTACTATTTGATTGCATGCCCATGAATATTCAAATTGTATGAAAGCTTATATAAATGATAATTAGCATAGCATAAAATGATCATATCACTCTATTTTAACGAATAATATATTATTTAAAATAAGTAAGTGTTTACTATTTGATTGCATGCCCATGAATATTCAAATTGTATGAAAGCTTATATAAATGATAATTAGCATAGCATAAAATGATCATATCACTCTATTTTAACGAATAATATATTATTTAAAATAAGTAAGTGTTTACTATTTGATTGCATGCCCATGAATATTCAAATTGTATGAAAGCTTATATAAATGATAATTAGCATACTCTATTTTATCGAATAATATATTATTTAAAATAAGTAAGTGTTTACTATTTGATTGCATGCCCATGAATATTCAAATTGTATGAATGCTTATATAAATGATATTTAGCATAGCATAAAATGATCATATCACTCTATTTTAACGAATAATATATTATTTAAAATAAGTAAGTGTTTACTATTTGATTGCATGCCCATGAATATTCAAATTGTATGAAAACTTATATAAATGATAATTAGCATAGCATAAAATGATCATATCACTCTAATTTAACGAATAATATATTATTTAAAATAAGTAAGTGTTTACTATTTGATTGCATGCCCATGAATATTCAAATTGTATGAAAGCTTATATAAATGATAATTAGCATAGCATAAAATGATCATATCACTCTATTTTAACGAATAATATATTATTTAAAATAAGTAAGTGTTTACTATTTGATTGCATGCCCATGAATATTCAAATTGTATGAAAGCTTATATAAATGATAATTAGCATAGCATAAAATGATCATATCACTCTATTTTAACGAATAATATATTATTTAAAATAAGTAAGTGTTTATTATTTGATTGCATGCCCATGAATATTCAAATTGTATGAAAGCTTATATAAATGATAATTAGCATAGCATAAAATGATCATATCACTCTATTTTAACGAATAATATATTATTTAAAATAAGTAAGTGTTTACTATTTGATTGCATGCCCATGAATATTCAAATTGTATGAAAGCTTATATAAATGATAATTAGCATAGCATAAAATGATCATATCACTCTATTTTAACGAATAATATATTATTTAAAATAAGTAAGTGTTTACTATTTGATTGCATGCCCATGAATATTCAAATTGTATGAATGCTTATATAAATGATAATTAGCATAGCATAAAATGATCATATCACTCTATTTTAACGAATAATATATTATTTAAAATAAGTAAGTGTTTACTATTTGATTGCATGCCCATGAATATTCAAATTGTATGAAAACTTATATAAATGATAATTAGCATAGCATAAAATGATCATATCACTCTATTTTAACGAATAATATATTATTTAAAATAAGTAAGTGTTTACTATTTGATTGCATGCCCATGAATATTCAAATTGTATGAAAGCTTATATAAATGATAATTAGCATACTCTATTTTAACGAATAATATATTATTTAAAATAAGTAAGTGTTTACTATTTGATTGCATGCCCATGAATATTCAAATTGTATGAATGCTTATATAAATGATAATTAGCATAGCATAAAATGATTATATCACTCTATTTTAACGAATAATATATTATTTAAAATAAGTAAGTGTTTACTATTTGATTGCATGCCCATGAATATTCAAATTGTATGAAAACTTATATAAATGATAATTAGCATAGCATAAAATGATCATATCACTCTATTTTAACGAATAATATATTATTTAAAATAAGTAAGTGTTTACTATTTGATTGCATGCCCATGAATATTCAAATTGTATGAAAGCTTATATAAATGATAATTAGCATAGCATAAAATGATCATATCACTCTATTTTAACGAATAATATATTATTTAAAATAAGTAAGTGTTTACTATTTGATTGCATGCCCATGAATATTCAAATTGTATGAAAGCTTATATAAATGATAATTAGCATAGCATAAAATGATCATATCACTCTATTTTAACGAATAATATATTATTTAAAATAAGTAAGTGTTTACTATTTGATTGCATGCCCATGAATAATCAAATTGTATGAAAGCTTATATAAATGATAATTAGCATACTCTATTTTAACGAATAATATATTATTTAAAATAAGTAAGTGTTTACTATTTGATTGCATGCCCATGAATATTCAAATTGTATGAATGCTTATATAAATGATAATTAGCATAGCATAAAATGATTATATCACTCTATTTTAACGAATAATATATTATTTAAAATAAGTAAGTGTTTACTATTTGATTGCATGCCCATGAATATTCAAATTGTATGAAAGCTTATATAAATGATAATTAGCATAGCATAAAATGATCATATCACTCTATTTTAACGAATAATATATTATTTAAAATAAGTAAGTGTTTACTATTTGATTGCATGCCCATGAATATTCAAATTGTATGAAAGCTTATATAAATGATAATTAGCATAGCATAAAATGATCATATCACTCTATTTTAACGAATAATATATTATTTAAAATAAGTAAGTGTTTACTATTTGATTGCATGCCCATGAATATTCAAATTGTATGAAAGCTTATATAAATGATAATTAGCATAGCATAAAATGATCATATCACTCTATTTTAACGAATAATATATTATTTAAAATAAGTAAGTGTTTACTTTTTGATTGCATGCCCATGAATATTCAAATTGTATGAGAGCTTATATAAATGATAATTAGCATAGCATAAAATGATCATATCACTCTATTTTAACGAATAATATATTATTTAAAATAAGTAAGTGTTTACTATTTGATTGCATGCCCATGAATATTCAAATTGTATGAAAGCTTATATAAATGATAATTAGCATACTCTATTTTAACGAATAATATATTATTTAAAATAAGTAAGTGTTTACTATTTGATTGCATGCCCATGAATATTCAAATTGTATGAATGCTTATATAAATGATAATTAGCATAGCATAAAATGATCATATCACTCTATTTTAACGAATAATATATTATTTAAAATAAGTAAGTGTTTACTATTTGATTGCATGCCCATGAATATTCAAATTGTATGAAAACTTATATAAATGATAATTAGCATAGCATAAAATGATCATATCACTCTATTTTAACGAATAATATATTATTTAAAATAAGTAAGTGTTTACTATTTGATTGCATGCCCATGAATATTCAAATTGTATGAAAGCTTATATAAATGATAATTAGCATACTCTATTTTAACGAATAATATATTATTTAAAATAAGTAAGTGTTTACTATTTGATTGCATGCCCATGAATATTCAAATTGTATGAATGCTTATATAAATGATAATTAGCATAGCATAAAATGATTATATCACTCTATTTTAACGAATAATATATTATTTAAAATAAGTAAGTGTTTACTATTTGATTGCATGCCCATGAATATTCAAATTGTATGAAAGCTTATATAAATGATAATTAGCATAGCATAAAATGATCATATCACTCTATTTTAACGAATAATATATTATTTAAAATAAGTAAGTGTTTACTATTTGATTGCATGCCCATGAATATTCAAATTGTATGAAAGCTTATATAAATGATAATTAGCATAGCATAAAATGATCATATCACTCTATTTTAACGAATAATATATTATTTAAAATAAGTAAGTGTTTACTATTTGATTGCATGCCCATGAATATTCAAATTGTATGAAAGCTTATATAAATGATAATTAGCATAGCATAAAATGATCATATCACTCTATTTTAACGAATAATATATTATTTAAAATAAGTAAGTGTTTACTATTTGATTGCATGCCCATGAATATTCAAATTGTATAAAAGCTTATATAAATGATAATTAGCATAGCGTAAAATGATCATATCACTCTATTTTAACGAATAATATATTATTTAAAATAAGTAAGTGTTTACTATTTGATTGCATGCCCATGAATATTCAAATTGTATGAAAGCTTATATAAATGATAATTAGCATAGCATAAAATGATCATATCACTCTATTTTAACGAATAATATATTATTTAAAATAAGTAAGTGTTTACTATTTGATTGCATGCCCATGAATATTCAAATTGTATGAAAGCTTATATAAATGATAATTAGCATAGCATAAAATGATCATATCACTCTATTTTAACGAATAATATATTATTTAAACTAAGTAAGTGTTTACTATTTGATTGCATGCCCATGAATATTCAAATTGAATGAAAGCTTATATAAATGATAATTAGCATAGCATAAAATGATCATATCACTCTATTTTAACGAATAATATATTATTTAAAATAAGTAAGTGTTTACTATTTGATTGCATGCCCATGAATATTCAAATTGTATGAAAGCTTATATAAATGATAATTAGCATAGCATAAGATGATCATGTCACTCTATTTTACCGAATAATATATTATTTAAAATAAGTAAGTGTTTACTATTTGATTGCATGCCCATGAATATTCAAATTGTATGAAAGCTTATATAAATGATAATTAGCATAGCGTAAAATGATCATATCACTCTATTTTAACGAATAATATATTATTTAAAATAAGTAAGTGTTTACTATTTGATTGCATGCCCATGAATATTCAAATTGTATGAAAGCTTATATAAATGATAATTAGCATAGCGTAAAATGATCATATCACTCTATTTTAACGAATAATATATTATTTAAAATAAGTAAGTGTTTACTATTTGATTGCATGCCCATGAATATTCAAATTGTATGAAAGCTTATATAAATGATCATTAGCATAGCGTAAAATGATCATATCACTCTATTTTAACGAATAATATATTATTTAAAATAAGTAAGTGTTTACTATTTGATTGCATGCCCATGAATATTCAAATTGTATGAATGCTTATATAAATGATAATTAGCATAGCATAAAATGATCATATCACTCTATTTTAACGAATAATATATTATTTAAAATAAGTAAGTGTTTACTATTTGATTGCATGCCCATGAATATTCAAATTGTATGAAAACTTATATAAATGATAATTAGCATAGCATAAAATGATCATATCACTCTATTTTAACGAATAATATATTATTTAAAATAAGTAAGTGTTTACTATTTGATTGCATGCCCATGAATATTCAAATTGTATGAAAGCTTATATAAATGATAATTAGCATACTCTATTTTAACGAATAATATATTATTTAAAATAAGTAAGTGTTTACTATTTGATTGCATGCCCATGAATATTCAAATTGTATGAATGCTTATATAAATGATAATTAGCATAGCATAAAATGATTATATCACTCTATTTTAACGAATAATATATTATTTAAAATAAGTAAGTGTTTACTATTTGATTGCATGCCCATGAATATTCAAATTGTATGAAAACTTATATAAATGATAATTAGCATAGCATAAAATGATCATATCACTCTATTTTAACGAATAATATATTATTTAAAATAAGTAAGTGTTTACTATTTGATTGCATGCCCATGAATATTCAAATTGTATGAAAGCTTATATAAATGATAATTAGCATAGCATAAAATGATCATATCACTCTATTTTAACGAATAATATATTATTTAAAATAAGTAAGTGTTTACTATTTGATTGCATGCCCATGAATATTCAAATTGTATGAAAGCTTATATAAATGATAATTAGCATAGCATAAAATGATCATATCACTCTATTTTAACGAATAATATATTATTTAAAATAAGTAAGTGTTTACTATTTGATTGCATGCCCATGAATATTCAAATTGTATGAAAGCTTATATAAATGATAATTAGCATAGCATAAAATGATTATATCACTCTATTTTAACGAATAATATATTATTTAAAATAAGTAAGTGTTTACTATTTGATTGCATGCCCATGAATATTCAAATTGTATGAAAGCTTATATAAATGATAATTAGCATAGCATAAAATGATCATATCACTCTATTTTAACGAATAATATATTATTTAAAATAAGTAAGTGTTTACTATTTGATTGCATGCCCATGAATATTCAAATTGTATGAAAGCTTATATAAATGATAATTAGCATAGCATAAAATGATCATATCACTCTATTTTAACGAATAATATATTATTTAAAATAAGTAAGTGTTTACTATTTGATTGCATGCCCATGAATATTCAAATTGTATGAATGCTTATATAAATGATAATTAGCATAGCATAAAATGATTATATCACTCTATTTTAACGAATAATATATTATTTAAAATAAGTAAGTGTTTACTATTTGATTGCATGCCCATGAATATTCAAATTGTATGAAAGCTTATATAAATGATAATTAGCATAGCATAAAATGATCATATCACTCTATTTTAACGAATAATATATTATTTAAAATAAGTAAGTGTTTACTATTTGATTGCATGCCCATGAATATTCAAATTGTATGAATGCTTATATAAATGATAATTAGCATAGCATAAAATGATCATATCACTCTATTTTAACGAATAATATATTATTTAAAATAAGTAAGTGTTTACTATTTGATTGCATGCCCATGAATATTCAAATTGTATGAAAGCTTATATAAATGATAATTAGCATAGCATAAAATGATCATATCACTCTATTTTAACGAATAATATATTATTTAAAATAAGTAAGTGTTTACTTTTTGATTGCATGCCCATGAATATTCAAATTGTATGAGAGCTTATATAAATGATAATTAGCATAGCATAAAATGATCATATCACTCTATTTTAACGAATAATATATTATTTAAAATAAGTAAGTGTTTACTATTTGATTGCATGCCCATGAATATTCAAATTGTATGAAAGCTTATATAAATGATAATTAGCATACTCTATTTTAACGAATAATATATTATTTAAAATAAGTAAGTGTTTACTATTTGATTGCATGCCCATGAATATTCAAATTGTATGAATGCTTATATAAATGATAATTAGCATAGCATAAAATGATCATATCACTCTATTTTAACGAATAATATATTATTTAAAATAAGTAAGTGTTTACTATTTGATTGCATGCCCATGAATATTCAAATTGTATGAAAACTTATATAAATGATAATTAGCATAGCATAAAATGATCATATCACTCTATTTTAACGAATAATATATTATTTAAAATAAGTAAGTGTTTACTATTTGATTGCATGCCCATGAATATTCAAATTGTATGAAAGCTTATATAAATGATAATTAGCATACTCTATTTTAACGAATAATATATTATTTAAAATAAGTAAGTGTTTACTATTTGATTGCATGCCCATGAATATTCAAATTGTATGAATGCTTATATAAATGATAATTAGCATAGCATAAAATGATTATATCACTCTATTTTAACGAATAATATATTATTTAAAATAAGTAAGTGTTTACTATTTGATTGCATGCCCATGAATATTCAAATTGTATGAAAGCTTATATAAATGATAATTAGCATAGCATAAAATGATCATATCACTCTATTTTAACGAATAATATATTATTTAAAATAAGTAAGTGTTTACTATTTGATTGCATGCCCATGAATATTCAAATTGTATGAAAGCTTATATAAATGATAATTAGCATAGCATAAAATGATCATATCACTCTATTTTAACGAATAATATATTATTTAAAATAAGTAAGTGTTTACTATTTGATTGCATGCCCATGAATATTCAAATTGTATAAAAGCTTATATAAATGATAATTAGCATAGCGTAAAATGATCATATCACTCTATTTTAACGAATAATATATTATTTAAAATAAGTAAGTGTTTACTATTTGATTGCATGCCCATGAATATTCAAATTGTATGAAAGCTTATATAAATGATAATTAGCATAGCATAAAATGATCATATCACTCTATTTTAACGAATAATATATTATTTAAAATAAGTAAGTGTTTACTATTTGATTGCATGCCCATGAATATTCAAATTGTATGAAAGCTTATATAAAAGATAATTAGCATAGCATAAAATGATCATATCACTCTATTTTAACGAATAATATATTATTTAAACTAAGTAAGTGTTTACTATTTGATTGCATGCCCATGAATATTCAAATTGTATGAAAGCTTATATAAATGATAATTAGCATAGCATAAAATGATCATATCACTCTATTTTAACGAATAATATATTATTTAAAATAAGTAAGTGTTTACTATTTGATTGCATGCCCATGAATATTCAAATTGTATGAAAGCTTATATAAATGATAATTAGCATAGCATAAGATGATCATGTCACTCTATTTTACCGAATAATATATTATTTAAAATAAGTAAGTGTTTACTATTTGATTGCATGCCCATGAATATTCAAATTGTATGAAAGCTTATATAAATGATAATTAGCATAGCGTAAAATGATCATATCACTCTATTTTAACGAATAATATATTATTTAAAATAAGTAAGTGTTTACTATTTGATTGCATGCCCATGAATATTCAAAATGTATGAAAGCTTATATAAATGATAATTAGCATAGCGTAAAATGATCATATCACTCTATTTTAACGAATAATATATTATTTAAAATAAGTAAGTGTTTACTATTTGATTGCATGCCCATGAATATTCAAATTGTATGAAAGCTTATATAAATGATCATTAGCATAGCGTAAAATGATCATATCACTCTATTTTAACGAATAATATATTATTTAAAATAAGTAAGTGTTTACTATTTGATTGCATGCCCATGAATATTCAAATTGTATAAAAGCTTATATAAATGATAATTAGCATAGCGTAAAATGATCATATCACTCTATTTTAACGAATAATATATTATTTAAAATAAGTAAGTGTTTACTATTTGATTGCATGCCCATGAATATTCAAATTGTATGAAAGCTTATATAAATGATAATTAGCATAGCATAAAATGATCATATCACTCTATTTTAACGAATAATATATTATTTAAAATAAGTAAGTGTTTACTATTTGATTGCATGCCCATGAATATTCAAATTGTATGAAAGCTTATATAAATGATAATTAGCATAGCATAAAATGATCATATCACTCTATTTTAACGAATAATATATTATTTAAAATAAGTAAGTGTTTACTATTTGATTGCATGCCCATGAATATTCAAATTGTATGAAAGCTTATATAAATGATAATTAGCATACTCTATTTTAACGAATAATATATTATTTAAAATAAGTAAGTGTTTACTATTTGATTGCATGCCCATGAATATTCAAATTGTATGAATGCTTATATAAATGATAATTAGCATAGCATAAAATGATCAAATCACTCTATTTTAACGAATAATATATTATTTAAAATAAGTAAGTGTTTACTATTTGATTGCATGCCCATGAATATTCAAATTGTATGAAAACTTATATAAATGATAATTAGCATAGCATAAAATGATCATATGACTCTATTTTAACGAATAATATATTATTTAAAATAAGTAAGTGTTTACTATTTGATTGCATGCCCATGAATATTCAAATTGTATGAAAGCTTATATAAATGATAATTAGCATAGCATAAAATGATCATATCACTCTATTTTAACGAATAATATATTATTTAAAATAAGTAAGTGTTTACTATTTGATTGCATGCCCATGAATATTCAAATTGTATGAAAGCTTATATAAATGATAATTAGCATAGCATAAAATGATCATATCACTCTATTTTAACGAATAATATATTATTTAAAATAAGTAAGTGTTTACTATTTGATTGCATGCCCATGAATATTCAAATTGTATGAAAGCTTATATAAATGATAATTAGCATAGCATAAAATGATCATATCACTCTATTTTAACGAATAATATATTATTTAAAATAAGTAAGTGTTTACTATTTGATTGCATGCCCATGAATATTCAAATTGTATGAAAGCTTATATAAATGATAATTAGCATACTCTATTTTATCGAATAATATATTATTTAAAATAAGTAAGTGTTTACTATTTGATTGCATGCCCATGAATATTCAAATTGTATGAATGCTTATATAAATGATATTTAGCATAGCATAAAATGATCATATCACTCTATTTTAACGAATAATATATTATTTAAAATAAGTAAGTGTTTACTATTTGATTGCATGCCCATGAATATTCAAATTGTATGAAAACTTATATAAATGATAATTAGCATAGCATAAAATGATCATATCACTCTAATTTAACGAATAATATATTATTTAAAATAAGTAAGTGTTTACTATTTGATTGCATGCCCATGAATATTCAAATTGTATGAAAGCTTATATAAATGATAATTAGCATAGCATAAAATGATCATATCACTCTATTTTAACGAATAATATATTATTTAAAATAAGTAAGTGTTTACTATTTGATTGCATGCCCATGAATATTCAAATTGTATGAAAGCTTATATAAATGATAATTAGCATAGCATAAAATGATCATATCACTCTATTTTAACGAATAATATATTATTTAAAATAAGTAAGTGTTTATTATTTGATTGCATGCCCATGAATATTCAAATTGTATGAAAGCTTATATAAATGATAATTAGCATAGCATAAAATGATCATATCACTCTATTTTAACGAATAATATATTATTTAAAATAAGTAAGTGTTTACTATTTGATTGCATGCCCATGAATATTCAAATTGTATGAAAGCTTATATAAATGATAATTAGCATAGCATAAAATGATCATATCACTCTATTTTAACGAATAATATATTATTTAAAATAAGTAATTGTTTACTATTTGATTGCATGCCCATGAATATTCAAATTGTATGAATGCTTATATAAATGATAATTAGCATAGCATAAAATGATCATATCACTCTATTTTAACGAATAATATATTATTTAAAATAAGTAAGTGTTTACTATTTGATTGCATGCCCATGAATATTCAAATTGTATGAAAACTTATATAAATGATAATTAGCATAGCATAAAATGATCATATCACTCTATTTTAACGAATAATATATTATTTAAAATAAGTAAGTGTTTACTATTTGATTGCATGCCCATGAATATTCAAATTGTATGAAAGCTTATATAAATGATAATTAGCATACTCTATTTTATCGAATAATATATTATTTAAAATAAGTAAGTGTTTACTATTTGATTGCATGCCCATGAATATTCAAATTGTATGAATGCTTATATAAATGATATTTAGCATAGCATAAAATGATCATATCACTCTATTTTAACGAATAATATATTATTTAAAATAAGTAAGTGTTTACTATTTGATTGCATGCCCATGAATATTCAAATTGTATGAAAACTTATATAAATGATAATTAGCATAGCATAAAATGATCATATCACTCTAATTTAACGAATAATATATTATTTAAAATAAGTAAGTGTTTACTATTTGATTGCATGCCCATGAATATTCAAATTGTATGAAAGCTTATATAAATGATAATTAGCATAGCATAAAATGATCATATCACTCTATTTTAACGAATAATATATTATTTAAAATAAGTAAGTGTTTACTATTTGATTGCATGCCCATGAATATTCAAATTGTATGAAAGCTTATATAAATGATAATTAGCATAGCATAAAATGATCATATCACTCTATTTTAACGAATAATATATTATTTAAAATAAGTAAGTGTTTATTATTTGATTGCATGCCCATGAATATTCAAATTGTATGAAAGCTTATATAAATGATAATTAGCATAGCATAAAATGATCATATCACTCTATTTTAACGAATAATATATTATTTAAAATAAGTAAGTGTTTACTATTTGATTGCATGCCCATGAATATTCAAATTGTATGAAAGCTTATATAAATGATAATTAGCATAGCATAAAATGATCATATCACTCTATTTTAACGAATAATATATTATTTAAAATAAGTAATTGTTTACTATTTGATTGCATGCCCATGAATATTCAAATTGTGTGAATGCTTATATAAATGATAATTAGCATAGCATAAAATGATCATATCACTCTATTTTAACGAATAATATATTATTTAAAATAAGTAAGTGTTTACTATTTGATTGCATGCCCATGAATATTCAAATTGTATGAAAACTTATATAAATGATAATTAGCATAGCATAAAATGATCATATCACTCTATTTTAACGAATAATATATTATTTAAAATAAGTAAGTGTTTACTATTTGATTGCATGCCCATGAATATTCAAATTGTATGAAAGCTTATATAAATGATAATTAGCATACTCTATTTTAACGAATAATATATTATTTAAAATAAGTAAGTGTTTACTATTTGATTGCATGCCCATGAATATTCAAATTGTATGAATGCTTATATAAATGATAATTAGCATAGCATAAAATGATTATATCACTCTATTTTAACGAATAATATATTATTTAAAATAAGTAAGTGTTTACTATTTGATTGCATGCCCATGAATATTCAAATTGTATGAAAACTTATATAAATGATAATTAGCATAGCATAAAATGATCATATCACTCTATTTTAACGAATAATATATTATTTAAAATAAGTAAGTGTTTACTATTTGATTGCATGCCCATGAATATTCAAATTGTATGAAAGCTTATATAAATGATAATTAGCATACTCTATTTTAACGAATAATATATTATTTAAAATAAGTAAGTGTTTACTATTTGATTGCATGCCCATGAATATTCAAATTGTATGAATGCTTATATAAATGATAATTAGCATAGCATAAAATGATTATATCACTCTATTTTAACGAATAATATATTATTTAAAATAAGTAAGTGTTTACTATTTGATTGCATGCCCATGAATATTCAAATTGTATGAAAGCTTATATAAATGATAATTAGCATAGCATAAAATGATCATATCACTCTATTTTAACGAATAATATATTATTTAAAATAAGTAAGTGTTTACTATTTGATTGCATGCCCATGAATATTCAAATTGTATGAAAGCTTATATAAATGATAATTAGCATAGCATAAAATGATCATATCACTCTATTTTAACGAATAATATATTATTTAAAATAAGTAAGTGTTTACTATTTGATTGCATGCCCATGAATATTCAAATTGTATGAAAGCTTATATAAATGATAATTAGCATAGCATAAAATGATCATATCACTCTATTTTAACGAATAATATATTATTTAAAATAAGTAAGTGTTTACTATTTGATTGCATGCCCATGAATATTCAAATTGTATGAAAGCTTATATAAATGATAATTAGCATAGCATAAAATGATCATATCACTCTATTTTAACGAATAATATATTATTTAAAATAAGTAAGTGTTTACTATTTGATTGCATGCCCATGAATATTCAAATTGTATGAAAGCTTATATAAATGATAATTAGCATAGCATAAAATGATCATATCACTCTATTTTAAAGAATAATATATTATTTAAAATAAGTAAGTGTTTACTATTTGATTGCATGCCCATGAATATTCAAATTGTATGAAAGCTTATATAAATGATAATTAGCATAGCATAAAATGATCATATCACTCTATTTTAACGAATAATATATTATTTAAAATAAGTAAGTGTTTACTATTTGATTGCATGCCCATGAATATTCAAATTGTATGAAAGCTTATATAAATGATAATTAGCATAGCATAAAATGATCATATCACTCTATTTTAACGAATAATATATTATTTAAAATAAGTAAGTGTTTATTATTTGATTGCATGCCCATGAATATTCAAATTGTATGAAAGCTTATATAAATGATAATTAGCATAGCATAAAATGATCATATCACTCTATTTTAACGAATAATATATTATTTAAAATAAGTAAGTGTTTACTATTTGATTGCATGCCCATGAATATTCAAATTGTATGAAAGCTTATATAAATGATAATTAGCATAGCATAAAATGATCATATCACTCTATTTTAACGAATAATATATTATTTAAAATAAGTAAGTGTTTACTATTTGATTGCATGCCCATGAATATTCAAATTGTATGAATGCTTATATAAATGATAATTAGCATAGCATAAAATGATCATATCACTCTATTTTAACGAATAATATATTATTTAAAATAAGTAAGTGTTTACTATTTGATTGCATGCCCATGAATATTCAAATTGTATGAAAACTTATATAAATGATAATTAGCATAGCATAAAATGATCATATCACTCTATTTTAACGAATAATATATTATTTAAAATAAGTAAGTGTTTACTATTTGATTGCATGCCCATGAATATTCAAATTGTATGAAAGCTTATATAAATGATAATTAGCATACTCTATTTTAACGAATAATATATTATTTAAAATAAGTAAGTGTTTACTATTTGATTGCATGCCCATGAATATTCAAATTGTATGAATGCTTATATAAATGATAATTAGCATAGCATAAAATGATTATATCACTCTATTTTAACGAATAATATATTATTTAAAATAAGTAAGTGTTTACTATTTGATTGCATGCCCATGAATATTCAAATTGTATGAAAACTTATATAAATGATAATTAGCATAGCATAAAATGATCATATCACTCTATTTTAACGAATAATATATTATTTAAAATAAGTAAGTGTTTACTATTTGATTGCATGCCCATGAATATTCAAATTGTATGAAAGCTTATATAAATGATAATTAGCATACTCTATTTTAACGAATAATATATTATTTAAAATAAGTAAGTGTTTACTATTTGATTGCATGCCCATGAATATTCAAATTGTATGAATGCTTATATAAATGATAATTAGCATAGCATAAAATGATTATATCACTCTATTTTAACGAATAATATATTATTTAAAATAAGTAAGTGTTTACTATTTGATTGCATGCCCATGAATATTCAAATTGTATGAAAACTTATATAAATGATAATTAGCATAGCATAAAATGATCATATCACTCTATTTTAACGAATAATATATTATTTAAAATAAGTAAGTGTTTACTATTTGATTGCATGCCCATGAATATTCAAATTGTATGAAAGCTTATATAAATGATAATTAGCATACTCTATTTTAACGAATAATATATTATTTAAAATAAGTAAGTGTTTACTATTTGATTGCATGTCCATGAATATTCAAATTGTATGAATGCTTATATAAATGATAATTAGCATAGCATAAAATGATTATATCACTCTATTTTAACGAATAATATATTATTTAAAATAAGTAAGTGTTTACTATTTGATTGCATGCCCATGAATATTCAAATTGTATGAAAGCTTATATAAATGATAATTAGCATAGCATAAAATGATCATATCACTCTATTTTAACGAATAATATATTATTTAAAATAAGTAAGTGTTTACTATTTGATTGCATGCCCATGAATATTCAAATTGTATGAAAGCTTATATAAATGATAATTAGCATAGCATAAAATGATCATATCACTCTATTTTAACGAATAATATATTATTTAAAATAAGTAAGTGTTTACTATTTGATTGCATGCCCATGAATATTCAAATTGTATGAAAGCTTATATAAATGATAATTAGCATAGCATAAAATGATCATATCACTCTATTTTAACGAATAATATATTATTTAAAATAAGTAAGTGTTTACTATTTGATTGCATGCCCATGAATATTCAAATTGTATGAAAGCTTATATAAATGATAATTAGCATAGCATAAAATGATCATATCACTCTATTTTAACGAATAATATATTATTTAAAATAAGTAAGTGTTTACTATTTGATTGCATGCCCATGAATATTCAAATAGTATGAAAGCTTATATAAATGATAATTAGCATAGCATAAAATGATCATATCACTCTATTTTAACGAATAATATATTATTTAAAATAAGTAAGTGTTTATTATTTGATTGCATGCCCATGAATATTCAAATTGTATGAAAGCTTATATAAATGATAATTAGCATAGCATAAAATGATCATATCACTCTATTTTAACGAATAATATATTATTTAAAATAAGTAAGTGTTTACTATTTGATTGCATGCCCATGAATATTCAAATTGTATGAAAGCTTATATAAATGATAATTAGCATAGCATAAAATGATCATATCACTCTATTTTAACGAATAATATATTATTTAAAATAAGTAAGTGTTTATTATTTGATTGCATGCCCATGAATATTCAAATTGTATGAAAGCTTATATAAATGATAATTAGCATAGCATAAAATGATCATATCACTCTATTTTAACGAATAATATATTATTTAAAATAAGTAAGTGTTTACTATTTGATTGCATGCCCATGAATATTCAAATTGTATGAAAGCTTATATAAATGATAATTAGCATAGCATAAAATGATCATATCACTCTATTTTAACGAATAATATATTATTTAAAATAAGTAAGTGTTTACTATTTGATTGCATGCCCATGAATATTCAAATTGTATGAATGCTTATATAAATGATAATTAGCATAGCATAAAATGATCATATCACTCTATTTTAACGAATAATATATTATTTAAAATAAGTAAGTGTTTACTATTTGATTGCATGCCCATGAATATTCAAATTGTATGAAAACTTATATAAATGATAATTAGCATAGCATAAAATGATCATATCACTCTATTTTAACGAATAATATATTATTTAAAATAAGTAAGTGTTTACTATTTGATTGCATGCCCATGAATATTCAAATTGTATGAAAGCTTATATAAATGATAATTAGCATACTCTATTTTAACGAATAATATATTATTTAAAATAAGTAAGTGTTTACTATTTGATTGCATGCCCATGAATATTCAAATTGTATGAATGCTTATATAAATGATAATTAGCATAGCATAAAATGATTATATCACTCTATTTTAACGAATAATATATTATTTAAAATAAGTAAGTGTTTACTATTTGATTGCATGCCCATGAATATTCAAATTGTATGAAAACTTATATAAATGATAATTAGCATAGCATAAAATGATCATATCACTCTATTTTAACGAATAATATATTATTTAAAATAAGTAAGTGTTTACTATTTGATTGCATGCCCATGAATATTCAAATTGTATGAAAGCTTATATAAATGATAATTAGCATACTCTATTTTAACGAATAATATATTATTTAAAATAAGTAAGTGTTTACTATTTGATTGCATGCCCATGAATATTCAAATTGTATGAATGCTTATATAAATGATAATTAGCATAGCATAAAATGATTATATCACTCTATTTTAACGAATAATATATTATTTAAAATAAGTAAGTGTTTACTATTTGATTGCATGCCCATGAATATTCAAATTGTATGAAAGCTTATATAAATGATAATTAGCATAGCATAAAATGATCATATCACTCTATTTTAACGAATAATATATTATTTAAAATAAGTAAGTGTTTACTATTTGATTGCATGCCCATGAATATTCAAATTGTATGAAAGCTTATATAAATGATAATTAGCATAGCATAAAATGATCATATCACTCTATTTTAACGAATAATATATTATTTAAAATAAGTAAGTGTTTACTATTTGATTGCAAGCCCATGAATATTCAAATTGTATGAAAGCTTATATAAATGATAATTAGCATAGCATAAAATGATCATATCACTCTATTTTAACGAATAATATATTATTTAAAATAAGTAAGTGTTTACTATTTGATTGCATGCCCATGAATATTCAAATTGTATGAAAGCTTATATAAATGATAATTAGCATAGCATAAAATGATCATATCACTCTATTTTAACGAATAATATATTATTTAAAATAAGTAAGTGTTTACTATTTGATTGCATGCCCATGAATATTCAAATTGTATGAAAGCTTATATAAATGATAATTAACATAGCATAAAATGATCATATCACTCTATTTTAACGAATAATATATTATTTAAAATAAGTAAGTGTTTACTATTTGATTGCATGCCCATGAATATTCAAATTGTATGAAAGCTTATATAAATGATAATTAGCATAGCGTAAAATGATCATATCACTCTATTTTAACGAATAATATATTATTTAAAATAAGTAAGTGTTTACTATTTGATTGCATGCCCATGAATATTCAAATTGTATGAAAGCTTATATAAATGATAATTAGCATAGCATAAAATGATCATATCACTCTATTTTAACGAATAATATATTATTTAAAATAAGTAAGTGTTTATTATTTGATTGCATGCCCATGAATATTCAAATTGTATGAAAGCTTATATAAATGATAATTAGCATAGCATAAAATGATCATATCACTCTATTTTAACGAATAATATATTATTTAAAATAAGTAAGTGTTTACTATTTGATTGCATGCCCATGAATATTCAAATTGTATGAAAGCTTATATAAATGATAATTAGCATAGCATAAAATGATCATATCACTCTATTTTAACGAATAATATATTATTTAAAATAAGTAAGTGTTTACTATTTGATTGCATGCCCATGAATATTCAAATTGTATGAATGCTTATATAAATGATAATTAGCATAGCATAAAATGATCATATCACTCTATTTTAACGAATAATATATTATTTAAAATAAGTAAGTGTTTACTATTTGATTGCATGCCCATGAATATTCAAATTGTATGAAAACTTATATAAATGATAATTAGCATAGCATAAAATGATCATATCACTCTATTTTAACGAATAATATATTATTTAAAATAAGTAAGTGTTTACTATTTGATTGCATGCCCATGAATATTCAAATTGTATGAAAGCTTATATAAATGATAATTAGCATACTCTATTTTAACGAATAATATATTATTTAAAATAAGTAAGTGTTTACTATTTGATTGCATGCCCATGAATATTCAAATTGTATGAATGCTTATATAAATGATAATTAGCATAGCATAAAATGATTATATCACTCTATTTTAACGAATAATATATTATTTAAAATAAGTAAGTGTTTACTATTTGATTGCATGCCCATGAATATTCAAATTGTATGAAAACTTATATAAATGATAATTAGCATAGCATAAAATGATCATATCACTCTATTTTAACGAATAATATATTATTTAAAATAAGTAAGTGTTTACTATTTGATTGCATACCCATGAATATTCAAATTGTATGAAAGCTTATATAAATGATAATTAGCATACTCTATTTTAACGAATAATATATTATTTAAAATAAGTAAGTGTTTACTATTTGATTGCATGCCCATGAATATTCAAATTGTATGAATGCTTATATAAATGATAATTAGCATAGCATAAAATGATTATATCACTCTATTTTAACGAATAATATATTATTTAAAATAAGTAAGTGTTTACTATTTGATTGCATGCCCATGAATATTCAAATTGTATGAAAGCTTATATAAATGATAATTAGCATAGCATAAAATGATCATATCACTCTATTTTAACGAATAATATATTATTTAAAATAAGTAAGTGTTTACTATTTGATTGCATGCCCATGAATATTCAAATTGTATGAAAGCTTATATAAATGATAATTAGCATAGCATAAAATGATCATATCACTCTATTTTAACGAATAATATATTATTTAAAATAAGTAAGTGTTTACTATTTGATTGCATGCCCATGAATATTCAAATTGTATGAAAGCTTATATAAATGATAATTAGCATAGCATAAAATGATCATATCACTCTATTTTAACGAATAATATATTATTTAAAATAAGTAAGTGTTTACTATTTGATTGCATGCCCATGAATATTCAAATTGTATGAAAGCTTATATAAATGATAATTAGCATACTCTATTTTAACGAATAATATATTATTTAAAATAAGTAAGTGTTTACTATTTGATTGCATGCCCATGAATATTCAAATTGTATGAATGCTTATATAAATGATAATTAGCATAGCATAAAATGATTATATCACTCTATTTTAACGAATAATATATTATTTAAAATAAGTAAGTGTTTACTATTTGATTGCATGCCCATGAATATTCAAATTGTATGAAAGCTTATATAAATGATAATTAGCATAGCATAAAATGATCATATCACTCTATTTTAACGAATAATATATTATTTAAAATAAGTAAGTGTTTACTATTTGATTGCATGCCCATGAATATTCAAATTGTATGAAAGCTTATATAAATGATAATTAGCATAGCATAAAATGATCATATCACTCTATTTTAACGAATAATATATTATTTAAAATAAGTAAGTGTTTACTATTTGATTGCATGCCCATGAATATTCAAATTGTATGAAAGCTTATATAAATGATAATTAGCATAGCATAAAATGATCATATCACTCTATTTTAACGAATAATATATTATTTAAAATAAGTAAGTGTTTACTATTTGATTGCATGCCCATGAATATTCAAATTGTATGAAAGCTTATATAAATGATAATTAGCATAGCATAAAATGATCATATCACTCTATTTTAACGAATAATATATTATTTAAAATAAGTAAGTGTTTACTATTTGATTGCATGCCCATGAATATTCAAATTGTATGAAAGCTTATATAAATGATAATTAGCATAGCATAAAATGATCATATCACTCTATTTTAACGAATAATATATTATTTAAAATAAGTAAGTGTTTACTATTTGATTGCATGCCCATGAATATTCAAATTGTATGAAAGCTTATATAAATGATAATTAGCATAGCATAAAATGATCATATCACTCTATTTTAACGAATAATATATTATTTAAAATAAGTAAGTGTTTACTATTTGATTGCATGCCCATGAATATTCAAATTGTATGAAAGCTTATATAAATGATAATTAGCATAGCATAAAATGATCATATCACTCTATTTTAACCAATAATATATTATTTAAAATAAGTAAGTGTTTATTATTTGATTGCATGCCCATGAATATTCAAATTGTATGAAAGCTTATATAAATGATAATTAGCATAGCATAAAATGATCATATCACTCTATTTTAACGAATAATATATTATTTAAAATAAGTAAGTGTTTACTATTTGATTGCATGCCCATGAATATTCAAATTGTATGAAAGCTTATATAAATGATAATTAGCATACTCTATTTTAACGAATAATATATTATTTAAAATAAGTAAGTGTTTACTATTTGATTGCATGCCCATGAATATTCAAATTGTATGAATGCTTATATAAATGATAATTAGCATAGCATAAAATGATTATATCACTCTATTTTAACGAATAATATATTATTTAAAATAAGTAAGTGTTTACTATTTGATTGCATGCCCATGAATATTCAAATTGTATGAAAGCTTATATAAATGATAATTAGCATAGCATAAAATGATCATATCACTCTATTTTAACGAATAATATATTATTTAAAATAAGTAAGTGTTTACTATTTGATTGCATGCCCATGAATATTCAAATTGTATGAAAGCTTATATAAATGATAATTAGCATAGCATAAAATGATCATATCACTCTATTTTAACGAATAATATATTATTTAAAATAAGTAAGTGTTTACTATTTGATTGCATGCCCATGAATATTCAAATTGTATGAAAGCTTATATAAATGATAATTAGCATAGCATAAAATGATCATATCACTCTATTTTAACGAATAATATATTATTTAAAATAAGTAAGTGTTTACTATTTGATTGCATGCCCATGAATATTCAAATTGTATGAAAGCTTATATAAATGATAATTAGCATACTCTATTTTAACGAATAATATATTATTTAAAATAAGTAAGTGTTTACTATTTGATTGCATGCCCATGAATATTCAAATTGTATGAATGCTTATATAAATGATAATTAGCATAGCATAAAATGATTATATCACTCTATTTTAACGAATAATATATTATTTAAAATAAGTAAGTGTTTACTATTTGATTGCATGCCCATGAATATTCAAATTGTATGAAAGCTTATATAAATGATAATTAGCATAGCATAAAATGATCATATCACTCTATTTTAACGAATAATATATTATTTAAAATAAGTAAGTGTTTACTATTTGATTGCATGCCCATGAATATTCAAATTGTATGAAAGCTTATATAAATGATAATTAGCATAGCATAAAATGATCATATCACTCTATTTTAACGAATAATATATTATTTAAAATAAGTAAGTGTTTACTATTTGATTGCATGCCCATGAATATTCAAATTGTATGAAAGCTTATATAAATGATAATTAGCATAGCATAAAATGATCATATCACTCTATTTTAACGAATAATATATTATTTAAAATAAGTAAGTGTTTACTATTTGATTGCATGCCCATGAATATTCAAATTGTATGAAAGCTTATATAAATGATAATTAGCATAGCATAAAATGATCATATCACTCTATTTTAACGAATAATATATTATTTAAAATAAGTAAGTGTTTACTATTTGATTGCATGCCCATGAATATTCAAATTGTATGAAAGCTTATATAAATGATAATTAGCATAGCATAAAATGATCATATCACTCTATTTTAACGAATAATATATTATTTAAAATAAGTAAGTGTTTACTATTTGATTGCATGCCCATGAATATTCAAATTGTATGAAAGCTTATATAAATGATAATTAGCATAGCATAAAATGATCATATCACTCTATTTTAACGAATAATATATTATTTAAAATAAGTAAGTGTTTACTATTTGATTGCATGCCCATGAATATTCAAATTGTATGAAAGCTTATATAAATGATAATTAGCATAGCATAAAATGATCATATCACTCTATTTTAACCAATAATATATTATTTAAAATAAGTAAGTGTTTATTATTTGATTGCATGCCCATGAATATTCAAATTGTATGAAAGCTTATATAAATGATAATTAGCATAGCATAAAATGATCATATCACTCTATTTTAACGAATAATATATTATTTAAAATAAGTAAGTGTTTACTATTTGATTGCATGCCCATGAATATTCAAATTGTATGAAAGCTTATATAAATGATAATTAGCATACTCTATTTTAACGAATAATATATTATTTAAAATAAGTAAGTGTTTACTATTTGATTGCATGCCCATGAATATTCAAATTGTATGAATGCTTATATAAATGATAATTAGCATAGCATAAAATGATTATATCACTCTATTTTAACGAATAATATATTATTTAAAATAAGTAAGTGTTTACTATTTGATTGCATGCCCATGAATATTCAAATTGTATGAAAACTTATATAAATGATAATTAGCATAGCATAAAATGATCATATCACTCTATTTTAACGAATAATATATTATTTAAAATAAGTAAGTGTTTACTATTTGATTGCATGCCCATGAATATTCAAATTGTATGAAAGCTTATATAAATGATAATTAGCATACTCTATTTTAACGAATAATATATTATTTAAAATAAGTAAGTGTTTACTATTTGATTGCATGCCCATGAATATTCAAATTGTATGAAAGCTTATATAAATGATAATTAGCATAGCATAAAATGATCATATCACTCTATTTTAACGAATAATATATTATTTAAAATAAGTAAGTGTTTACTATTTGATTGCATGCCCATGAATATTCAAATTGTATGAATGCTTATATAAATGATAATTAGCATAGCATAAAATGATTATATCACTCTATTTTAACGAATAATATATTATTTAAAATAAGTAAGTGTTTACTATTTGATTGCATGCTCATGAATATTCAAATTGTATGAAAGCTTATATAAATGATAATTAGCATAGCATAAAATGATCATATCACTCTATTTTAACAAATAATATATTATTTAAAATAAGTAAGTGTTTACTATTTGATTGCATGCCCATGAATATTCAAATTGTATGAAAGCTTATATAAATGATAATTAGCATAGCATAAAATGATCATATCACTCTATTTTAACGAATAATATATTATTTAAAATAAGTAAGTGTTTACTATTTGATTGCATGCCCATGAATATTCAAATTGTATGAAAGCTTATATAAATGATAATTAGCATACTCTATTTTAACGAATAATATATTATTTAAAATAAGTAAGTGTTTACTATTTGATTGCATGCTCATGAATATTCAAATTGTATGAATGCTTATATAAATGATAATTAGCATAGCATAAAATGATCATATCACTCTATTTTAACGAATAATATAATATTTAAAATAAGTAAGTGTTTACTATTTCATTGCATGCCCATGAATATTCAAATTGTATGAAAACTTATATAAATGATAATTAGCATAGCATAAAATGATCATATCACTCTATTTTAACGAATAATATATTATTTAAAATAAGTAAGTGTTTACTATTTGATTGCATGCCCATGAATATTCAAATTGTATGAAAGCTTAAATAAATGATAATTAGCATACTCTATTTTAACGAATAATATATTATTTAAAATAAGTAAGTGTTTACTATTTGATTGCATGCCCATGAATATTCAAATTGTATGAATGCTTATATAAATGATAATTAGCATAGCATAAAATGATTATATCACTCTATTTTAACGAATAATATATTATTTAAAATAAGTAAGTGTTTACTATTTGATTGCATGCCCATGAATATTCAAATTGTATGAAAGCTTATATAAATGATAATTAGCATAGCATAAAATGATCATATCACTCTATTTTAACGAATAATATATTATTTAAAATAAGTAAGTGTTTACTATTTGATTGCATGCCCATGAATATTCAAATTGTATGAAAGCTTATATAAATGATAATTAGCATAGCATAAAATGATCATATCACTCTATTTTAACGAATAATATATTATTTAAAATAAGTAAGTGTTTACTATTTGATTGCATGCCCATGAATATTCAAATTGTATGAAAGCTTATATAAATGATAATTAGCATAGCATAAAATGATCATATCACTCTATTTTAACGAATAATATATTATTTAAAATAAGTAAGTGTTTACTATTTGATTGCATGCCCATGAATATTCAAATTGTATGAAAGCTTATATAAATGATAATTAGCATAGCATAAAATGATCATATCACTCTATTTTAACGAATAATATATTATTTAAAATAAGTAAGTGTTTACTATTTGATTGCATGCCCATGAATATTCAAATTGTATGAAAACTTATATAAATGATAATTAGCATAGAATAAAATGATCATATCACTCTATTTTAACGAATAATATATTATTTAAAATAAGTAAGTGTTTACTATTTGATTGCATGCCCATGAATATTCAAATTGTATGAAAGCTTATATAAATGATAATTAGCATAGCATAAAATGATCATATCACTCTATTTTAACGAATAATATATTATTTAAAATAAGTAAGTGTTTACTATTTGATTGCATGCCCATGAATATTCAAATTTTTTGAAAGCTTATATAAATGATAATTAGCATAGCATAAAATGATCATATCACTCTATTTTAACGAATAATATATTATTTAAAATAAGTAAGTGTTTACTATTTGATTGCATGCCCATGAATATTCAAATTGTATGAAAGCTTATATAAACGATAATTAGCATACTCTATTTTAACGAATAATATATTATTTAAAATAAGTAAGTGTTTACTATTTGATTGCATGCCCATGAATATTCATATTGTATGAATGCTTATATAAATGATAATTAGCATAGCATAAAATGATCATATCACTCTATTTTAACGAATAATATATTATTTAAAATAAGTAAGTGTTTACTATTTGATTGCATGCCCATGAATATTCAAATTGTATGAAAACTTATATAAATGATAATTAGCATAGCATAAAATGATCATATCACTCTATTTTAACGAATAATATATTATTTAAAATAAGTAAGTGTTTACTATTTGATTGCATGCCCATGAATATTCAAATTGTATGAAAGCTTATATAAATGATAATTAGCATAGCATAAAATGATCATATCACTCTATTTTAACGAATAATATATTATTAAAAATAAGTAAGTGTTTACTATTTGATTGCATGCCCATGAATATTCAAATTGTATGAAAGCTTATATAAATGATAATTAGCATAGCATAAAATGATCATATCACTCTATTTTAACGAATAATATATTATTTAAAATAAGTAAGTGTTTACTATTTGATTGCATGCCCATGAATATTCAAATTGTATGAAAGCTTATATAAATGATAATTAGCATAGCATAAAATGATCATATCACTCTATTTTAACGAATAATATATTATTTAAAATAAGTAAGTGTTTACTATTTGATTGCATGCCCATGAATATTCAAATTGTATGAAAGCTTATATAAATGATAATTAGCATAGCATAAAATGATCATATCACTCTATTTTAACGAATAATATATTATTTAAAATAAGTAAGTGTTTACTATTTGATTGCATGCCCATGAATATTCAAATTGTATGAAAGCTTATATAAATGATAATTAGCATACTCTATTTTAACGAATAATATATTATTTAAAATAAGTAAGTGTTTACTATTTGATTGCATGCCCATGAATATTCAAATTGTATGAATGCTTATATAAATGATAATTAGCATAGCATAAAATGATCATATCACTCTATTTTAACGAATAATATATTATTTAAAATAAGTAAGTGTTTACTATTTGATTGCATGCCCATGAATATTCAAATTGTATGAAAACTTATATAAATGATAATTAGCATAGCATAAAATGATCATATCACTCTATTTTAACGAATAATATATTATTTAAAATAAGTAAGTGTTTACTATTTGATTGCATGCCCATGAATATTCAAATTGTATGAAAGCTTATATAAATGATAATTAGCATAGCATAAAATGATCATATCACTCTATTTTAACGAATAATATATTATTTAAAATAAGTAAGTGTTTACTATTTGATTGCATGCCCATGAATATTCAAATTGTATGAAAGCTTATATAAATGATAATTAGCATAGCATAAAATGATCATATCACTCTATTTTAACGAATAATATATTATTTAAAATAAGTAAGTGTTTACTATTTGATTGCATGCCCATGAATATTCAAATTGTATGAAAGCTTATATAAACGATAATTAGCATACTCTATTTTAACGAATAATATATTATTTAAAATAAGTAAGTGTTTACTATTTGATTGCATGCCCATGAATATTCATATTGTATGAATGCTTATATAAATGATAATTAGCATAGCATAAAATGATCATATCACTCTATTTTAACGAATAATATATTATTTAAAATAAGTAAGTGTTTACTATTTGATTGCATGCCCATGAATATTCAAATTGTATGAAAACTTATATAAATGATAATTAGCATAGCATAAAATGATCATATCACTCTATTTTAACGAATAATATATTATTTAAAATAAGTAAGTGTTTACTATTTGATTGCATGCCCATGAATATTCAAATTGTATGAAAGCTTATATAAATGATAATTAGCATAGCATAAAATGATCATATCACTCTATTTTAACGGATAATATATTATTTAAAATAAGTAAGTGTTTACTATTTGATTGCATGCCTATGAATATTCAAATTGTATGAGAGTTTATATAAATGATAATTAGTATAGCATAAAATGACCATATCACTTTATTTTAACGAATAATATATTGTTTAAAATAAGTAAGTGTTTACTATTTGATTGCATGCCTATGAATATTCAAATTGTATGAGAGTTTATATAAATGATAATTAGCATAGCATAAAATGACCATATCACTTTATTTTAACGAATAATATATTATTTAAAATTAGTAAGTGTTTACTATTTGATTGCATGCCTATGAATATTCAAATTGTATGAGAGTTTATATAAATGATAATTAGCATAGCATAAAATGACCATATCACTTTATTTTAACGAATAATATATTATTTTAAATAAGTAAGTGTTTACTATTTGATTGCATGCCCATGAATATTCAAATTGTATGAGAGTTTATATAAATGATAATTAGCATAGCATAAGATGACCATATCACTTTATTTTAACGAATAATATATTATTTAAAATAAGTAAGTGTTTACTATTTGATTGCATGCCCATGAATATTCAAATTGTATGAGAGTTTATATAAATGATAATTAGCATAGCATAAAATGACCATATCACTTTATTTTAACGAATAATATATTATTTAAAATAAGTAAGTGTTTACTATTTGATTGCATGCCTATGAATATTCAAATTGTATGAGAGTTTATATAAATGATAATTAGCATAGCATAAAATGACCATATCACTTTATTTTAACGAATAATATATTATTTAAAATAAGTAAGTGTTTACTATTTGATTGCATGCCTATGAATATTCAAATTGTATGAGAGTTTATATAAATGATAATTAGCATATCATAAAATGACCATATCACTTTATTTTAACGAATAATATATTATTTAAAATAAGTAAGTGTTTACTATTTGATTGCATGCCTATGAATATTCAAATTGTATGAGAGTTTATATAAATGATAATTAGGATAGCATAAAATGACCATATCACTTTATTTTAACGAATAATATATTATTTAAAATAAGTAAGTGTTTACTATTTGATTGCATGCCCATGAATATTCAAATTGTATGAGAGTTTATATAAATGATAATTAGCATAGCATAAGATGACCATATCACTTTATTTTAACGAATAATATATTATTTAAAATTAGTAAGTGTTTACTATTTGATTGCATGCCTATGAATATTCAAATTGTATGAGAGTTTATATAAATGATAATTAGCATAGCATAAAATGACCATATCACTTTATTTTAACGAATAATATATTATTTTAAATAAGTAAGTGTTTACTATTTGATTGCATGCCCATGAATATTCAAATTGTATGAGAGTTTATATAAATGATAATTAGCATAGCATAAGATGACCATATCACTTTATTTTAACGAATAATATATTATTTAAAATAAGTAAGTGTTTACTATTTGATTGCATGCCCATGAATATTCAAATTGTATGAGAGTTTATATAAATGATAATTAGCATAGCATAAAATGACCATATCACTTTATTTTAACGAATAATATATTATTTAAAATAAGTAAGTGTTTACTATTTGATTGCATGCCTATGAATATTCAAATTGTATGAGAGTTTATATAAATGATAATTAGCATAGCATAAAATGACCATATCACTTTATTTTAACGAATAATATATTATTTAAAATAAGTAAGTGTTTACTATTTGATTGCATGCCTATGAATATTCAAATTGTATGAGAGTTTATATAAATGATAATTAGCATATCATAAAATGACCATATCACTTTATTTTAACGAATAATATATTATTTAAAATAAGTAAGTGTTTACTATTTGATTGCATGCCTATGAATATTCAAATTGTATGAGAGTTTATATAAATGATAATTAGGATAGCATAAAATGACCATATCACTTTATTTTAACGAATAATATATTATTTAAAATAACCAAGTGTTTACTATTTGATTGCATGCCTGTGAATATTCAAATTGTATGAGAGTTTATATAAATGATAATTAGCATAGCATAAAATGACCATATCACTTTATTTTAACGAATATATTATTTAAATAAGTAAGTGTTTACTATTTGATTGCATGCCTGTGAATATTCAAATTGTATGAGAGTTTATATAAATGATAATTAGCATAGCATAAAATGACCATATCACTTTATTTTAACGAATAATATATTATTTAAAATAAGTAAGTGTTTACTATTTGATTGCATGCCCATGAATATTCAAATTGTATGAGAGTTTATATAAATGATAATTAGCATAGCATAAAATGACCATATCACTTTATTTTAACGAATAATATATTATTTAAAATAAGTAAGTGTTTACTATTTGATTGCTTGCCTATGAATATTCAAATTGTATGAGAGTTTATATAAATGATAATTAGCATAGCATAAAATGACCATATCACTTTATTTTAACGAATAATATATTGTTTAAAATAAGTAAGTGTTTACTATTTGATTGCATGCCTATGAATATTCAAATTGTATGAGAGTTTATATAAATGATAATTAGCATAGCATAAAATGACCATATCACTTTATTTTAACGAATAATATATTATTTAAAATTAGTAAGTGTTTACTATTTGATTGCATGCCTATGAATATTCAAATTGTATGAGAGTTTATATAAATGATAATTAGCATAGCATAAAATGACCATATCACTTTATTTTAACGAATAATATATTATTTTAAATAAGTAAGTGTTTACTATTTGATTGCATGCCCATGAATATTCAAATTGTATGAGAGTTTATATAAATGATAATTAGCATAGCATAAGATGACCATATCACTTTATTTTAACGAATAATATATTATTTAAAATAAGTAAGTGTTTACTATTTGATTGCATGCCCATGAATATTCAAATTGTATGAGAGTTTATATAAATGATAATTAGCATAGCATAAAATGACCATATCACTTTATTTTAACGAATAATATATTATTTAAAATAAGTAAGTGTTTACTATTTGATTGCATGCCTATGAATATTCAAATTGTATGAGAGTTTATATAAATGATAATTAGCATAGCATAAAATGACCATATCACTTTATTTTAATGAATAATATATTATTTAAAATAAGTAAGTGTTTACTATTTGATACCATGCCTATGAATATTCAAATTGTATAAGAGTTTATATAAATGATAATTAGCATAGCATAAAATGACCATATCACTTTATTTTAACGAATAATATATTTTTCAAAATAAGTAAGTGTTTACTATTTGATTGCATGCCCATGAATATTCAAATTGTATGAGAGTTTATATAAATGATAATTAGCATAGCATAAAATGACCATATCACTTTATTTTAACGAATAATATATTATTTAAAATTAGTAAGTGTTTACTATTTGATTGCATGCCTATGAATATTCAAATTGTATGATTGTTTATATAAATGATAATTAGAATAGCATAAAATGACCATATCACTTTATTTTAACGAATAATATATTATTTAAAATTAGTAAGTGTTTACTATTTGATTGCATGCCTATGAATATTCAAATTGTATGAGAGTTTATATAAATGATAATTAGCATAGCATAAAATGACCATATCACTTTATTTTAACGAATAATATATTATTTTAAATAAGTAAGTGTTTACTATTTGATTGCATGCCCATGAATATTCAAATTGTATGAGAGTTTATATAAATGATAATTAGCATAGCATAAGATGACCATATCACTTTATTTTAACGAATAATATATTAATTAAAATAAGTAAGTGTTTACTATTTGATTGCATGCCCATGAATATTCAAATTGTATGAGAGTTTATATAAATGATAATTAGCATAGCATAAAATGACCATATCACTTTATTTTAACGAATAATATATTATTTAAAATAAGTAAGTGTTTACTATTTGATTGCATGCCTATGAATATTCAAATTGTATGAGAGTTTATATAAATGATAATTAGCATAGCATAAAATGACCATATCACTTTATTTTAATGAATAATATATTATTTAAAATAAGTAAGTGTTTACTATTTGATTCCATGCCTATGAATATTCAAATTGTATAAGAGTTTATATAAATGATAATTAGCATAGCATAAAATGACCATATCACTTTACTTTAACGAATAATATATTTTTCAAAATAAGTAAGTGTTTACTATTTGATTGCATGCCCATGAATATTCAAATTGTATGAGAGTTTATATAAATGATAATTAGCATAGCATAAAATGACCATATCACTTTATTTTAACGAATAATATATTATTTAAAATTAGTAAGTGTTTACTATTTGATTGCATGCCTATGAATATTCAAATTGTATGATTGTTAATATAAATGATAATTAGCATAGCATAAAATGACCATATCACTTTATTTTAACGAATAATATATTATTTAAAATAAGTAAGTGTTTACTATTTGATTGCATGCCTATGAATATTCAAATTGTATGAGAGTTTATATAAATGATAATTAGCATAGCATAAAATAACCATATCACTTTATTTTAATGAATAATATATTATTTAAAATAAGTAAGTGTTTACTATTTGATTGCATGCCCATGAATATTCAAATTGTATGAGAGTTTATATAAATGATAATTAGCATAGCATAAAATGACCATATCACTTTATTTTAATGAATAATATATTATTTAAAATAAGTAAGTGTTTACTATTTGATACCATGCCTATGAATATTCAAATTGTATAAGAGTTTATATAAATGATAATTAGCATAGCATAAAATGACCATATCACTTTATTTTAACGAATAATATATTTTTCAAAATAAGTAAGTGTTTACTATTTGATTGCATGCCTATGAATATTCAAATTGTATGAGAGTTTATATAAATGATAATTAGCATAGCATAAAATGACCATATCACTTTATTTTAACGAATAATATATTATTTAAAATAAGTAAGTGTTTACTATTTGATTGCATGCCTATGAATATTCAAATTGTATGAGAGTTTATATAAATGATAATTAGCATAGCATAAAATGACCATATCACTTTATTTTAACGAATTATATATTATGTAAAATTAGTAAGTGTTTACTATTTGATTGCATGCCTATGAATATTCAAATTGTATGAGAGTTTATATAAATGATAATTAGCATAGCATAAAATGACCATATCACTTTATTTTAACGAATAATATATTATTTAAAATAACCAAGTGTTTACTATTTGATTGCATGCCTGTGAATATTCAAATTGTATGAGAGTTTATATAAATGATAATTAGGATAGCATAAAATGACCATATCACTTTATTTTAACGAATAATATATTATTTAAAATAACCAAGTGTTTACTATTTGATTGCATGCCTGTGAATATTCAAACTGTATGAGAGTTTATATAAATGATAATTAGCATAGCATAAAATGACCATATCACTTTATTTTAACGAATAATATATTATTTAAAATAAGTAAGTGTTTACTATTTGATTGCATGCCCATGAATATTCAAATTATATGAGAGTTTATATAAATGATAATTAGCATAGCATAAAATGACCTTATCACTTTATTTTAACGAATAATATATTATTTAAAATAAGTAAGTGTTTACTATTTGATTGCATGCCTATGAATATTCAAATTGTATGAGAGTTTATATAAATGATAATTAGCATAGCATAAAATGACCATATCACTTTATTTTAACGAATAATATATTATTTTAAATAAGTAAGTGTTTACTATTTGATTGCATGCCCATGAATATTCAAATTGTATGAGAGTTTATATAAATGATAATTAGCATAGCATAAGATGACCATATCACTTTATTTTAACGAATAATATATTATTTAAAATAAGTAAGTGTTTACTATTTGATTGCATGCCCATGAATATTCAAATTGTATGAGAGTTTATATAAATGATAATTAGCATAGCATAAAATGACCATATCACTTTATTTTAACGAATAATATATTATTTAAAATAAGTAAGTGTTTACTATTTGATTGCATGCCTATGAATATTCAAATTGTATGAGAGTTTATATAAATGATAATTAGCATAGCATAAAATGACCATATCACTTTATTTTAACGAATAATATATTGTTTAAAATAAGTAAGTGTTTACTATTTGATTGCATGCCCATGAATATTCAAATTATATGAGAGTTTATATAAATGATAATTAGCATAGCATAAAATGACCTTATCACTTTATTTTAACGAATAATATATTATTTAAAATAAGTAAGTGTTTACTATTTGATTGCATGCCTATGAATATTCAAATTGTATGAGAGTTTATATAAATGATAATTAGCATAGCATAAAATGACCATATCACTTTATTTTAACGAATAATATATTATTAAAATAAGTAAGTGTTTACTATTTGATTGCATGCCTGTGAATATTCAAATTGTATGAGAGTTTATATAAATGATAATTAGCATAGCATAAAATGACCATATCACTTTATTTTAACGAATAATATATTATTTAAAATAAGTAAGTGTTTACTATTTGATTGCATGCCCATGAATATTCAAATTGTATGAGAGTTTATATAAATGATAATTAGCATAACATAAAATGACCATATCACTTTATTTTAACGAATAATATATTATTTAAAATAAGTAAGTGTTTACTATTTGATTGCATGCCTATGAATATTCAAATTGTATGAGAGTTTATATAAATGATAATTAGCATAGCATAAAATGACCATATCACTTTATTTTAACGAATAATATATTGTTTAAAATAAGTAAGTGTTTACTATTTGATTGCATGCCTATGAATATTCAAATTGTATGAGAGTTTATATAAATGATAATTAGCATAGCATAAAATGACCATATCACTTTATTTTAACGAATAATATATTATTTAAAATTAGTAAGTGTTTACTATTTGATTGCATGCCTATGAATATTCAAATTGTATGATTGTTTATATAAATGATAATTAGCATAGCATAAAATGACCATATCACTTTATTTTAACGAATAATATATTATTTAAAATAAGTAAGTGTTTACTATTTGATTGCATGCCTATGAATATTCAAATTGTATGAGAGTTTATATAAATGGTAATTAGCATAGCATAAAATGACCATATCACTTTATTTTAACGAATAATATATTATTTAAAATAAGTAAGTGTTTACTATTTGATTGCATGCCCATGAATATTCAAATTATATGAGAGTTTATATAAATGATAATTAGCATAGCATAAAATGACCTTATCACTTTATTTTAACGAATAATATATTATTTAAAATAAGTAAGTGTTTACTATTTCATTGCATGCCTATGAATATTCAAATTGTATGAGAGTTTATATAAATGATAATTAGCATAGCATAAAATGACCATATCACTTTATTTTAACGAATAATATATTATTTTAAATAAGTAAGTGTTTACTATTTGATTGCATGCCCATGAATATTCAAATTGTATGAGAGTTTATATAAATGATAATTAGCATAGCATAAGATGACCATATCACTTTATTTTAACGAATAATATATTATTTAAAATAAGTAAGTGTTTACTATTTGATTGCATGCCCATGAATATTCAAATTGTATGAGAGTTTATATAAATGATAATTAGCATAGCATAAAATGACCATATCACTTTATTTTAACGAATAATATATTATTTAAAATAAGTAAGTGTTTACTATTTGATTGCATGCCTATGAATATTCAAATTGTATGAGAGTTTATATAAATGATAATTAGCATAGCATAAAATGACCATATCACTTTATTTTAACGAATAATATATTGTTTAAAATAAGTAAGTGTTTACTATTTGATTGCATGCCCATGAATATTCAAATTATATGAGAGTTTATATAAATGATAATTAGCATAGCATAAAATGACCTTATCACTTTATTTTAACGAATAATATATTATTTAAAATAAGTAAGTGTTTACTATTTGATTGCATGCCTATGAATATTCAAATTGTATGAGAGTTTATATAAATGATAATTAGCATAGCATAAAATGACCATATCACTTTATTTTAACGAATAATATATTATTAAAATAAGTAAGTGTTTACTATTTGATTGCATGCCTGTGAATATTCAAATTGTATGAGAGTTTATATAAATGATAATTAGCATAGCATAAAATGACCATATCACTTTATTTTAACGAATAATATATTATTTAAAATAAGTAAGTGTTTACTATTTGATTGCATGCCCATGAATATTCAAATTGTATGAGAGTTTATATAAATGATAATTAGCATAGCATAAAATGACCATATCACTTTATTTTAACGAATAATATATTATTTAAAATAAGTAAGTGTTTACTATTTGATTGCATGCCTATGAATATTCAAATTGTATGAGAGTTTATATAAATGATAATTAGCATAGCATAAAATGACCATATCACTTTATTTTAACGAATAATATATTGTTTAAAATAAGTAAGTGTTTACTATTTGATTGCATGCCTATGAATATTCAAATTGTATGAGAGTTTATATAAATGATAATTAGCATAGCATAAAATGACCATATCACTTTATTTTAACGAATAATATATTATTTTAAATAAGTAAGTGTTTACTATTTGATTGCATGCCCATGAATATTCAAATTGTATGAGAGTTTATATAAATGATAATTAGCATGGCATAAAATGACCATATCACTTTATTTTAATGAATAATATATTATTTAAAATAAGGAAGTGTTTACTATTTGATTGCATGCCCATGAATATTCAAATTGTATGAGAGTTTATATAAATGATAATTAGCATAGCATAAAATGACCATATCACTTTATTTTAACGAATAATATATTATTTAAAATAAGTAAGTGTTTACTATTTGATTGCATGCCTATGAATATTCAAATTGTATGAGAGTTTATATAAATGATAATTAGCATGGCATAAAATGACCATATCACTTTATTTTAATGAATAATATATTATTTAAAATAAGTAAGTGTTTACTATTTGATTCCATGCCTATGAATATTCAAATTGTATAAGAGTTTATATAAATGATAATTAGCATAGCATAAAATGACCATATCACTTTATTTTAACGAATAATATATTTTTCAAAATAAGTAAGTGTTTACTATTTGATTGCATGCCCATGAATATTCAAATTGTATGAGAGTTTATATAAATGATAATTAGCATAGCATAAAATGACCATATCACTTTATTTTAACGAATAATATATTATTTAAAATTAGTAAGTGTTTACTATTTGATTGCATGCCTATGAATATTCAAATTGTATGATTGTTTATATAAATGATAATTAGCATAGCATAAAATGACCATATCACTTTATTTTAACGAATAATATATTTTTTAAAATAAGTAAGTGTTTACTATTTGATTGCATGCCTATGAATATTCAAATTGTATGAGAGTTTATATAAATGATAATTAGCATAGCATAAAATGACCAATCACTTTATTTTAACGAATAATATATTATTTAAAATAAGTAAGTGTTTACTATTTGATTGCATGCCTATGAATATTCAAATTGTATGAGAGTTTATATAAATGATAATTAGCATAGCATAAAATGACCATATCACTTTATTTTAACGAATAATATATTATTTAAAATAAGTAAGTGTTTACTATTTGATTGCATGCCTATGAATATTCAAATTGTATGAGAGTTTATATAAATGATAATTAGCATAGCATAAAATAACCATATCACTTTATTTTAACGAATAATATATTATTTAAAATAAGTAAGTGTTTACTATTTGATTGCATGCCCATGAATATTCAAATTGTATGAGAGTTTATATAAATGATAATTAGCATAGCATAAAATGACCATATCACTTTATTTTAACGAATAATATATTATTTTAAATAAGTAAGTGTTTACTATTTGATTGCATGCCCATGAATATTCAAATTGTATGAGAGTTTATATAAATGATAATTAGCATAGCATAAGATGACCATATCACTTTATTTTAACGAATAATATATTATTTAAAATAAGTAAGTGTTTACTATTTGATTGCATGCCCATGAATATTCAAATTGTATGAGAGTTTATATAAATGATAATCAGCATAGCATAAAATGATGATATCACTCTATTTTAACGAATAATATATTATTTAAAATAAGTAAGTGTTTACTATTTGATTGCATGCCTATTAATATTCAAATTGTATGAGAGTTTATATAAATGATAATTAGCATAGCATAAAATGACCATATCACTTTATTTTAACGAATAATATATTATTTAAAATAACCAAGTGTGTATTTGATTGCATGCCTATGAATTTTCAAATTGTATGAGAGTTTATATAAATGATAATTAGCATAGCATAAAATGACCATATCACTTTATTTTAACGAATAATATATTATTTAAAATAACCAAGTGTTTACTATTTTATTGCATGCCTATGAATATTCAAATTGTATGAGAGTTTATATAAATGATAATTAGCATAGCATAAAATGACCATATCACTTTATTTTAACGAATAATATATTATTTAAAATAACCAAGTGTTAACTATTTTATTGCATGCCTATGAATATTCAAATTGTATGAGAGTTTATATAAATGATAATTAGCATAGCATAAAATGACCATATCACTTTATTTTTATGAATAATATATTATTTAAAATAAGTAAGTGTTTACTATTTGATTGCATGCCTATGAATATTCAAATTGTATGAGAGTTTATATAAATGATAATTAGCATAGCATAAAATGACCATATCACTTTATTTTAATGAATAATATATTATTTAAAATAAGTAAGTGTTTACTATTTGATTGCATGCCTATGAATATTCAAATTGTATGAGAGTTTATATAAATGATAATCAGCATAGCATAAAATGATGATATCACTCTATTTTAACGAATAATATATTATTTAAAATAAGTAAGTGTTTACTATTTGATTGCATGCCCATGAATATTCAAATTGTATGAGAGCTTATATAAATGATAATTAGCATAGCATAAAATGATCATATCACTCTATTTTAACGAATAATATATTATTTAAAATAACCAAGTGTTTACTATTTGATTGCTTGCCTATGAATATTCAAATTGTATGAGAGTTTATATAAATGATAATTAGCATAGCATAAAATGACCATATCACTTTATTTTAATGAATAATATATTATTTAAAATAAGTAAGTGTTTACTATTTGATTGCATGCCTATGAATATTCAAATTGTATGAGAGTTTATATAAATGATAATCAGCATAGCATAAAATGATGATATCACTCTATTTTAACGAATAATATATTATTTAAAATAAGTAAGTGTTTACTATTTGATTGCATGCCTATGAATATTCAAATTGTATGAGAGTTTATATAAATGATAATTAGCATAGCATAAAATGACCATATCACTTTATTTTAACGAATAATATATTATTTAAAATAACCAAGTGTTTACTATTTGATTGCATGCCCATGAATATTCAAATTGTATGAGAGTTTATATAAATGATAATTAGCATAGCATAAGATGACCATATCACTTTATTTTAACGAATAATATATTATTTAAAATAAGTAAGTGTTTACTATTTGATTGCATGCCCATGAATATTCAAATTGTATGAGAGTTTATATAAATGATAATCAGCATAGCATAAAATGATGATATCACTCTATTTTAACGAATAATATATTATTTAAAATAAGTAAGTGTTTACTATTTGATTGCATGCCTATTAATATTCAAATTGTATGAGAGTTTATATAAATGATAATTAGCATAGCATAAAATGACCATATCACTTTATTTTAACGAATAATATATTATTTAAAATAACCAAGTGTGTATTTGATTGCATGCCTATGAATTTTCAAATTGTATGAGAGTTTATATAAATGATAATTAGCATAGCATAAAATGACCATATCACTTTATTTTAACGAATAATATATTATTTAAAATAACCAAGTGTTTACTATTTTATTGCATGCCTATGAATATTCAAATTGTATGAGAGTTTATATAAATGATAATTAGCATAGCATAAAATGACCATATCACTTTATTTTAACGAATAATATATTATTTAAAATAACCAAGTGTTAACTATTTTATTGCATGCCTATGAATATTCAAATTGTATGAGAGTTTATATAAATGATAATTAGCATAGCATAAAATGACCATATCACTTTATTTTTATGAATAATATATTATTTAAAATAAGTAAGTGTTTACTATTTGATTGCATGCCTATGAATATTCAAATTGTATGAGAGTTTATATAAATGATAATTAGCATAGCATAAAATGACCATATCACTTTATTTTAATGAATAATATATTATTTAAAATAAGTAAGTGTTTACTATTTGATTGCATGCCTATGAATATTCAAATTGTATGAGAGTTTATATAAATGATAATCAGCATAGCATAAAATGATGATATCACTCTATTTTAACGAATAATATATTATTTAAAATAAGTAAGTGTTTACTATTTGATTGCATGCCCATGAATATTCAAATTGTATGAGAGCTTATATAAATGATAATTAGCATAGCATAAAATGATCATATCACTCTATTTTAACGAATAATATATTATTTAAAATAACCAAGTGTTTACTATTTGATTGCTTGCCTATGAATATTCAAATTGTATGAGAGTTTATATAAATGATAATTAGCATAGCATAAAATGACCATATCACTTTATTTTAATGAATAATATATTATTTAAAATAAGTAAGTGTTTACTATTTGATTGCATGCCTATGAATATTCAAATTGTATGAGAGTTTATATAAATGATAATCAGCATAGCATAAAATGATGATATCACTCTATTTTAACGAATAATATATTATTTAAAATAAGTAAGTGTTTACTATTTGATTGCATGCCTATGAATATTCAAATTGTATGAGAGTTTATATAAATGATAATTAGCATAGCATAAAATGACCATATCACTTTATTTTAACGAATAATATATTATTTAAAATAACCAAGTGTTTACTATTTGATTGCATGCCCATGAATATTCAAATTGTATGAGAGTTTATATAAATGATAATTAGCATAGCATAAAATGACCATATCACTTTATTTTAACGAATAATATATTATTTAAAATAACCAAGTGTTTACTATTTGATTGCATGCCCATGAATATTCAAATTGTATGAGAGTTTATATAAATGATAATTAGCATAGCATAAAATGACCATATCACTTTATTTTAACGAATAATATATTATTTAAAATAACCAAGTGTTTACTATTTGATTGCATGCCTATGAATATTCAAATTGTATGAGAGTTTATATAAATGATAATTAGCATAGCATAAAATGACCATATCACTTTATTTTAACGAATAATATATTATTTAAAATAACCAAGTGTTTACTATTTGATTGCATGCCTATGAATATTCAAATTGTATGAGAGTTTATATAAATGATAATTAGCATAGCATAAAATGATCATATCACTCTATTTTAACGAATAATATATTATTTAAAATAACCAAGTGTTTACTATTTGATTGCATGCCTATGAATATTCAAATTGTATGAGAGTTTATATAAATGATAATTAGCATAGCATAAAATGACCATATCACTTTATTTTAACGAATAATATATTATTTAAAATAACCAAGTGTGTATTTGATTGCATGCCTATGAATTTTCAAATTGTATGAGAGTTTATATAAATGATAATTAGCATAGCATAAAATGACCATATCACTTTATTTTAACGAATAATATATTATTTAAAATAACCAAGTGTTTACTATTTGATTGCATGCCCATGAATATTCAAATTGTATGAGAGTTTATATAAATGATAATTAGCATAGCATAAAATGACCATATCACTTTATTTTAACGAATAATATATTATTTAAAATAACCAAGTGTTTACTATTTGATTGCATGCCTATGAATATTCAAATTGTATGAGAGTTTATATAAATGATAATTAGCATAGCATAAAATGATCATATCACTCTATTTTAACGAATAATATATTATTTAAAATAAGTAAGTGTTTACTATTTGATTGCATGCCTATGAATATTCAAATTGTATGAAAGTTTATATAAATAATAATTAGCATAGCATAAAATGATCATATCACTCTATTTTAACGAATAATATATTATTTAAAATAAGTAAGTGTTTACTATTTGATTGCATGCCCATGAATATTCAAATTGTATGAGAGTTTATATAAATGATAATTAGCATAGCATAAAATGACCATATCACTTTATTTTGACGAATAATATATTATTTAAAATAAGCAAGTGTTTACTATTTGATTGCATGCCTATGAATATTCAAATTGTATGAGAGTTTATATAAATGATAATTAGCATAGCATAAAATGACCATATCACTTTATTTTAACGAATAATATATTATTTAAAATAACCAAGTGTTTACTATTTGATTGCATGCCTATGAATATTCAAATTGTATGAGAGTTTATATAAATGATAATTAGCATAGCATAAAATGACCATATCACTTTATTTTAACGAATAATATATTATTTAAAATAACCAAGTGTTTACTATTTGATTGCATGCCTATGAATATTCAAATTGTATGAGAGTTTATATAAATGATAATTAGCATAGCATAAAATGACCATATCACTTTATTTTAACGAATAATATATTATTTAAAATAAGCAAGTGTTTACTATTTGATTGCATGCCCATGAATATTCAAATTGTATGAGAGTTTATATAAATGATAATTAGCATAGCATAAAATGACCATATCACTTTATTTTAACGAATAATATATTATTTAAAATAAGTAAGTGTTTACTCTTTGATTGCATGCCTATGAATATTCAAATTGTATGAGAGTTTATATAAATGATAATTAGCATAGCATAAAATGACCATATCACTTTATTTTAACGAATAATATATTTTTTAAAATAAGTAAGTGTTTACTATTTGATTGCATGCCTATGAATATTCAAATTGTATGAGAGTTTATATAAATGATAATTAGCATAGCATAAAATGACCATATCACTTTATTTTAACCAATAATATATTATTTAAAATAAGTAAGTGTTTACTATTTGATTGCATGCCCATGAATATTCAAATTGTATGAGAGTTTATATAAATGATAATTAGCATAGCATAAAATGACCATATCACTTTATTTTAACGAATAATATATTTTTAAAAATAAGTAAGTGTTTACTATTTGATTGCATGCCTATGAATATTCAAATTGTATGAGAGTTTATATAAATGAAAATTAGCATAGCATAAAATGACCATATCACTTTATTTTAACGAATAATATATTATTTAAAATAACCAAGTGTGTATTTGATTGCATGCCTATGAATTTTCAAATTGTATGAGAGTTTATATAAATGATAATTAGCATAGCATAAAATGACCATATCACTTTATTTTAACGAATAATATATTATTTAAAATAACCAAGAGTTTACTATTTGATTGCATGCCTATGAATATTTAAATTGTATGAGAGTTTATATAAATAATAATTAGCATAGCATAAAATGACCATATCACTTTATTTTAACGAATAATATATTATTTAAAATAAGCAAGTGTTTACTATTTGATTGCATGCCTATGAATATTCAAATTGTATGAGAGTTTATATAAATGACAATTAGCATAGCATAAAATGACCATATCACTTTATTTTAACGAATAATATATTATTTAAAATAACCAAGTGTTTACTATTTGATTGCATGCCTATGAATATTTAAATTGTATGAGAGTTTATATAAATGATAATTAGCATAGCATAAAATGACCATATCACTTTATTTTAACGAATAATATATTATTTAAAATAAGCAAGTGTTTACTATTTGATTGCATGCCTATGAATATTCAAATTGTGAGAGAGTTTATATAAATGATAATTAGCATAGCATAAAATGACCATATCACTTTATTTTAACGAATAGTATATTATTTAAAAAAATAAGTAAGTGTTTACTATTTGATTGCATGCCTATGAATATTTAAATTGTATGAGAGTTTATATAAATGATAATTAGCATAGCATAAAATGACCATATCACTTTATTTTAACGAATAATATATTATTTAAAATAACCAAGTGTTTACTATTTGATTGCATGCCTATGAATATTCAAATTGTATGAGAGTTTATATATATGATAATTAGCATAGCATAAAATGACCATATCACTTTATTTTAACGAATAATATATTATTTAAAATAAGTAAGTGTTTACTATTTGATTGCATGCCTATGAATATTCAAATTGTATGAGAGTTTATATAAATGATAATTAGCATAGCATAAAATGACCATATCACTTTATTTTAACGAATAATATATTATTTTAAATAAGTAAGTGTTTACTATTTGATTGCATGCCTATGAATATTCAAATTGTATGAGAGTTTATATAAATGATAATTAGCATAGCATAAAATGACCATATCACTTTATTTTAACGAATAATATATTATTTAAAATAAGTAAGTGTTTACTATTTGATTGCATGCCTATGAATATTCAAATTGTATGAGAGTTTATATAAATGATAATTAGCATAGCATAAAATGACCATATCACTTTATTTTAACGAATAATATATTATTTAAAATAACCAAGTGTTTACTATTTGATTGCATGCCTATGAATATTCAAATTGTATGAGAGTTTATATAAATGATAATTAGCATAGCATAAAATGACCATATCACTTTATTTTAACGAATAATATATTATTTAAAATAACCAAGTGTTTACTATTTGAGTGCATGCCTATGAATATTCAAATTGTATGAGAGTTTATATAAATGATAATTAGCATAGCATAAAATGACCATATCACTTTATTTTAACGAATAATATATTATTTAAAATAACCAAGTGTTTACTATTTGATTGCATGCCTATGAATATTCCAATTGTATGAGAGTTTATATAAATGATAATTAGCATAGCATAAAATGACCATATCACTTTATTTTAACGAATAATATGACCATATCACTTTATTTTAACGAATAATATATTATTTAAAATAAGCAAGTGTTTACTATTTGATTGCATGCCTATGAATATTCAAATTGTATGAGAGTTTATATAAATGATAATTAGCATAGCATAAAATGACCATATAACTTTATTTTAACGAATAATATATTATTCAAAATAACCAAGTGTTTACTCTTTGATTGCATGCCTTTGAATATTCAAATTGTATGAGAGTTTATATAAATGATAATTAGCATAACATAAAATGACCATATCACTTTATTTTAACGAATAATATATTATTTAAAATAAGCAAGTGTTTACTATTTGATTGCATGCCTATGAATATTCAAATTGTATGAGAGTTTATATAAATGATAATTAGCATAGCATAAAATGACCATATCACTTTATTTTAACGAATAATATATTATTTAAAATAAGCAAGTGTTTACTATTTGATTGCATGCCTATGAATATTCAAATTGTATGAGAGTTTATATAAATGATAATTAGCATAGCATAAAATGACCATATCACTTTATTTTAACGAATAATATATTATTTAAAATAAGCAAGTGTTTACTATTTGATTGCATGCCTATGAATATTCAAATTGTATGAGAGTTTATATAAATGATAATTAGCAGAGCATAAAATGACCATATCACTTTATTTTAACGAATAATATATTATTTAAAATAAGTAAGTGTTTACTATTTGATTGCATGCCTATGAATATTCAAATTGTATGAGAGTTTATATAAATGATAATTAGCATAGCATAAAATGACCATATCACTTTATTTTAACGAATAATATATTATTTAAAATAAGTAAGTGTTTACTTTTTGATTGCATGCCTATGAATATTCAAATTGTATGAGAGTTTATATAAATGATAATTAGCATAGCATAAAATGATCATATCACTTTATTTTAACGAATAATATATTATTTAAAATAAGTAAGTGTTTACTATTTGATTGCATGCCTATGAATATTCAAATTGTATGAGAGTTTATATAAATGATAATTAGCATAGCATAAAATGACCATATCAATTTATTTTCACGAATAATATATTATTTAAAATAAGTAAGTGTTTACTATTTGATTGCATGCCTATGAATATTCAAATTGTATGAGAGTTTATATAAATGATAATTAGCATAGCATAAAATGACCATATCACTTTATTTTAACGAATAATATATTATTTAAAATAAGTAAGTGTTTACTATTTGATTGCATGCCCATGAATATTCAAATTGTATGAGAGTTTATATAAATGATAATTAGCATAGCATAAAATGACCATATCACTTTATTTTAACGAATAATATATTATTTAAAATAAGTAAGTGTTTAATATTTGATTGCATGCCTATGAATATTCAAATTGTATGAGAGTTTATATAAATGATAATTAGCATAGCATAAAATGACCATATCACTTTATTTTAACGAATAATATATTTTTCAAAATAAGTAAGTGTTTACTATTTGATTGCATGCCCATGAATATTCAAATTGTATGAGAGTTTATATAAATGATAATTAGCATAGCATAAAATGACCATATCACTTTATTTTAACGAATAGTATATTATTTAAAAAAATAAGTAAGTGTTTACTATTTGATTGCATGCCCATGAATATTCAAATTGTATGAGAGTTTATATAAATTATAATTAGCATAGCATAAAATGACCATACAACTTTATTTTAACGAATAGTATATTTTTTAAAATAAGTAAGTGTTAACTATTTGATTGCATGACTATGAATATTCAAATTGTATGAGAGTTTCTATAAATGATAATTAGCATAGCATAAAATGACCATATCAGTTTATTTTAACGAATAATATATTATTTAAAATAAGTAAGTGTTTACTATTTGATTGCATGCCTATGAATATTCAAATTGTATGAGAGTTTATATAAATGATAATTAGCATAGCATAAAATGACCATATCACTTTATTTTAACGAATAATATATTATTTAAAATAAGTAAGTGTTTACTATTTGATTGCATGCCTATGAATATTCAAATTGTATGAGAGTTTATATAAATGATAATTAGCATAGCATAAAATGACCATATCAGTTTATTTTAACGAATAATATATTATTTAAAATAAGTAAGTGTTTACTATTTGATTGCATGCCCATGAATATTCAAATTGTATGAGAGTTTATATAAATGATAATTAGCATAGCATAAAATGACCATATCACTTTATTTTAACGAATAATATATTATTTAAAATAAGTAAGTGTTTACTATTTGATTGCATGCCTATGAATATTCAAATTGTATGAGAGTTTATATAAATGATAATTAGCATAGCATAAAATGACCATATCACTTTATTTTAACGAATAATATATTATTTAAAATAAGTAAGTGTTTACTATTTGATTGCATGCCTATGAATATTCAAATTGTATGAGAGTTTATATAAATGATAATTAGCATAGCATAAAATGACCATATCACTTTATTTTAACGAATAATATATTATTTAAAATAAGTAAGTGTTTACTATTTGATTGCATGCCTATGAATATTCAAATTGTATGAGAGTTTATATAAATGATAATTAGCATAGCATAAAATGACCATATCATTTTATTTTAACGAATAATATATTTTTCAAAATAAGTAAGTGTTTACTATTTGATTGCATGCCCATGAATATTCAAATTGTATGAGAGTTTATATAAATGATAATTAGCATAGCATAAAATGACCATATCACTTTATTTTAACGAATAGTATAATATTTAAAAAAATAAGTAAGTGTTTACTATTTGATTGCATGCCTATGAATATTCAACTTGTATGAGAGTTTATATAAATGATAATTAGCATAGCATAAAATGACCATATCACTTTATTTTAACGAATAATATATTATTTAAAATAACCAAGTGTTTACTATTTGATTGCATGCCTATGAATATTTAAATTGTATGAGAGTTTATATAAATGATAATTAGCATAGCATAAAATGACCATATCACTTTATTTTAACGAATAATATATTATTTAAAATAAGCAAGTGTTTACTATTTGATTGCATGCCTATGAATATTCAAATTGTGAGAGAGTTTATATAAATGATAATTAGCATAGCATAAAATGACCATATCACTTTATTTTAACGAATAGTATATTATTTAAAAAAATAAGTAAGTGTTTACTATTTGATTGCATGCCTATGAATATTCAAATTGTATGAGAGTTTATATAAATGATAATTAGCATAGCATAAAATGACCATATCACTTTATTTTAACGAATAATATATTATTTAAAATAACCAAGTGTTTACTATTTGATTGCATGCCTATGAATATTTAAATTGTATGAGAGTTTATATAAATGATAATTAGCATAGCATAAAATGACCATATCACTTTATTTTAACGAATAATATATTATTTAAAATAAGCAAGTGTTTACTATTTGATTGCATGCCTATGAATATTCAAATTGTGAGAGAGTTTATATAAATGATAATTAGCATAGCATAAAATGACCATATCACTTTATTTTAACGAATAATATATTATTTAAAATAACCAAGTGTTTACTATTTGATTGCATGCCTATGAATATTCAAATTGTATGAGAGTTTATATAAATGATAATTAGCATAGCATAAAATGACCATATCACTTTATTTTAACGAATAATATATTATTTAAAATAACCAAGTGTTTACTATTTGATTGCATGCCTATGAATATTTAAATTGTATGAGAGTTTATATAAATGATAATTAGCATAGCATAAAATGACCATATCACTTTATTTTAACGAATAATATATTATTTAAAATAAGCAAGTGTTTACTATTTGATTGCATGCCTATGAATATTCAAATTGTATGAGAGTTTATATAAATGATAATTAGCATAGCATAAAATGACCATATCACTTTATTTTAACGAATAATATATTATTTAAAATAACCAAGTGTTTACTATTTGATTGCATGCCTATGAATATTCAAATTGTATGAGAGTTTATATAAATGATAATTAGCAGAGCATAAAATGACCATATCACTTTATTTTAACGAATAATATATTATTTAAAATAAGTAAGTGTTTACTATTTGATTGCATGCCCATGAATATTAAAATTGTATGAGAGTTTATAGAAATGATAATTAGCATAGCATAAAATGACCATATCACTTTATTTTAACGAATAATATATTATTTAAAATAAGTAAGTGTTTGCTATTTGATTGCATGCCTATGAATATTCAAATTGTGAGAGAGTTTATATAAATGATAATTAGCATAGCATAAAATGACCATATCACTTTATTTTAACGAATAATATATTATTTAAAATAAGCAAGTGTTTACTATTTGATTGCATGCCTATGAATATTCAAATTGTATGAGAGTTTATATAAATGATAATTAGCATAGCCTAAAATGACCATATCACTTTATTTTAACGAATAATATATTATTTAAAATAAGTAAGTGTTTACTATTTGATTGCATGCCTATGAATATTCAAATTGTATGAGTGTTTATATAAATGATAATTAGCATAGCATAAAATGACCATATCACTTTATTTTAACGAATAATATATTATTTAAAATAAGTAAGTGTTTACTATTTGATTGCATGCCTATGAATATTCAAATTGTATGAGAGTTTATATAAATGATAATTAGCATAGCATAAAATGACCATATCACTTTATTTTAACGAATAATATATTATTTAAAATAAGCAAGTGTTTACTATGTGATTGCATGCCTATGAATATTCAAATTGTATGAGAGTTTATATAAATGATAATTAGCATAGCATAAAATGACCATATCACTTTATTTTAACGAATAATATATTATTTAAAATAACCAAGTGTTTACTATTTGATTGCATGCCTATGAATATTCAAATTGTATGAGAGTTTATATAAATGATAATTAGCATAGCATAAAATGACCATATCACTTTATTTTAACGAATAATATATTATTTAAAATAACCAAGTGTTTACTATTTGATTGCATGCCTATGAATATTCAAATTGTATGAGAGTTTATATAAATGATAATTAGCATAGCATAAAATGACCATATCACTTTATTTTAACGAATAATATATTATTTAAAATAAGCAAGTGTTTACTATTTGATTGCATGCCTATGAATATTCAAATTGTATGAGAGTTTATATAAATGATAATTAGCATAGCATAAAATGACCATATCACTTTATTTTAACGAATAATATGACCATATCACTTTATTTTAACGAATAATATATTATTTAAAATAAGCAAGTGTTTACTATTTGATTGCATGCCTATGAATATTCAAATTGTATGAGAGTTTATATAAATGATAATTAGCATAGCATAAAATGACCATATCACTTTATTTTAACGAATAATATATTATTTAAAATAACCAAGTGTTTACTATTTGATTGCATGCCTTTGAATATTCAAATTGTATGAGAGTTTATATAAATGATAATTAGCATAGCATAAAATGACCATATCACTTTATTTTAACGAATAATATATTATTTAAAATAAGCAAGTGTTTACTATTTGATTGCATGCCTATGAATATTCAAATTGTATGAGAGTTTATATAAATGATAATTAGCAGAGCATAAAATGACCATATCACTTTATTTTAACGAATAATATATTATTTAAAATAAGCAAGTGTTTACTATTTGATTGCATGCCTATGAATATTCAAATTGTATGAGAGTTTATATAAATGATAATTAGCAGAGCATAAAATGACCATATCACTTTATTTTAACGAATAATATATTATTTAAAATAAGCAAGTGTTTACTATTTGATTGCATGCCTATGAATATTCAAATTGTGAGAGAGTTTATATAAATGATAATTAGCATAGCATAAAATGACCATATCACTTTATTTTAACGAATAGTATATTATTTAAAAAAATAAGTAAGTGTTTACTATTTGATTGCATGCCTATGAATATTCAAATTGTATGAGAGTTTATATAAATGATAATTAGCATAGCATAAAATGACCATATCACTTTATTTTAACGAATAATATATTATTTAAAATAACCAAGTGTTTACTATTTGATTGCATGCCTATGAATATTTAAATTGTATGAGAGTTTATATAAATGATAATTAGCATAGCATAAAATGACCATATCACTTTATTTTAACGAATAATATATTATTTAAAATAAGCAAGTGTTTACTATTTGATTGCATGCCTATGAATATTCAAATTGTATGAGAGTTTATATAAATGATAATTAGCATAGCATAAAATGACCATATCACTTTATTTTAACGAATAATATATTATTTAAAATAACCAAGTGTTTACTATTTGATTGCATGCCTATGAATATTCAAATTGTATGAGAGTTTATATAAATGATAATTAGCAGAGCATAAAATGACCATATCACTTTATTTTAACGAATAATATATTATTTAAAATAAGTAAGTGTTTACTATTTGATTGCATGCCCATGAATATTAAAATTGTATGAGAGTTTATAGAAATGATAATTAGCATAGCATAAAATGACCATATCACTTTATTTTAACGAATAATATATTATTTAAAATAAGTAAGTGTTTGCTATTTGATTGCATGCCTATGAATATTCAAATTGTGAGAGAGTTTATATAAATGATAATTAGCATAGCATAAAATGACCATATCACTTTATTTTAACGAATAATATATTATTTAAAATAAGCAAGTGTTTACTATTTGATTGCATGCCTATGAATATTCAAATTGTATGAGAGTTTATATAAATGATAATTAGCATAGCCTAAAATGACCATATCACTTTATTTTAACGAATAATATATTATTTAAAATAAGTAAGTGTTTACTATTTGATTGCATGCCTATGAATATTCAAATTGTATGAGTGTTTATATAAATGATAATTAGCATAGCATAAAATGACCATATCACTTTATTTTAACGAATAATATATTATTTAAAATAAGTAAGTGTTTACTATTTGATTGCATGCCTATGAATATTCAAATTGTATGAGAGTTTATATAAATGATAATTAGCATAGCATAAAATGACCATATCACTTTATTTTAACGAATAATATATTATTTAAAATAAGCAAGTGTTTACTATGTGATTGCATGCCTATGAATATTCAAATTGTATGAGAGTTTATATAAATGATAATTAGCATAGCATAAAATGACCATATCACTTTATTTTAACGAATAATATATTATTTAAAATAACCAAGTGTTTACTATTTGATTGCATGCCTATGAATATTCAAATTGTATGAGAGTTTATATAAATGATAATTAGCATAGCATAAAATGACCATATCACTTTATTTTAACGAATAATATATTATTTAAAATAACCAAGTGTTTACTATTTGATTGCATGCCTATGAATATTCAAATTGTATGAGAGTTTATATAAATGATAATTAGCATAGCATAAAATGACCATATCACTTTATTTTAACGAATAATATATTATTTAAAATAAGCAAGTGTTTACTATTTGATTGCATGCCTATGAATATTCAAATTGTATGAGAGTTTATATAAATGATAATTAGCATAGCATAAAATGACCATATCACTTTATTTTAACGAATAATATGACCATATCACTTTATTTTAACGAATAATATATTATTTAAAATAAGCAAGTGTTTACTATTTGATTGCATGCCTATGAATATTCAAATTGTATGAGAGTTTATATAAATGATAATTAGCATAGCATAAAATGACCATATCACTTTATTTTAACGAATAATATATTATTTAAAATAACCAAGTGTTTACTATTTGATTGCATGCCTTTGAATATTCAAATTGTATGAGAGTTTATATAAATGATAATTAGCATAGCATAAAATGACCATATCACTTTATTTTAACGAATAATATATTATTTAAAATAAGCAAGTGTTTACTATTTGATTGCATGCCTATGAATATTCAAATTGTATGAGAGTTTATATAAATGATAATTAGCAGAGCATAAAATGACCATATCACTTTATTTTAACGAATAATATATTATTTAAAATAAGCAAGTGTTTACTATTTGATTGCATGCCTATGAATATTCAAATTGTATGAGAGTTTATATAAATGATAATTAGCAGAGCATAAAATGACCATATCACTTTATTTTAACGAATAATATATTATTTAAAATAAGCAAGTGTTTACTATTTGATTGCATGCCTATGAATATTCAAATTGTGAGAGAGTTTATATAAATGATAATTAGCATAGCATAAAATGACCATATCACTTTATTTTAACGAATAGTATATTATTTAAAAAAATAAGTAAGTGTTTACTATTTGATTGCATGCCTATGAATATTCAAATTGTATGAGAGTTTATATAAATGATAATTAGCATAGCATAAAATGACCATATCACTTTATTTTAACGAATAATATATTATTTAAAATAACCAAGTGTTTACTATTTGATTGCATGCCTATGAATATTTAAATTGTATGAGAGTTTATATAAATGATAATTAGCATAGCATAAAATGACCATATCACTTTATTTTAACGAATAATATATTATTTAAAATAAGCAAGTGTTTACTATTTGATTGCATGCCTATGAATATTCAAATTGTGAGAGAGTTTATATAAATGATAATTAGCATAGCATAAAATGACCATATCACTTTATTTTAACGAATAATATATTATTTAAAATAACCAAGTGTTTACTATTTGATTGCATGCCTATGAATATTCAAATTGTATGAGAGTTTATATAAATGATAATTAGCATAGCATAAAATGACCATATCACTTTATTTTAACGAATAATATATTATTTAAAATAACCAAGTGTTTACTATTTGATTGCATGCCTATGAATATTTAAATTGTATGAGAGTTTATATAAATGATAATTAGCATAGCATAAAATGACCATATCACTTTATTTTAACGAATAATATATTATTTAAAATAAGCAAGTGTTTACTATTTGATTGCATGCCTATGAATATTCAAATTGTATGAGAGTTTATATAAATGATAATTAGCATAGCATAAAATGACCATATCACTTTATTTTAACGAATAATATATTATTTAAAATAACCAAGTGTTTACTATTTGATTGCATGCCTATGAATATTCAAATTGTATGAGAGTTTATATAAATGATAATTAGCAGAGCATAAAATGACCATATCACTTTATTTTAACGAATAATATATTATTTAAAATAAGTAAGTGTTTACTATTTGATTGCATGCCCATGAATATTAAAATTGTATGAGAGTTTATATAAATGATAATTAGCATAGCATAAAATGACCATATCACTTTATTTTAACGAATAATATATTATTTAAAATAAGTAAGTGTTTGCTATTTGATTGCATGCCTATGAATATTCAAATTGTGAGAGAGTTTATATAAATGATAATTAGCATAGCATAAAATGACCATATCACTTTATTTTAACGAATAATATATTATTTAAAATAAGCAAGTGTTTACTATTTGATTGCATGCCTATGAATATTCAAATTGTATGAGAGTTTATATAAATGATAATTAGCATAGCCTAAAATGACCATATCACTTTATTTTAACGAATAATATATTATTTAAAATAAGTAAGTGTTTACTATTTGATTGCATGCCTATGAATATTCAAATTGTATGAGTGTTTATATAAATGATAATTAGCATAGCATAAAATGACCATATCACTTTATTTTAACGAATAATATATTATTTAAAATAAGTAAGTGTTTACTATTTGATTGCATGCCTATGAATATTCAAATTGTATGAGAGTTTATATAAATGATAATTAGCATAGCATAAAATGACCATATCACTTTATTTTAACGAATAATATATTATTTAAAATAAGCAAGTGTTTACTATGTGTTTGCATGCCTATGAATATTCAAATTGTATGAGAGTTTATATAAATGATAATTAGCATAGCATAAAATGACCATATCACTTTATTTTAACGAATAATATATTATTTAAAATAACCAAGTGTTTACTATTTGATTGCATGCCTATGAATATTCAAATTGTGAGAGAGTTTATATAAATGATAATTAGCATAGCATAAAATGACCATATCACTTTATTTTAACGAATAGTATATTATTTAAAAAAATAAGTAAGTGTTTACTATTTGATTGCATGCCTATGAATATTCAAATTGTATGAGAGTTTATATAAATGATAATTAGCATAGCATAAAATGACCATATCACTTTATTTTAACGAATAATATATTATTTAAAATAACCAAGTGTTTACTATTTGATTGCATGCCTATGAATATTTAAATTGTATGAGAGTTTATATAAATGATAATTAGCATAGCATAAAATGACCATATCACTTTATTTTAACGAATAATATATTATTTAAAATAAGCAAGTGTTTACTATTTGATTGCATGCCTATGAATATTCAAATTGTGAGAGAGTTTATATAAATGATAATTAGCATAGCATAAAATGACCATATCACTTTATTTTAACGAATAATATATTATTTAAAATAACCAAGTGTTTACTATTTGATTGCATGCCTATGAATATTCAAATTGTATGAGAGTTTATATAAATGATAATTAGCATAGCATAAAATGACCATATCACTTTATTTTAACGAATAATATATTATTTAAAATAACCAAGTGTTTACTATTTGATTGCATGCCTATGAATATTTAAATTGTATGAGAGTTTATATAAATGATAATTAGCATAGCATAAAATGACCATATCACTTTATTTTAACGAATAATATATTATTTAAAATAAGCAAGAGTTTACTATTTGATTGCATGCCTATGAATATTCAAATTGTATGAGAGTTTATATAAATGATAATTAGCATAGCATAAAATGACCATATCACTTTATTTTAACGAATAATATATTATTTAAAATAAGCAAGTGTTTACTATTTGATTGCATGCCTATGAATATTCAAATTGTATGAGAGTTTATATAAATGATAATTAGCATAGCCTAAAATGACCATATCACTTTATTTTAACGAATAATATATTATTTAAAATAAGTAAGTGTTTACTATTTGATTGCATGCCTATGAATATTCAAATTGTATGAGAGTTTATATAAATGATAATTAGCATAGCATAAAATGACCATATCACTTTATTTTAACGAATAATATATTATTTAAAATAACCAAGTGTTTACTATTTGATTGCATGCCTATGAATATTTAAATTGTATGAGAGTTTATATAAATGATAATTAGCATAGCATAAAATGACCATATCACTTTATTTTAACGAATAATATATTATTTAAAATAAGCAAGTGTTTACTATTTGATTGCATGCCTATGAATATTCAAATTGTGAGAGAGTTTATATAAATGATAATTAGCATAGCATAAAATGACCATATCACTTTATTTTAACGAATAATATATTATTTAAAATAACCAAGTGTTTACTATTTGATTGCATGCCTATGAATATTCAAATTGTATGAGAGTTTATATAAATGATAATTAGCATAGCATAAAATGACCATATCACTTTATTTTAACGAATAATATATTATTTAAAATAACCAAGTGTTTACTATTTGATTGCATGCCTATGAATATTTAAATTGTATGAGAGTTTATATAAATGATAATTAGCATAGCATAAAATGACCATATCACTTTATTTTAACGAATAATATATTATTTAAAATAAGCAAGTGTTTACTATTTGATTGCATGCCTATGAATATTCAAATTGTATGAGAGTTTATATAAATGATAATTAGCATAGCATAAAATGACCATATCACTTTATTTTAACGAATAATATATTATTTAAAATAACCAAGTGTTTACTATTTGATTGCATGCCTATGAATATTTAAATTGTATGAGAGTTTATATAAATGATAATTAGCATAGCATAAAATGACCATATCACTTTATTTTAACGAATAATATATTATTTAAAATAAGCAAGTGTTTACTATTTGATTGCATGCCTATGAATATTCAAATTGTGAGAGAGTTTATATAAATGATAATTAGCATAGCATAAAATGACCATATCACTTTATTTTAACGAATAATATATTATTTAAAATAACCAAGTGTTTACTATTTGATTGCATGCCTATGAATATTCAAATTGTATGAGAGTTTATATAAATGATAATTAGCATAGCATAAAATGACCATATCACTTTATTTTAACGAATAATATATTATTTAAAATAACCAAGTGTTTACTATTTGATTGCATGCCTATGAATATTTAAATTGTATGAGAGTTTATATAAATGATAATTAGCATAGCATAAAATGACCATATCACTTTATTTTAACGAATAATATATTATTTAAAATAAGCAAGTGTTTACTATTTGATTGCATGCCTATGAATATTCAAATTGTATGAGAGTTTATATAAATGATAATTAGCATAGCATAAAATGACCATATCACTTTATTTTAACGAATAATATATTATTTAAAATAAGCAAGTGTTTACTATTTGATTGCATGCCTATGAATATTCAAATTGTATGAGAGTTTATATAAATGATAATTAGCATAGCCTAAAATGACCATATCACTTTATTTTAACGAATAATATATTATTTAAAATAAGTAAGTGTTTACTATTTGATTGCATGCCTATGAATATTCAAATTGTATGAGAGTTTATATAAATGATAATTAGCATAGCATAAAATGACCATATCACTTTATTTTAACGAATAATATATTATTTAAAATAACCAAGTGTTTACTATTTGATTGCATGCCTATGAATATTTAAATTGTATGAGAGTTTATATAAATGATAATTAGCATAGCATAAAATGACCATATCACTTTATTTTAACGAATAATATATTATTTAAAATAAGCAAGTGTTTACTATTTGATTGCATGCCTATGAATATTCAAATTGTGAGAGAGTTTATATAAATGATAATTAGCATAGCATAAAATGACCATATCACTTTATTTTAACGAATAATATATTATTTAAAATAACCAAGTGTTTACTATTTGATTGCATGCCTATGAATATTCAAATTGTATGAGAGTTTATATAAATGATAATTAGCATAGCATAAAATGACCATATCACTTTATTTTAACGAATAATATATTATTTAAAATAACCAAGTGTTTACTATTTGATTGCATGCCTATGAATATTTAAATTGTATGAGAGTTTATATAAATGATAATTAGCATAGCATAAAATGACCATATCACTTTATTTTAACGACTAATATATTATTTAAAATAAGCAAGTGTTTACTATTTGATTGCATGCCTATGAATATTCAAATTGTATGAGAGTTTATATAAATGATAATTAGCATAGCATAAAATCACCATATCACTTTATTTTAACGAATAATATATTATTTAAAATAACCAAGTGTTTACTATTTGATTGCATGCCTATGAATATTCAAATTGTATGAGAGTTTATATAAATGATAATTAGCAGAGCATAAAATGACCATATCACTTTATTTTAACGAATAATATATTATTTAAAATAAGTAAGTGTTTACTATTTGATTGCATGCCCATGAATATTAAAATTGTATGAGAGTTTATATAAATGATAATTAGCATAGCATAAAATGACCATATCACTTTATTTTAACGAATAATATATTATTAAAAATAAGTAAGTGTTTGCTATTTGATTGCATGCCTATGAATATTCAAATTGTGAGAGAGTTTATATAAATGATAATTAGCATAGCATAAAATGACCATATCACTTTATTTTAACGAATAATATATTATTTAAAATAAGCAAGTGTTTACTATTTGATTGCATGCCTATGAATATTCAAATTGTATGAGAGTTTATATAAATGATAATTAGCATAGCCTAAAATGACCATATCACTTTATTTTAACGAATAATATATTATTTAAAATAAGTAAGTGTTTACTATTTGATTGCATGCCTATGAATATTCAAATTGTATGAGTGTTTATATAAATGATAATTAGCATAGCATAAAATGACCATATCACTTTATTTTAACGAATAATATATTATTTAAAATAAGTAAGTGTTTACTATTTGATTGCATGCCTATGAATATTCAAATTGTATGAGAGTTTATATAAATGATAATTAGCATAGCATAAAATGACCATATCACTTTATTTTAACGAATAATATATTATTTAAAATAAGCAAGTGTTTACTATGTGATTGCATGCCTATGAATATTCAAATTGTATGAGAGTTTATATAAATGATAATTAGCATAGCATAAAATGACCATATCACTTTATTTTAACGAATAATATATTATTTAAAATAACCAAGTGTTTACTATTTGATTGCATGCCTATGAATATTCAAATTGTGAGAGAGTTTATATAAATGATAATTAGCATAGCATAAAATGACCATATCACTTTATTTTAACGAATAGTATATTATTTAAAAAAATAAGTAAGTGTTTACTATTTGATTGCATGCCTATGAATATTCAAATTGTATGAGAGTTTATATAAATGATAATTAGCATAGCATAAAATGACCATATCACTTTATTTTAACGAATAATATATTATTTAAAATAACCAAGTGTTTACTATTTGATTGCATGCCTATGAATATTTAAATTGTATGAGAGTTTATATAAATGATAATTAGCATAGCATAAAATGACCATATCACTTTATTTTAACGAATAATATATTATTTAAAATAAGCAAGTGTTTACTATTTGATTGCATGCCTATGAATATTCAAATTGTGAGAGAGTTTATATAAATGATAATTAGCATAGCATAAAATGACCATATCACTTTATTTTAACGAATAATATATTATTTAAAATAACCAAGTGTTTACTATTTGATTGCATGCCTATGAATATTCAAATTGTATGAGAGTTTATATAAATGATAATTAGCATAGCATAAAATGACCATATCACTTTATTTTAACGAATAATATATTATTTAAAATAACCAAGTGTTTACTATTTGATTGCATGCCTATGAATATTTAAATTTTATGAGAGTTTATATAAATGATAATTAGCATAGCATAAAATGACCATATCACTTTATTTTAACGAATAATATATTATTTAAAATAAGCAAGTGTTTACTATTTGATTGCATGCCTATGAATATTCAAATTGTATGAGAGTTTATATAAATGATAATTAGCATAGCATAAAATGACCATATCACTTTATTTTAACGAATAATATATTATTTAAAATAACCAAGTGTTTACTATTTGATTGCATGCCTATGAATATTCAAATTGTATGAGAGTTTATATAAATGATAATTAGCAGAGCATAAAATGACCATATCACTTTATTTTAACGAATAATATATTATTTAAAATAAGTAAGTGTTTACTATTTGATTGCATGCCCATGAATATTAAAATTGTATGAGAGTTTATATAAATGATAATTAGCATAGCATAAAATGACCATATCACTTTATTTTAACGAATAATATATTATTTAAAATAAGTAAGTGTTTGCTATTTGATTGCATGCCTATGAATATTCAAATTGTGAGAGAGTTTATATAAATGATAATTAGCATAGCATAAAATGACCATATCACTTTATTTTAACGAATAATATATTATTTAAAATAAGCAAGTGTTTACTATTTGATTGCATGCCTATGAATATTCAAATTGTATGAGAGTTTATATAAATGATAATTAGCATAGCCTAAAATGACCATATCACTTTATTTTAACGAATAATATATTATTTAAAATAAGTAAGTGTTTACTATTTGATTGCATGCCTATGAATATTCAAATTGTATGAGTGTTTATATAAATGATAATTAGCATAGCATAAAATGACCATATCACTTTATTTTAACGAATAATATATTATTTAAAATAAGTAAGTGTTTACTATTTGATTGCATGCCTATGAATATTCAAATTGTATGAGAGTTTATATAAATGATAATTAGCATAGCATAAGATGACCATATCACTTTATTTTAACGAATAATATATTATTTAAAATAAGCAAGTGTTTACTATGTGATTGCATGCCTATGAATATTCAAATTGTATGAGAGTTTATATAAATGATAATTAGCATAGCATAAAATGACCATATCACTTTATTTTAACGAATAATATATTATTTAAAATAACCAAGTGTTTACTATTTGATTGCATGCCTATGAATATTCAAATTGTATGAGAGTTTATATAAATGATAATTAGCATAGCATAAAATGACCATATCACTTTATTTTAACGAATAATATATTATTTAAAATAACCAAGTGTTTACTATTTGATTGCATGCCTATGAATATTCAAATTGTATGAGAGTTTATATAAATGATAATTAGCATAGCATAAAATGACCATATCACTTTATTTTAACGAATAATATATTATTTAAAATAAGCAAGTGTTTACTATTTGATTGCATGCCTATGAATATTCAAATTGTATGAGAGTTTATATAAATGATAATTAGCATAGCATAAAATGACCATATCACTTTATTTTAACGAATAATATGACCATATCACTTTATTTTAACGAATAATATATTATTTAAAATAAGCAAGTGTTTACTATTTGATTGCATGCCTATGAATATTCAAATTGTATGAGAGTTTATATAAATGATAATTAGCATAGCATAAAATGACCATATCACTTTATTTTAACGAATAATATATTATTTAAAATAACCAAGTGTTTACTATTTGATTGCATGCCTTTGAATATTCAAATTGTATGAGAGTTTATATAAATGATAATTAGCATAGCATAAAATGACCATATCACTTTATTTTAACGAATAATATATTATTTAAAATAAGTAAGTGTTTACTATTTGATTGCATGCCTATGAATATTCAAATTGTATGAGAGTTTATATAAATGATAATTAGCATAGCATAAAATGACCATATCACTTTATTTTAACGAATAATATATTATTTAAAATAACCAAGTGTTTACTATTTGATTGCATGCCTATGAATATTCAAATTGTATGAGAGTTTATATAAATGATAATTAGCATAGCATAAAATGACCATATCACTTTATTTTAACGAATAATATATTATTTAAAATAACCAAGTGTTTACTATTTTATTGCATGCCTATGAATATTCAAATTGTATGAGAGTTTATATATATGATAATTAGCATAGCATAAAATGACCATATCACTTTATTTTAACGAATAATATATTATTTAAAATAAGCAAGTGTTTACTATTTGATTGCATGCCTATGAATATTCAAATTGTATGAGAGTTTATATAAATGATAATTAGCATAGCCTAAAATGACCATATCACTTTATTTTAACGAATAATATATTATTTAAAATAAGTAAGTGTTTACTATTTGATTGCATGCCTATGAATATTCAAATTGTATGAGAGTTTATATAAATGATAATTAGCATAGCATAAAATGACCATATCACTTTATTTTAACGAATAATATATTATTTAAAATAAGTAAGTGTTTACTATTTGATTGCATGCCTATGAATATTCAAATTGTATGAGAGTTTATATAAATGATAATTAGCATAGCATAAAATGACCATATCACTTTATTTTAACGAATAATATATTATTTAAAATAAGCAAGTGTTTACTATTTGATTGCATGCCTATGAATATTCAAATTGTATGAGAGTTTATATAAATGATAATTAGCATAGCATAAAATGACCATATCACTTTATTTTAACGAATAATATATTATTTAAAATAACCAAGTGTTTACTATTTGATTGCATGCCTATGAATATTCAAATTGTATGAGAGTTTATATAAATGATAATTAGCATAGCATAAAATGACCATATCACTTTATTTTAACGAATAATATATTATTTAAAATAACCAAGTGTTTACTATTTGATTGCATGCCTATGAATATTCAAATTGTATGAGAGTTTATATAAATGATAATTAGCATAGCATAAAATGACCATATCACTTTATTTTAACGAATAATATATTATTTAAAATAAGCAAGTGTTTACTATTTGATTGCATGCCTATGAATATTCAAATTGTATGAGAGTTTATATAAATGATAATTAGCATAGCATAAAATGACCATATCACTTTATTTTAACGAATAATATGACCATATCACTTTATTTTAACGAATAATATATTATTTAAAATAAGCAAGTGTTTACTATTTGATTGCATGCCTATGAATATTCAAATTGTATGAGAGTTTATATAAATGATAATTAGCATAGCATAAAATGACCATATCACTTTATTTTAACGAATAATATATTATTTAAAATAACCAAGTGTTTACTATTTGATTGCATGCCTTTGAATATTCAAATTGTATGAGAGTTTATATAAATGATAATTAGCATAGCATAAAATGACCATATCACTTTATTTTAACGAATAATATATTATTTAAAATAAGCAAGTGTTTACTATTTGATTGCATGCCTATGAATATTCAAATTGTATGAGAGTTTATATAAATGATAATTAGCAGAGCATAAAATGACCATATCACTTTATTTTAACGAATAATATATTATTTAAAATAAGTAAGTGTTTACTATTTGATTGCATGCCCATGAATATTAAAATTGTATGAGAGTTTATATAAATGATAATTAGCATAGCATAAAATGACCATATCACTTTATTTTAACGAATAATATATTATTTAAAATAAGTAAGTTTTTGCTATTTGATTGCATGCCTATGAATATTCAAATTGTATGAGAGTTTATATAAATGATAATTAGCATACCATAAAATGACCATATCACTTTATTTTAACGAATAATATATTATTTAAAATAAGCAAGTGTTTACTATTTGATTGCATGCCTATGAATATTCAAATTGTATGAGAGTTTATATAAATGATAATTAGCATAGCATAAAATGACCATATCACTTTATTTTAACGAATAATATATAATTTAAAATAAGCAAGTGTTTACTATTTGATTGCATGCCTATGAATATTCAAATTGTATGAGAGTTTATATAAATGATAATTAGCATAGCATAAAATGACCATATAACTTTATTTTAACGAATAATATATTATTTAAAATAACCAAGTGTTTACTATTTGATTGCATGCCTATGAATATTCAAATTGTATGAGAGTTTATATAAATGATAATTAGCATAGCGTAAAATGACCATATCACTTTATTTTAACGAATAATATATTATTTAAAATAAGTAAGTGTTTACTATTTGATTGCATGCCTATGAATATTCAAATTGTATGAGAGTTTATATAAATGATAATTAGCATAGCATAAAATGACCATATCACTTTATTTTAACGAATAATATATTTTTCAAAATAAGTAAGTGTTTACTATTTGATTGCATGCCCATGAATATTCAAATTGTATGTGAGTTTATATAAATGATAATTAGCATAGCATAAAATGACCATATCACTTTATTTTAACGAATAATATATTATTTAAAAAAATAATTAAGTGTTTACTATTTGCTTGCATGCCCATGAATATTCAAATTGTATGAGAGTTTATATAAATGATAATTAGCATAGCATAAAATGACCATATCACTTTATTTTAACGAATAATATATTATTTAAAATAAGTAAGTGTTTACTATTTGATTGCATGCCTATGAATATTCAAATTGTATGAGAGTTTATATAAATGATAATTAGCATAGCATAAAATGACCATATCACTATATTTTAACCAATAATATATTATTTAAAATAAGTAAGTGTTTACTATTTGATTGCATGCCCATGAATATTAAAATTGTATGAGAGTTTATATAAATGATAATTAGCATAGCATAAAATGACCATATCACTTTATTTTAACGAATAATATATTATTTAAAATAAGTAAGTGTTTGCTATTTGATTGCATGCCTATGAATATTCAAATTGTGAGAGAGTTTATATAAATGATAATTAGCATAGCATAAAATGACCATATCACTTTATTTTAACGAATAATATATTATTTAAAATAACCAAGTGTTTACTATTTGATTGCATGCCTATGAATATTCAAATTGTATGAGAGTTTATATAAATGATAATTAGCATAGCATAAAATGACCATATCACTTTATTTTAACGAATAATATATTATTTAAAATAACCAAGTGTTTACTATTTGATTGCATGCCTATGAATATTCAAATTGTATGAGAGTTTATATAAATGATAATTAGCATAGCATAAAATGACCATATCACTTTATTTTAACGAATAATATATTATTTAAAATAAGTAAGTGTTTGCTATTTGATTGCATGCCTATGAATATTCAAATTGTGAGAGAGTTTATATAAATGATAATTAGCATAGCATAAAATGACCATATCACTTTATTTTAACGAATAATATATTATTTAAAATAACCAAGTGTTTACTATTTGATTGCATGCCTATGAATATTCAAATTGTATGAGAGTTTATATAAATGATAATTAGCATAGCATAAAATGACCATATCACTTTATTTTAACGAATAATATATTATTTAAAATAACCAAGTGTTTACTATTTGATTGCATGCCTATGAATATTCAAATTGTGAGAGAGTTTATATAAATGATAATTAGCATAGCATAAAATGACCATATCACTTTATTTTAACGAATAATATATTATTTAAAATAACCAAGTGTTTACTATTTGATTGCATGCCTATGAATATTCAAATTGTATGAGAGTTTATATAAATGATAATTAGCATAGCATAAAATGACCATATCACTTTATTTTAACGAATAATATATTATTTAAAATAACCAAGTGTTTACTATTTGATTGCATGCCTATGAATATTCAAATTGTATGAGAGTTTATATAAATGATAATTAGCATAGCATAAAATGACCATATCACTTTATTTTAACGAATAATATATTATTTAAAATAAGTAAGTGTTTACTATTTGATTGCATGCCTATGAATATTCAAATTGTATGAGAGTTTATATAAATGATAATTAGCATAGCCTAAAATGACCATATCACTTTATTTTAACGAATAATATATTATTTAAAATAAGTAAGTGTTTACTATTTGATTGCATGCCTATGAATATTCAAATTGTATGAGAGTTTATATAAATGATAATTAGCATAGCATAAAATGACCATATCACTATATTTTAACCAATAATATATTATTTAAAATAAGTAAGTGTTTACTATTTGATTGCATGCCCATGAATATTAAAATTGTATGAGAGTTTATATAAATGATAATTAGCATAGCATAAAATGACCATATCACTTTATTTTAACGAATAATATATTATTTAAAATAAGTAAGTGTTTGCTATTTGATTGCATGCCTATGAATATTCAAATTGTGAGAGAGTTTATATAAATGATAATTAGCATAGCATAAAATGACCATATCACTTTATTTTAACGAATAATATATTATTTAAAATAACCAAGTGTTTACTATTTGATTGCATGCCTATGAATATTCAAATTGTATGAGAGTTTATATAAATGATAATTAGCATAGCATAAAATGACCATATCACTTTATTTTAACGAATAATATATTATTTAAAATAACCAAGTGTTTACTATTTGATTGCATGCCTATGAATATTCAAATTGTATGAGAGTTTATATAAATGATAATTAGCATAGCATAAAATGACCATATCACTTTATTTTAACGAATAATATATTATTTAAAATAACCAAGTGTTTACTATTTTATTGCATGCCTATGAATATTCAAATTGTATGAGAGTTTATATATATGATAATTAGCATAGCATAAAATGACCATATCACTTTATTTTAACGAATAATATATTATTTAAAATAAGCAAGTGTTTACTATTTGATTGCATGCCTATGAATATTCAAATTGTATGAGAGTTTATATAAATGATAATTAGCATAGCCTAAAATGACCATATCACTTTATTTTAACGAATAATATATTATTTAAAATAAGTAAGTGTTTACTATTTGATTGCATGCCTATGAATATTCAAATTGTATGAGAGTTTATATAAATGATAATTAGCATAGCATAAAATGACCATATCACTTTATTTTAACGAATAATATATTATTTAAAATAAGTAAGTGTTTACTATTTGATTGCATGCCTATGAATATTCAAATTGTATGAGAGTTTATATAAATGATAATTAGCATAGCATAAAATGACCATATCACTTTATTTTAACGAATAATATATTATTTAAAATAAGCAAGTGTTTACTATTTGATTGCATGCCTATGAATATTCAAATTGTATGAGAGTTTATATAAATGATAATTAGCATAGCATAAAATGACCATATCACTTTATTTTAACGAATAATATATTATTAAAAATAACCAAGTGTTTACTATTTGATTGCATGCCTATGAATATTCAAATTGTATGAGAGTTTATATAAATGATAATTAGCATAGCATAAAATGACCATATCACTTTATTTTAACGAATAATATATTATTTAAAATAACCAAGTGTTTACTATTTGATTGCATGCCTATGAATATTCAAATTGTATGAGAGTTTATATAAATGATAATTAGCATAGCATAAAATGACCATATCACTTTATTTTAACGAATAATATATTATTTAAAATAAGCAAGTGTTTACTATTTGATTGCATGCCTATGAATATTCAAATTGTATGAGAGTTTATATAAATGATAATTAGCATAGCATAAAATGACCATATCACTTTATTTTAACGAATAATATGACCATATCACTTTATTTTAACGAATAATATATTATTTAAAATAAGCAAGTGTTTACTATTTGATTGCATGCCTATGAATATTCAAATTGTATGAGAGTTTATATAAATGATAATTAGCATAGCATAAAATGACCATATCACTTTATTTTAACGAATAATATATTATTTAAAATAACCAAGTGTTTACTATTTGATTGCATGCCTTTGAATATTCAAATTGTATGAGAGTTTATATAAATGATAATTAGCATAGCATAAAATGACCATATCACTTTATTTTAACGAATAATATATTATTTAAAATAAGCAAGTGTTTACTATTTGATTGCATGCCTATGAATATTCAAATTGTATGAGAGTTTATATAAATGATAATTAGCAGAGCATAAAATGACCATATCACTTTATTTTAACGAATAATATATTATTTAAAATAAGTAAGTGTTTACTATTTGATTGCATGCCCATGAATATTAAAATTGTATGAGAGTTTATATAAATGATAATTAGCATAGCATAAAATGACCATATCACTTTATTTTAACGAATAATATATTATTTAAAATAAGTAAGTTTTTGCTATTTGATTGCATGCCTATGAATATTCAAATTGTATGAGAGTTTATATAAATGATAATTAGCATACCATAAAATGACCATATCACTTTATTTTAACGAATAATATATTATTTAAAATAAGCAAGTGTTTACTATTTGATTGCATGCCTATGAATATTCAAATTGTATGAGAGTTTATATAAATGATAATTAGCATAGCATAAAATGACCATATCACTTTATTTTAACGAATAATATATAATTTAAAATAAGCAAGTGTTTACTATTTGATTGCATGCCTATGAATATTCAAATTGTATGAGAGTTTATATAAATGATAATTAGCATAGCATAAAATGACCATATAACTTTATTTTAACGAATAATATATTATTTAAAATAACCAAGTGTTTACTATTTGATTGCATGCCTATGAATATTCAAATTGTATGAGAGTTTATATAAATGATAATTAGCATAGCGTAAAATGACCATATCACTTTATTTTAACGAATAATATATTATTTAAAATAAGTAAGTGTTTACTATTTGATTGCATGCCTATGAATATTCAAATTGTATGAGAGTTTATATAAATGATAATTAGCATAGCATAAAATGACCATATCACTTTATTTTAACGAATAATATATTTTTCAAAATAAGTAAGTGTTTACTATTTGATTGCATGCCCATGAATATTCAAATTGTATGTGAGTTTATATAAATGATAATTAGCATAGCATAAAATGACCATATCACTTTATTTTAACGAATAATATATTATTTAAAAAAATAATTAAGTGTTTACTATTTGCTTGCATGCCCATGAATATTCAAATTGTATGAGAGTTTATATAAATGATAATTAGCATAGCATAAAATGACCATATCACTTTATTTTAACGAATAATATATTATTTAAAATAAGTAAGTGTTTACTATTTGATTGCATGCCTATGAATATTCAAATTGTATGAGAGTTTATATAAATGATAATTAGCATAGCATAAAATGACCATATCACTTTATTTTAACGAATAATATATTATTTAAAATAAGTAAGTGTTTACTATTTGATTGCATGCCTATGAATATTCAAATTGTATGAGAGTTTATATAAATGATAATTAGCATAGCATAAAATGACCATATCACTTTATTTTAACGAATAATATATTATTTAAAATAAGTAAGTGTTTGCTATTTGATTGCATGCATATGAATATTCAAATTGTATGAGAGTTTATATAAATGATAATTAGCATAGCATAAAATGATCATATCACTTTATTTTAACGAATAATATATTATTTAAAATAAGCAAGTGTTTACTATTTGATTGCATGCCTATGAATATTCAAATTGTATGAGAGTTTATATAAATGATAATTAGCATAGCATAAAATCACCATATAACTTTATTTTAACGAATAATATATTATTTAAAATAACCAAGTGTTTACTATTTGATTGCATGCCTATGAATATTCAAATTGTATGAGAGTTTATATAAATGATAATTAGCATAGCGTAAAATGACCATATCACTTTATTTTATCGAATAATATATTATTTAAAATAAGTAAGTGTTTACTATTTGATTGCATGCCTATGAATATTCAAATTGTATGAGAGTTTATATAAATGATAATTAGCATAGCATAAAATGACCATATCACTTTATTTTAACGAATAATATATTTTTCAAAATAAGTAAGTGTTTACTATTTGATTGCATGCCCATGAATATTCAAATTGTATGAGAGTTTATATAAATGATAATTAGCATAGCATAAAATGACCATATCACTTTATTTTAACGAATAGTATATTATTTAAAAAAATAAATAAGTGTTTACTATTTGCTTGCATGCCCATGAATATTCAAATTGTATGAGAGTTTATATAAATGATTATTAGCATCAATGGGTGGTGGGGGAGAGCCTCCGGTGAGAGGTCATGAATACAGGCGGCTGCAAACTTCAGCGGATCAGTGGATATATCAGCAAAGAAGACCAGATTCCCAGTTCAGAACGGAAAGGAGCAGAAGAAGAAGGCATTCAGGTCCCTTAACCTTGTTCTTAGATGGCCTTGCTGACCATGTATCATATCAACAAATTAAGGCTTTATTCTCAAGATTTGGGAAGATCAAAGGTGTTTATGTACAAAAATTCCGAAGGACACACAGGCCACATAAATTTGGGTTTGTGAGATTCACCTTTGGAGAGGATGCGAACAGAGCAAGGGTGAGCCTTCAAGGCACTCAAATAGAAGGTCAGCCAATAAGTATCTCAGTTGCCAAATTTTCAAAACACAATAGTGACAAAGAACACAACAGAGGGAAGTTGGCAGACAGAGAACATAACAAAAGGAAGACTGGAGGGACTACCACGAGGAACAGTACCAAACCACATCAAATATGGAGGATTAAACAGGACAGAAGAAAACTGAGCAGTAACAGTGGAAGCCAAGATTTTGCCTGTTGCTACCAATCCAGACAAGAGGATATCGAGAGAGTGGACAGGATCGCAATTGCATCTCTGAAGGAGGTCCAAAATATCGAAGCTTTGAGGAATTTTCTGATAGCCAACGGATTGCACACAGCTAAAATTATAAATATGGGGGCAATGGAAGTAGCAATGGAATTTAATAGCAACAGAGAAATGTTAAGCTTTTTGGAGAGAGGAGGGAATTTCCTGGGCAAGAAATTCGATATTCTTACCCCGGCAAAGAAGTTCTCAGTGCCAACGAGACATCTTGTTTGGCTAAAAATCTCAAAAGTTCCACTAGGAGCTTGGAATGAAGCTTTCTTTGCCACCCTTGCTGCACCTCTAGGAGATTTTATCTGCGTTGACGAAGAGACCAGAGATATGAACCGGCTTGATCATGCTAAGATGCTGATTCGATCCTCAGTACCAACCATCCCTGATCAAACGATAAGGGTGAAATTTGATGAAGAGGTGATTGAGGTTTATGTCAAAACAGTAGAGAAATTTCAACAAGATGGACCTGTAATTGAAGAATCGGGATATACATCCCAGCCTGCTGATTCGTTCGTGAACAGCACTGGTTCATCTAAAACCTCGATTGTGCACGACTCCATTACTTCCGACGACCGGAGCTTGGCGGAGTCAGATTCCGTCAATTCGTGCGACAAAGGGACGCCAATTTCCTCGTTTCAACAATCTGACAGCGTGCAGAATGAGAACGACATGTCCTGCTCCTCGGCACAACCCATTGTCGTACATATGAATGAAAACGACATGTCCCTGTTTGTGGGCCCTAACAGCTACCAATTAATGAAAGCTAATAGAGTCCTGTTCAATTTCAACATTACAAACAACAGCATAAGATGGTTGTTTCAGAACTGCGTTGCAGGCTATGGTGACAGGCAGCTCCTGGTAAGTCAACACCCACCACCAGCTTCTCACTTAGGGTTCGACAAGATGGAGATAAGCTTGCTGAAAAGTAGGCCAGCATTCTCGGGTTCCCTAGATGGACCGTCTCACATAGGTGGGCTACTAGGCCCAATCAGCTCAAACGAGACCCTGTGGATAGATTTGGGCCATCTCCCTAAGCTGGACCCAAACGCCAGGAATTTGAACTATCCAATACTACTCAGCAACTTAAATAACCAAAACGACTTGCTATTGCCTGGTAACGACATCACTTCATCTCATCAATCTAGTGACCCCTGTGATATCGTTCAAACCAACCCCTCGCCGTCTATCTCAGACCCAAATCCTGAACGCATACTGCGTTCGACCAGAGCTAATAGGAGAGCGAAGGTGGTTCCTTGCACTCGTGGCCGGCCCTCCGTCGCCAATAAAACGGGCTCCACATCAAATTGTTCGACTCCTAGGGTGGTTCAAAGCTCAAATCATCAACACTACTCTGAAGAAGGAATAATCAGCAAAGCTCGCAGGGCGGTCAAACTTGGGATTGATGTGGGTGTAATTTTAGAGTGCTCAGAGGAAGAGGCCATTGAAGGTCTTAAGGAACAAATTAGCAAGCATAGAGCAACCTAAGTCTGTACAGGAAGTGATTTCAGTCAGCAGAAATTGAAGCGTAGGCATGGCGAAGAGAAATTGGGTCTGCTGGAATGTCAGGGGATTGGGAAGCTCGGTCAAAAGGAAGGTGGTGAAACAAGCATTGTGTAAGAGAAATCCTGAGGTTATTTTGTTACAAGAAACAAAGCTCAATGAGGACAGGAAAAAGGTGATCCAAAATTGGGCATCCTCCCTCAACATGTCCTATGAAGCTGTTCCTGCTGATGGCTCGGCAGGGGGTCTTATCACTCTTTGGAAACCATCAGCTCTTCATGTCATCCAAGTAAGGAAAAATCAAATATTTCTCTTTCTAATATCTCGGTCTTTGACAGACGGTGCTACTACGGTGGTGGGAAATGTATACGGACCCCACGACGAAGGCTTAAGGGGAGAGTTTTTCTCAGCAATGGGCGCTGTATTGGATATGTTTCCGGGCTGCTGGATTGTAGGAGGAGATTTTAATGCAACCCTCAACGATGGTGAAAGAAAAGGCAGCGGATCTTCGACTGAAGGAAGTCAGAGCTTTAAATTGTTTATGGTGAACTACTATTTCATCGACATGCCCATTTCTAACGGTGAATTCACTTGGAGTTCTACCCGAAATGGGGGGTTGTGGAGCAAGATAGACAGATGGATAGTCAATGAGGACGCCCTCATAAGCTTCAATGGGGCGAAAAAAGCAGCCGAGAATTGGGGCATCTCGGATCACAGAGCCATTATGCTTAACCTGGGGTATGATGATTTTGGCCCTAAACCTTTTACTTTTTATAATTATTGGCTCCTTGAGGATGAGTTCAAAAATCTGGTCAAAGAATGGTGGTTGTCATCGGTGGCTGAAGGCTGGTCAGGATATGTTCTTCAACAGAAACTGAAAAGCTTAAAACTAAGGATCAAGGAGTGGCATAGAAATAGAGGGGTATGGGGTTCAGAAAAAATAAAAGGTCTAGAAGAAAAACTCCATGAAATTATGACAAAAATGGAATGCGAGGGCACTTCGGAGACAATGAGATTGGAGAGGATGCAGGTGCTGAATTCACTTTGGAAGGAATATAGACAGGTGGAAAATATGTGGATACAAAAAGCTCGCCTTCGGTGGATAAAGGAAGGCGACCAGAATTCTAGCTTTTTCCACAGAGTATGCAAAGTTAAAGAGGCCAGATCTAACATGCTTAATCTGCACTATGATGGAGAGCTTCTATCTGAACCCAGGGAGATAAAAAGGGCGGTCTTTAATCATTTTCAATCCTTCTTCAAGAGGGACAGAAAATGCAAAGCGAAGCTGAGGTGTCCCAACTTTGTAAGATTGCCCTTGTCAATGCGAGGCAAGCTAGAGGAACCATTCACACCCGACGAAATCTGGGCTACGATTCAAGCATGTGATGGGAACAAAGCTCCGGGTCCTGATGGGTTCAACATATCATTTTTCAAAGAATTCTGGAAACTGGTTAAAGAGGACATTATCAAAGTTTTTCAGGACTTTCATGAGCATGGCAAGCTGGTCAGAGGGCTAAATGCGGCTTTCATCGCACTGATTCCAAAAACAAACAACCCCAGCTCCGTTTCTGAGTACTGTCCTATAAGCTTGATTGGTAGCATTTACAAACTCATCTCTAAGGTATTGGCAGCTCGACTACAGCTTGTAATGCCAACAATCATCTCAGAGAATCAATTCGCCTTCACCCAAGGTAGGCAGATTTCTGATTGTATACTTATTGCCAATGAGATAGTTGATTCTATGCGGCGGAACGGGGCGGGAGGAATACTACTAAAGTTGGATTTCGCCAAGGCATATGATAACATCGACTGGCAATTCTGTCTAGATATGTTGGAATCGATGGGCTTCGGTGCTAGGTGGATAAGGTGGATGGAAGAAAGTATTTCGACAGCGTCCCTAGCGGTTCTGATCAACGGTTCTCCCACGGAGTTTTTTGAGATAGAAAAGGGCTTGAGACAAGGTGATCCTTTATCGCCTCTCCTCTTTAATCTTTGTGTGAATGGACTATCTTGTATGCTAAACCAGCTTCGTGACTCTGCAAATCCATGTGGTTTCCCTATTGGTAATGGATTGCGCATTAATCATCTTCAATTTGCGGACGATACACTAATCTTCTCTGAGAATGACACTGAGCAACTGGAAAATATCGGGGCAATTATTGAGATGTTTCTTGCTATATCAGGACTCAAATTGAATTATTCAAAATGTCTTCTAATAGGATGCAATGTTGAAGACGAAGAGGTGTCTGATGCAGCTTCATTATTGGATATGTCCATTGGAACCCTCCCATTAAAGTACCTCGGTGCATCTCTAGGGGAGAATCCGAGAAAGAAAAGCTTCTGGGCACCCGTGGTCGAGAAGATGCGCATCAAATTAGGGAAGTGGAACTCCAATTTTATGTCCCTCAGTGGCAGATTACTGATGATACAGGCTGTCATGAGCGCTGTCCCAGTTTATCATATGTCTTTGTTCCTAGCCCCAATTGGGATTATTGGTGAAATGGAGAAGTTAATGAGAGGCTTCCTATGGGGGAGGCGAGCTGGTTGCCGAAAGATTTCATGGATTGCGTGGAATCAGGTATGCAAAAGTAAGGAGTCTGGAGGTCTAGGCCTAGGCTTCTTGGGATGGAAAAATAAAGCCCTTCTCGTCAAATGGTTCTGGAGGTTTGGGAGAGAGAAGACAGCTTTGTGGAGGGAGGTGATTTGTGCCAAATATGGTTTGAATCAGAATAATCTATTGTTACATATGCTGACAGGAAATATCTCAAACTGCTCTCCTATGATTCAGGATATTATCAAGTCAGCCCAAGAAGATACGGTGCTAGCTAAGGTTTTCAGGGAAGCTACTAGATGTAAACTGGGCTATGGCAATAACATCAGACTTTGGTTGGATCCGTGGGTGGATACGGTGCCACTAAGTATCAGATTCCCTCGCCTATTTACTTTGGCAGAGGAGAAAACTGCATTAGTCGCAGAATCAGGCACTTACAGAAATGGAGCTTGGTCTTGGCAAATTCACCTTAGGCGCCGGCTATTCGATTGGGAAACAGACCTTCTTAAACAATTTCTAGACCTGATAAATTCTGTCGTTCCATGTGATGCCGAGGACACGCTCATTTGGCTAGGGGAGGCCTCTGGACAGTTCTCAGTTAAAGGCCTATGCAAAGCAGCGGAACTTAGAATATTTGCAGAAGGTTCCTGGAGGGTACCCAAACTGATTGGCAAAATTGTGCCACCTAAAGTTACTCAATTTGTTTGGCAGGTGTTGGCTAACAGCATAGCGGTGAAAGTAAATCTACAGAAGAGAGGAATCGTGCTCGAGAACGAAGGCCGTTGTGATATTTGTGGGGTGTCGGCAGAATCAGTAGATCACCTAATGCTCCATTGTCCAAAGATTTGGGGTCTATGGTGTGGGGCAATTGGGAGGGAAGGGGCTGTGTGGTGCATGTCTGCTTCGCTCAATCAGCTTCTGGAGGCATGGCCCTTCCTGCGTCTCAAATCTGATAGAGTCCTATGGGATCTGATACCATATTCCTTGACATGGTCAATATGGCTAGCTCGCAACAACCTTGTTTTCCAGCATAAGGACTTCTCTTCGGATTCTGTTTGGGATTTGCACCTACTCAGAATCATGTGGTGGATAAAAGCTTGGAAAAAAGACAGCTCCTGCTCTGCTTATGACTTTGTCCACCATTTTGAGAAAATCAGAATTCCCCCCAAAGCTAGACTGGCCAGAACTTGCGAATGGGCTCGTCCACCTAGAGGATTTGTCAAATTCAATGTAGACGGGTCCTCGCGAGGCTCACCGGGCAAAAGTGGCGTAGGAGGAGTATTAAGAGACTCGGAGGGCAACATCATTGGATTCTTTGCCAAATCAGTGGGTAATTGCTGGGCTTACGAAGCTGAAGTTAAAGCGGTCTTAAACGCCCTCATCTTTTGCAAGCAATACTCTATTGTGCAGGTGATAATCGAAAGTGACTCGGCATTAACAGTGGGTTGGATTCAAAAGAAGGAATACAGGCCCTGGGCGCTACTAAATGATTTAAATCTGATTGATTTTTTGCTCACTGAGATAGACTGCCATGGGATATTCCATATTTTCAGAGAAGCAAACAGTGTCGCAGATTATTTGGCTAAAATTGGCTGTGACAGGGAGAGCCCATTGTGGGAATGGTGTGGGTAGCGGCGACATCCTTTTGTTCCCACTGTCGTGGTCACTGGATCTTAGATGCTGTCCATTTCACCCTTCACTGAATTTAGGGGAGTTTCTCTTTCGTGCTCTAATATTGATTGACTGGTATTGCTGCTACTTTTATTTGTCTAGCCCTGCTCTGAAAGGGAGAGCCCATTTGGGGAATGATGTGAATTCAGGGGAGTTTCTCTTTTATGCTCTCATAATGTTGGACTGGTATTGCTGCTATATTTATTTGCTCCATCAAGTGTACATGTTCTTGGTGAAAGCTGCTGCATAGATGCCCAAATCGCGGTGCTGTTTCCACTGTTTTAGGATCTTGATCATTTTGTGCCTTTAGCCTTGTTTCTGGTCATGTTATGTTTTGCTGGGTGAATATGCCACCTTTGTAACTTTTGCTTTTGTTAGTTTGGTTGTGTTGTAGTGTTCTGTTTTTCAGTTGTATTTTTGTTGTTTGTTAGTTGGGTGGCTGGCCTACCCAAACTCTGTTATGACTCAGTTTCTTTATTAATAATTTTATCCTTTCGAAAAAAAATAAATGATAATTAGCATAGCATAAAATGACCATATCACTTTATTTTAACGAATAATATATTATTTAAAATAAGTAAGTGTTTACTATTTGATTGCATGCCCATGAATATTCAAATTGTATGAGAGTTTATATAAATGATAATTAGCATAGCATAAAATGACCATATCACTTTATTTTAACGAATAATATATTATTTAAAATAAGTAAGTGTTTACTATTTGATTGCATGCCTATGAATATTCAAATTGTATGAGAGTTTATATAAATGATAATTAGCATCGCATAAAATGACCATATCACTTTATTTTAACGAATAATATATTATTTAAAATAAGTAAGTGTTTACTATTTGATTGCATGCCTATGAATATTCAAATTGTATGAGAGTTTATATAAATGATAATTAGCATAGCATAAAATGACCATATCACTATATTTTAACCAATAATATATTATTTAAAATAAGTAAGTGTTTACTATTTGATTGCATGCCCATGAATATTCAAATTGTATGAGAGTTTATATAAATGATAATTAGCATAGCATAAAATGACCATATCACTTTATTTTAACGAATAATATATTATTTAAAAATAAGTAAGTGTTTACTATTTGATTGCATGCCTATGAATATTCAAATTGTATGAGAGTTTTTATAAATGATAATAAGCATAGCATAAAATGACCATATCACTTTATTTTAACGAATAATATATTATTTAAAAATAAGTAAGTGTTTACTATTTGATTGCATGCCCATGAATATTCAAATTGTATGAGAGTTTATATAAATGATAATAAGCATAGCATAAAATGACCATATCACTTTATTTTAACGAATAATATATTATTTAAAAATAAGTAAGTGTTTACTATTTGATTGCATGCCTATGAATATTCAAATTGTATGAGAGTTTATATAAATGATAATTAGCATAGCATAAAATGACCATATCACTTTATTTTAACGAATAATATATTATTTAAAATAAGTAAGTGTTTACTATTTGATTGCATGCCCATGAATATTCAAATTGTATGAGAGTTTATATAAATGATAATTAGCATAGCATAAAATGACCATATCACTTTATTTTAACGAATAATATATTATTTAAAATAAGTAAGTGTTTACTATTTGATTGCATGCCTATGAATATTCAAATTGTATGAGAGTTTATATAAATGATCATTAGCATAGCATAAAATGACCATATCACTTTATTTTAACGAATAATATATTATTTAAAATAACCAAGTGTTTACTATTTGATTGCATGCCTATGAATATTCAAATTGTATGAGAGTTTATATAAATGATAATTAGCATAGCATAAAATGACCATATCACTTTATTTTAACGAATAATATATTATTTAAAATAACCAAGTGTTTACTATTTGATTGCATGCCCATGAATATTCAAATTGTATGAGAGTTTATATAAATGATAATTAGCATAGCATAAAATGACCATATCACTTTATTTTAACGAATAATATATTATTTAAAATAACCAAGTGTTTACTATTTGATTGCATGCCTATGAATATTCAAATTGTATGAGAGTTTATATAAATGATAATTAGCATAGCATAAAATGACCATATCACTTTATTTTAACGAATAATATATTATTTAAAATAACCAAGTGTTTACTATTTGATTGCATGCCTATGAATATTCAAATTGTATGAGAGTTTATATAAATGATAATTAGCATAGCATAAAATGACCATATCACTTTATTTTAACGAATAATATATTATTTAAAATAACCAAGTGTTTACTATTTGATTGCATGCCTATGAATATTCAAATTGTATGAGAGTTTATATAAATGATAATTAGCAGAGCATAAAATGACCATATCACTTTATTTTAACGAATAATATATTATTTAAAATAACCAAGTGTTTACTATTTGATTGCATGCCTATGAATATTCAAATTGTATGAGAGTTTATATAAATGATAATTAGCATAGCATAAAATGACCATATCACTTTATTTTAACGAATAATATATTATTTAAAATAACCAAGTGTTTACTATTTGATTGCATGCCTATGAATATTCAAATTGTATGAGAGTTTATATAAATGATAATTAGCATAGCATAAAATGACAATATCACTTTATTTTAACGAATAATATATCATTTAAAATAACCAAGTGTTTACTATTTGATTGCATGCCTATGAATATTCAAATTGTATGAGAGTTTATATAAATGATAATTAGCATAGCATAAAATGACCATATCACTTTATTTTAACGAATAATATATTATTTAAAATAAGCAAGTGTTTACTATTTGATTGCATGCCTATGAATATTCAAATTGTATGAGAGTTTATATAAATGATAATTAGCATAGCATAAAATGACCATATCACTTTATTTTAACGAATAATATATTATTTAAAATAACCAAGTGTTTACTATTTGATTGCATGCCTTTGAATATTCAAATTGTATGAGAGTTTATATAAATGATAATTAGCATAGCATAAAATGACCATATCACTTTATTTTAACGAATAATATATTATTTAAAATAAGTAAGTGTTTACTATTTGATTGCATGCCCATGAATATTAAAATTGTATGAGAGTTTATATAAATGATAATTAGCATAGCATAAAATGACCATATCACTTTATTTTAACGAATAATATATTATTTAAAATAAGTAAGTGTTTACTATTTGATTGCATGCCTATGAATATTCAAATTGTATGGGAGTTTATATAAATGATCATTAGCATAGCATAAAATGACCATATCACTTTATTTTAACGAATAATATATTATTTAAAATAACCAAGTGTTTACTATTTGATTGCATGCCTATGAATATTCAAATTGTATGAGAGTTTATATAAATGATAATTAGCATAGCATAAAATGACCATATCACTTTATTTTAACGAATAATATATTATTTAAAATAACCAAGTGTTTACTATTTGATTGCATGCCTATGAATATTCAAATTGTATGAGAGTTTATATAAATGATAATTAGCATAGCATAAAATGACCATATCACTTTATTTTAACGAATAATATGACCATATCACTTTATTTTAACGAATAATATATTATTTAAAATAAGCAGGTGTTTACTATTTGATTGCATGCCTATGAATATTCAAATTGTATGAGAGTTTATATAAATCATAATTAGCATAGCATAAAATGACCATATCACTTTATTTTAACGAATAATATATTTTTTAACATAAGTAAGTGTTTACTATTGGATTGCATGCCTATGAATATTCAAATTGTATAAGAGTTTATATAAATGATAATTAGCATAGCATAAAATGACCATATCACTTTATTTTAACGAATAATATATTATTTAAAATAAGTAAGTGTTTACTATTTGATTGCATGCCCATGAATATTCAAATTGTATGAGAGTTTATATAAATGATAATTAGCATAGCATAAAATGACCATATCACTTTATTTTAACGAATAGTATATTATTTAAAAAAATAAATAAGTGTTTACTATTTTCTTGCATGCCCATGAATATTCAAATTGTATGAGAGTTTATATAAATGATAATTAGCATAGCATAAAATGACCATATCACTTTATTTTAACGAATAATATATTATTTAAAATAAGTAAGTGTTTACTATTTGATTGCATGCCTATGAATATTCAAATTGTATGAGAGTTTATATAAATGATAATTAGCATAGCATAAAATGACCATATCACTTTATTTTAACGAATAATATATTATTTAAAATAACCAAGTGTTTACTATTTGATTGCATGCCTATGAATATTCAAATTGTATGAGAGTTTATATAAATGATAATTAGCATAGCATAAAATGACCATATCACTTTATTTTAACGAATAATATATTATTTAAAATAACCAAGTGTTTACTATTTGATTGCATGCCTATGAATATTCAAATTGTATGAGAGTTTATATAAATGATAATTAGCATAGCATAAAATGACCATATCACTTTATTTTAACGAATAATATATTATTTAAAATAACCAAGTGTTTACTATTTGATTGCATGCCTATGAATATTCAAATTGTATGAAAGTTTATATAAATGATAATTAGCATAGCATAAAATGACCATATCACTTTATTTTAACGAATAATATATTATTTAAAATAACCAAGTGTTTACTATTTGATTGCATGCCTATGAATATTCAAATTGTATGAGAGTTTATATAAATGATAATTAGCAGAGCATAAAATGACCATATCACTTTATTTTAACGAATAATATATTATTTAAAATAACCAAGTGTTTACTATTTGATTGCATGCCTATGAATATTCAAATTGTATGAGAGTTTATATAAATGATAATTAGCATAGCATAAAATGACCATATCACTTTATTTTAACGAATAATATATTATTTAAAATAACCAAGTGTTTACTATTTGATTGCATGCCTATGAATATTCAAATTGTATGAGAGTTTATATAAATGATAATTAGCATAGCATAAAATGACCATATCACTTTATTTTAACGAATAATATATTATTTAAAATAACCAAGTGTTTACTATTTGATTGCATGCCTATGAATATTCAAATTGTATGAGAGTTTATATAAATGATAATTAGCATAGCATAAAATGACCATATCACTTTATTTTAAAGAATAATATATTATTTAAAATAAGCAAGTGTTTACTATTTGATTGCATGCCTATGAATATTCAAATTGTATGAGAGTTTATATAAATGATAATTAGCATAGCATAAAATGACCATATCACTTTATTTTAACGAATAATATATTATTTAAAATAACCAAGTGTTTACTATTTGATTGCATGCCTTTGAATATTCAAATTGTATGAGAGTTTATATAAATGATAATTAGCATAGCATAAAATGACCATATCACTTTATTTTAACGAATAATATATTATTTAAAATTAGTAAGTGTTTACTATTTGATTGCATGCCCATGAATATTAAAATTGTATGAGAGTTTATATAAATGATAATTAGCATAGCATAAAATGACCATATCACTTTATTTTAACGAATAATATATTATTTAAAATAAGTAAGTGTTTGCTATTTGATTGCATGCCTATGAATATTCAAATAGTATGAGAGTTTATATAAATGATAATTAGCATAACATAAAATGATCATATCACTTTATTTTAACGAATAATATATTATTTAAAATAAGCAAGTGTTTACTATTTGATTGCATGCCTATGAATATTCAAATTGTATGAGAGTTTATATAAATGATAATTAGCATAGCATAAAATGACCATATCACTTTATTTTAACGAATAATATATTATTTAAAATAAGCAAGTGTTTACTATTTGATTGCATGCCTATGAATATTTAAATTGTATGAGAGTTTATATAAATGATAATTAGCAGAGCATAAAATGACCATATCACTTTATTTTAACGAATAATATATTATTTAAAATAAGCAAGTGTTTACTATTTGATTGCATGCCTATGAATATTCAAATTGTATGAGAGTTTATATAAATGATAATTAGCATAGCATAAAATGACCATATCACTTTAATTTTACGAATAATATATTATTTAAAATAAGCAAGTGTTTACTATTTGATTGCATGCCTATGAATATTCAAATTGTATGAGAGTTTATATAAATGATAATTAGCATAGCATAAAATGACCATATAACTTTATTTTAACGAATAATATATTATTTAAAATAACCAAGTGTTTACTATTTGATTGCATGCCTATGAATATTCAAATTGTATGAGAGTTTATATAAATGATAATTAGCATAGCGTAAAATGACCATATCACTTTATTTTAACGAATAATATATTATTTAAAATAAGTAAGTGTTTAATATTTGATTGCATGCCTATGAATATTCAAATTGTATGAGAGTTTATATAAATGATAATTAGCATAGCATAAAATGACCATATCACTTTATTTTAACGAATAATATATTTTTCAAAATAAGTAAGTGTTTACTATTTGATTGCATGCCCATGAATATTCAAATTGTATGAGAGTTTATATAAATGATAATTAGCATAGCATAAAATGACCATATCACTTTATTTTAACGAATAGTATATTATTTTAAAAAATAAATAAGTGTTTACTATTTGCTTGCATGCCCATGAATATTCAAATTGTATGAGAGTTTATATAAATGATAATTAGCATAGCATAAAATGACCATATCACTTTATTTTAACGAATAATATATTATTTAAAATAAGTAAGTGTTTACTATTTGATTGCATGCCCATGAATATTCAAATTGTATGAGAGTTTATATAAATGATAATTAGCATAGCATAAAATGACCATATCACTTTATTTTAACGAATAATATATTATTTAAAATAAGTAAGTGTTTTCTATTTGATTGCATGCCTATGAATATTCAAATTGTATGAGAGTTTATATAAATGATAATTAGCATAGCATAAAATGACCATATCACTTTATTTTAACGAATAATATATTATTTAAAATAAGTAAGTGTTTACTATTTGATTGCATGCCCATGAATATTCAAATTGTATGAGAGTTTATATAAATGATAATTAGCATAGCATAAAATGACCATATCACTTTATTTTAACGAATAATATATTATTTAAAATAACCAAGTGTTTACTATTTGATTGCATGCCTATGAATATTCAAATTGTATGAGAGTTTATATAAATGATAATTAGCATAGCATAAAATGACCATATCACTTTATTTTAACGAATAATATATTATTTAAAATAAGTAAGTGTTTACTATTTGATTGCATGCCTATGAATATTCAAATTGTATGAGAGTTTATATAAATGATAATTAGCATAGCATAAAATGACCATATCACTTTAATTTAACGAATAATATATTTTTCAAAATAAGTAAGTGTTTACTATTTGATTGCATGCCCATGAATATTCAAATTGTATGAGAGTTTATATAAATGATAATTAGCATAGCATAAAATGACCATATCACTTTATTTTAACGAATTGTATATTATTTAAAAAAAAAAATAAGTGTTTACTATTTGCTTGCATGCCCATGAATATTCAAATTGTATGAGAGTTTATATAAATGATAATTAGCATAGCATAAAATGACCATATCACTTTATTTTAACGAATAATATATTATTTAAAATAAGTAAGTGTTTACTATTTGATTGCATGCCCATGAATATTCAAATTGTATGAGAGTTTATATAAATGATAATTAGCATAGCATAAAATGACCATATCACTTTATTTTAACGAATAATATATTATTTAAAATAAGTAAGTGTTTACTATTTGATTGCATGCCTATGAATATTCAAATTGTATGAGAGTTTATATAAATGATAATTAGCATAGCATAAAATGACCATATCACTTTATTTTAACGAATAATATATTATTTAAAATAAGTAAGTGTTTAATATTTGATTGCATGCCCATGAATATTCAAATTGTATGAGAGTTTATATAAATGATAATTAGCATAGCATAAAATGACCATATCACTTTATTTTAACGAATAATATATTATTTAAAATAAGTAAGTGTTTACTATTTGATTGCATGCCTATGAATATTCAAATTGTATGAGAGTTTATATAAATGATAATTAGCATAGCATAAAATGACCATATCACTTTATTTTAACGAATAATATATTATTTAAAATAAGTAAGTGTTTACTATTTGATTGCATGCCTATGAATATACAAATTGTATGAGAGTTTATATAAATGATAATTAGCATAGCATAAAATGACCATATCACTTTATTTTAACGAATAATATATTATTTAAAATAAGTAAGTGTTTGCTATTTGATTGCATGCCTATGAATATTCAAATTGTATGAGAGTTTATATAAATGATAATTAGCATAGCATAAAATGATCATATCACTCTATTTTAACGAATAATATATTATTTAAAATAAGTAAGTGTTTACTATTTGATTGCATGCCCATGAATATTCAAATTGTATGAGAGCTTATATAAATGATAATTAGCGTTGCATAAAATGATCATATCACTCTATTTTAACGAATAATATATTATTTAAAATAAGTAAGTGTTTACTATTTGATTGCATGCCCATGAATATTCAAATTGTATGAGAGCTTATATAAATGATAATTAGCGTAGTATAAAATGATCATATCACTCTATTTTAACGAATAATATATTATTTAAAATAAGTAAGTGTTTACTATTTGATTGCATGCCCATGAATATTAAAATTGTATGAGAGTTTATATAAATGATAATTAGCATAGCATAAAATGACCATATCACTCTATTTGAACGAATAATATATTATTTAAAATAAGTAAGTGTTTACTATTTGATTGCATGCCTATGAATATTCAAATTGTATGAGAGTTTATATAAATGATAATTAGCATAGCATAAAATGACCATATCACTTTATTTTAACGAATAATATATTATTTAATATTACCAAGTGTTTACTATTTGATTGCATGCCTATGAATATTCAAATTGTATGGGAGTTTATATAAATGATAATTAGCATAGCATAAAATGACCATCTCATTTTATTTTAACGAATAATATATTATTTAAAATAACCAAGTGTTTACTATTTGATTGCATGCCTATGAATATACAAATTGTATGAGAGTTTATATAAATGATAATTAGCATAGCATAAAATGACCATATCACTTTATTTTAACGAATAATATATTATTTAAAATAAGTGTTTACTATTTGATTGCATGCCCATGAATATTCAAATTGTATGAGAGTTTATATAAATCATAATTAGCATAGCATAAAATGACCATATCACTTTATTTTAATGAATAATATATTATTTAAAATAAGTAAGTGTTTACTATTTGATTGCATGCCCATGAATATTCAAATTGTATGAGAGTTTATATAAATGATAATTAGCATAGCATAAAATGACCATATCACTTTATTTTAACGAATAATATATTATTTAAAATAAGTAAGTGTTTACTATTTGATTGCATGCCTATGAATATTCAAATTGTATGAGAGTTTATATAAATGATAATTAGCATAGCATAAAATGACCATATCACTTTATTTTAACGAATAGTATATTATTTAAAATAAGTAAGTGTTTACTATTTGATTGCATGCCTATGAATATTCAAATTGTATGAGAGTTTATATAAATGATAATTAGCATAGCATAAAATGAACATATCACTTTATTTTAACGAATAATATATTATTTAAAATAAGTAAGTGTTTACTATTTGATTGCATGCCCATGAATATTCAAATTGTATGAGAGCTTATATAAATGATAATTAGCATAGCATAAAATGATCATATCACTCTATTTTAACGAATAATATATTATTTAAAATAAGTAAGTGTTTACTATTTGATTGCATGCCTATGAATATTCAAATTGTATGAGAGTTTATATAAATGATAATTAGCAGAGCATAAAATGACCATATCACTTTATTTTAACGAATAATATATTATTTAAAATAAGTAAGTGTTTACTATTTGATTGCATGCCCATGAATATTCAAATTGTATGAGAGTTTATATAAATGATAATTAGCGTAGCATAAAATGACCATATCACTTTATTTTAACGAATAATATATTATTTAAAATAAGTAAGTGTTTACTATTTGATTGCATGCCCATGAATATTCAAATTGTATGAGAGCTTGTATAAATGATAATTAGCAAAGCATAAAATGATCATATCACTCTATTTTAACGAATAATATATTATTTAAAATAAGTAAGTGTTTACTATTTGATTGCATGCCCATGAATATTCAAATTGTATGAGAGCTTATATAAATGATAATTAGCATAGCATAAAATGATGATATCACTCTATTTTAACGAATAATATATTATTTAAAATAAGTAAGTGTTTACTATTTGATTGCATGCCCATGAATATTCAAATTGTATGAGAGCTTATATAAATGATAATTAGCATAGCATAAAATGATGATATCACTCTATTTTAACGAATAATATATTATTTAAAATAAGTAAGTGTTTACTATTTGATTGCATGCCCATTAATATTCAAATTGTATGAGAGCTTATATAAATGATAATTAGCATAGCATAAAATGATCATATCACTCTATTTTAACGAATAATATATTATTTAAAATAAGTAAGTGTTTACTATTTGATTGCATGCCCATGAATATACAAATTGTATGAGAGCTTATATAAATGATAATTAGCATAGCATAAAATGATGATATCACTCTATTTTAACGAATAATATATTATTTAAAATAAGTAAGTGTTTACTATTTGATTGCATGCCCATGAATATTCAAATTGTATGAGAGCTTATATAAATGATAATTAGCATAGCATAGCATAAAATGATCATATCACTCTATTTTAACGAATAATATATTATTTAAAATAAGTAAGTGTTTACTATTTGATTGCATGCCCATGAATATTCAAATTGTATGAGAGCTTATATAAATGATAATTAGCATACTCTATTTTAACGAATAATATATTATTTAAAATAAGTAAGTGTTTACTATTTGATTGTATGCCCATGAATATTCAAATTGTATGAGAGCTTATATAAATGATAATTAGCATAGCATAAAATGATCATATCACTCTATTTTAATAGAATAATATATTATTTAAAATAAGTAAGTGTTTACTATTTGATTGCATGCCTATGAATATTCAAATTGTATGAGAGTTTATATAAATGATAATTAGCGTAGCATAAAATGACCATATCACTTTATTTTAACGAATAATATATTATTTAAAATAAGTAAGTGTTTACTATTTGATTGCATGCCCATGAATATTCAAATTGTATGAGAGCTTATATAAATGATAATTAGCAAAGCATAAAATGATCATATCACTCTATTTTAACGAATAATATATTATTTAAAATAAGTAAGTGTTTACTATTTGATTGCATGCCCATGAATATTCAAATTGTATGAGAGCTTATATAAATGATAATTAGCATAGCATAAAATGATCATATCACTCTATTTTAACGAATAATATATTATTTAAAATAAGTAAGTGTTTACTATTTGATTGCATGCCCATGAATATACAAATTGTATGAGAGCTTATATAAATGATAATTAGCATAGCATAAAATGATGATATCACTCTATTTTAACGAATAATATATTATTTAAAATAAGTAAGTGTTTACTATTTGATTGCATGCCCATGAATATTCAAATTGTATGAGAGCTTATATAAATGATAATTAGCATAGCATAGCATAAAATGATCATAACACTCTATTTTAACGAATAATATATTATTTAAAATAAGTAAGTGTTTACTATTTGATTGCATGCCCATGAATATTCAAATTGTATGAGAGCTTATATAAATGATAATTAGCATAGCATAGCATAAAATGATCATATCACTCTATTTTAACGAATAATATATTATTTAAAATAAGTAAGTGTTTACTATTTGATTGCATGCCCATGAATATTCAAATTGTATGAGAGCTTATATAAATGATAATTAGCATATCATAGCATAAAATGATCATATCACTCTATTTTAACGAATAATATATTATTTAAAATAAGTAAGTGTTTACTATTTGATTGCATGCCCATGAATATTCAAATTGTATGAGAGCTTATATAAATGATAATTAGCATAGCATAAAATGATGATATCACTCTATTTTAACGAATAATATATTATTTAAAATAAGTAAGTGTTTACTATTTGATTGCATGCCCATTAATATTCAAATTGTATGAGAGCTTATATAAATGATAATTAGCATAGCATAAAATGATCATATCACTCTATTTTAACGAATAATATATTATTTAAAATAAGTAAGTGTTTACTATTTGATTGCATGCCCATGAATATTCAAATTGTATGAGAGCTTATATAAATGATAATTAGCATAGCATAAAATGATCATATCACTCTATTTTAACGAATAATATATTATTTAAAATAAGTAAGTGTTTACTATTTGATTGCATGCCCATGAATATTCAAATTGTATGAGAGCTTATATAAATGATAATTAGCATAGCATAAAATGATCATATCACTCTATTTTAACGAATAATATATTATTTAAAATAAGTAAGATTTTACTATTTGATTGCATGCCCATGAATATTCAAATTGTATGAGAGCTTATATAAATGATAATTAGCATAGCATAAAATGATCATATCACTCTATTTTAACGAATAATATATTATTTAAAATAAGTAAGTGTTTACTATTTGATTGCATGCCCATGAATATTCAAATTGTATGAGAGCTTATATAAATGATAATTAGCATTGCATAAAATGATCATATCACTCTATTTTAACGAATAATATATTATTTAAAATAAGTAAGTGTTTACTATTTGATTGCATGCCCATGAATATTCAAATTGTATGAAAGCTTATATAAATGATAATTAGCATACTCTATTTTAACGAATAATATATTATTTAAAATAAGTAAGTGTTTACTATTTGATTGCATGCCCATGAATATTCAAATTGTATGAGAGCTTATATAAATGATAATTAGCATAGAATAAAATGATCATATCACTCTATTTTAACGAATAATATATTATTTAAAATAAGTAAGTGTTTACTATTTGATTGCATGCCCATGAATATTCAAATTGTATGAAAGCTTATATAAATGATAATTAGCATACTCTATTTTAACGAATAATATATTATTTAAAATAAGTAAGTGTTTACTATTTGATTGCATGCCCATGAATATTCAAATTGTATGAGAGTTTATATAAATGATAATAAGCATAGCATAAAATGACCATATCACTTTATTTTAACGAATAATATATTATTTAAAAATAAGTAAGTGTTTACTATTTGATTGCATGCCCATGAATATTCAAATTGTATGAGAGCTTATATAAATGATAATTAGCATAGCATAAAATGACCATATCACTTTATTTTAATGAATAATATATTATTTAAAATAAGTAAGGGTTCACTATTTGATTGCATGCCCATGAATATTCAAATTGTATGAGAGCTTATATAAATGATAATTAGCTTAGCATAAAATGATCATATCACTCTATTTTAACGAATAGTATATTATTTAAAATAAGTAAGTGTTTACTATTTGATTGCATGCCCATGAATATTCAAATTGTATGAGAGCTTATATAAATGATAATTAGCATAGCATAAAATGATCATATCACTCTATTTTAACGAATAATATATTATTTAAAATAAGTAAGTGTTTACTATTTGATTGCATGCCCATGAATATTCAAATTGTATGAGAGCTTATATAAATGATAATTAGCATAGCGTAAAATGATGATATCACTCTATTTTAACGAATAATATATTATTTAAAATAAGTAAGTGTTTACTATTTGATTGCAAGCCCATGAATATTCAAATTGTATGAGAGCTTATATAAATAATAATTAGCATAGCGTAAAATGATGATATCACTCTATTTTAACGAATAATATATTATTTAAAATAAGTAAGTGTTTACTATTTGATTGCATGCCCATGAATATTCAAATTGTATGAGAGCTTATATAAATGATAATTAGCATAGCGTAAAATGATCATATCACTCTATTTTAACGAATAATATATTATTTAAAATAAGTAAGATTTTACTATTTGATTGCATGCCCATGAATATTCAAATTGTATGAGAGCTTATATAAATGATAATTAGCATAGCGTAAAATGATTATATCACTCTATTTTAACGAATAATATATTATTTAAAATAAGTAAGTGTTTACTATATGATTGCATGCCCATGAATATTCAAATTGTATGAGAGCTTATATAAATGATAATTAGCATAGCGTAAAATGATGATATCACTCTATTTTAACGAATAATATATTATTTAAAATAAGTAAGTGTTTACTATTTGATTGCATGCCCATGAATATTCAAATTGTATGAGAGCTTATATAAATGATAATTAGCTTAGCGTAAAATGATCATATCACTCTATTTTAACGAATAATATATTATTTAAAATAAGTAAGTGTTTACTATTTGATTGCATGCCCATGAATATACAAATTGTATGAGAGCTTATATAAATGATAATTAGCATAGCATAAAATGATGATATCACTCTATTTTAACGAATAATATATTATTTAAAATAAGTAAGTGTTTACTATTTGATTGCATGCCCATGAATATTCAAATTGTATGAGAGCTTATATAAATGATAATTAGCATAGCATAGCATAAAATGATCATATCACTCTATTTTAACGAATAATATATTATTTAAAATAAGTAAGTGTTTACTATTTGATTGCATGCCCATGAATATTCAAATTGTATGAGAGCTTATATAAATGATAATTAGCATACTCTATTTTAACATAAGTAAGTGTTTACTATTTGATTGTATGCCCATGAATATTCAAATTGTATGAGAGCTTATATAAATGATAATTAGCATAGCATAAAATGATCATATCACTCTATTTTAATAGAATAATATATTATTTAAAATAAGTAAGTGTTTACTATTTGATTGCATGCCTATGAATATTCAAATTGTATGAGAGTTTATATAAATGATAATTAGCGTAGCATAAAATGACCATATCACTTTATTTTAACGAATAATATATTATTTAAAATAAGTAAGTGTTTACTATTTGATTGCATGCCCATGAATATTCAAATTGTATGAGAGCTTATATAAATGATAATTAGCAAAGCATAAAATGATCATATCACTCTATTTTAACGAATAATATATTATTTAAAATAAGTAAGTGTTTACTATTTGATTGCATGCCCATGAATATTCAAATTGTATGAGAGCTTATATAAATGATAATTAGCATAGCATAAAATGATCATATCACTCTATTTTAACGAATAATATATTATTTAAAATAAGTAAGTGTTTACTATTTGATTGCATGCCCATGAATATACAAATTGTATGAGAGCTTATATAAATGATAATTAGCATAGCATAAAATGATGATATCACTCTATTTTAACGAATAATATATTATTTAAAATAAGTAAGTGTTTACTATTTGATTGCATGCCCATGAATATTCAAATTGTATGAGAGCTTATATAAATGATAATTAGCATAGCATAGCATAAAATGATCATAACACTCTATTTTAACGAATAATATATTATTTAAAATAAGTAAGTGTTTACTATTTGATTGCATGCCCATGAATATTCAAATTGTATGAGAGCTTATATAAATGATAATTAGCATAGCATAGCATAAAATGATCATATCACTCTATTTTAACGAATAATATATTATTTAAAATAAGTAAGTGTTTACTATTTGATTGCATGCCCATGAATATTCAAATTGTATGAGAGCTTATATAAATGATAATTAGCATATCATAGCATAAAATGATCATATCACTCTATTTTAACGAATAATATATTATTTAAAATAAGTAAGTGTTTACTATTTGATTGCATGCCCATGAATATTCAAATTGTATGAGAGCTTATATAAATGATAATTAGCATAGCATAAAATGATGATATCACTCTATTTTAACGAATAATATATTATTTAAAATAAGTAAGTGTTTACTATTTGATTGCATGCCCATTAATATTCAAATTGTATGAGAGCTTATATAAATGATAATTAGCATAGCATAAAATGATCATATCACTCTATTTTAACGAATAATATATTATTTAAAATAAGTAAGTGTTTACTATTTGATTGCATGCCCATGAATATTCAAATTGTATGAGAGCTTATATAAATGATAATTAGCATAGCATAAAATGATCATATCACTCTATTTTAACGAATAATATATTATTTAAAATAAGTAAGTGTTTACTATTTGATTGCATGCCCATGAATATTCAAATTGTATGAGAGCTTATATAAATGATAATTAGCATAGCATAAAATGATCATATCACTCTATTTTAACGAATAATATATTATTTAAAATAAGTAAGATTTTACTATTTGATTGCATGCCCATGAATATTCAAATTGTATGAGAGCTTATATAAATGATAATTAGCATAGCATAAAATGATCATATCACTCTATTTTAACGAATAATATATTATTTAAAATAAGTAAGTGTTTACTATTTGATTGCATGCCCATGAATATTCAAATTGTATGAGAGCTTATATAAATGATAATTAGCATTGCATAAAATGATCATATCACTCTATTTTAACGAATAATATATTATTTAAAATAAGTAAGTGTTTACTATTTGATTGCATGCCCATGAATATTCAAATTGTATGAAAGCTTATATAAATGATAATTAGCATACTCTATTTTAACGAATAATATATTATTTAAAATAAGTAAGTGTTTACTATTTGATTGCATGCCCATGAATATTCAAATTGTATGAGAGCTTATATAAATGATAATTAGCATAGAATAAAATGATCATATCACTCTATTTTAACGAATAATATATTATTTTAAATAAGTAAGTGTTTACTATTTGATTGCATGCCCATGAATATTCAAATTGTATGAAAGCTTATATAAATGATAATTAGCATACTCTATTTTAACGAATAATATATTATTTAAAATAAGTAAGTGTTTACTATTTGATTGCATGCCCATGAATATTCAAATTGTATGAGAGCTTATATAAATGATAATTAGCATAGCATAAAATGATCATATCACTCTATTTTAATAGAATAATATATTATTTAAAATAAGTAAGTGTTTACTATTTGATTGCATGCCCATGAATATTCAAATTGTATGAGAGCTTATATAAATGATAATTAGCATAGCATAAAATGACCATATCACTTTATTTTAATGAATAATATATTATTTAAAATAAGTAAGGGTTCACTATTTGATTGCATGCCCATGAATATTCAAATTGTATGAGAGCTTATATAAATGATAATTAGCTTAGCATAAAATGATCATATCACTCTATTTTAACGAATAGTATATTATTTAAAATAAGTAAGTGTTTACTATTTGATTGCATGCCCATGAATATTCAAATTGTATGAGAGCTTATATAAATGATAATTAGCATAGCATAAAATGATCATATCACTCTATTTTAACGAATAATATATTATTTAAAATAAGTAAGTGTTTACTATTTGATTGCATGCCCATGAATATTCAAATTGTATGAGAGCTTATATAAATGATAATTAGCATAGCGTAAAATGATGATATCACTCTATTTTAACGAATAATATATTATTTAAAATAAGTAAGTGTTTACTATTTGATTGCAAGCCCATGAATATTCAAATTGTATGAGAGCTTATATAAATAATAATTAGCATAGCGTAAAATGATGATATCACTCTATTTTAACGAATAATATATTATTTAAAATAAGTAAGTGTTTACTATTTGATTGCATGCCCATGAATATTCAAATTGTATGAGAGCTTATATAAATGATAATTAGCATAGCGTAAAATGATCATATCACTCTATTTTAACGAATAATATATTATTTAAAATAAGTAAGATTTTACTATTTGATTGCATGCCCATGAATATTCAAATTGTATGAGAGCTTATATAAATGATAATTAGCATAGCGTAAAATGATCATATCACTCTATTTTAACGAATAATATATTATTTAAAATAAGTAAGTGTTTACTATATGATTGCATGCCCATGAATATTCAAATTGTATGAGAGCTTATATAAATGATAATTAGCATAGCGTAAAATGATGATATCACTCTATTTTAACGAATAATATATTATTTAAAATAAGTAAGTGTTTACTATTTGATTGCATGCCCATGAATATTCAAATTGTATGAGAGCTTATATAAATGATAATTAGCTTAGCGTAAAATGATCATATCACTCTATTTTAACGAATAATATATTATTTAAAATAAGTAAGTGTTTACTATTTGATTGCATGCCCATGAATATTCAAATTGTATGAGAGCTTATATAAATGATAATTAGCATAGCATAAAATGATCATATCACTCTATTTTAACGAATAATATATTATTTAAAATAAGTAAGTGTTTACTATTTGATTGCATGCCCATGAATATTCAAATTGTATGAGAGCTTATATAAATGATAATTAGCATAGCATAAAATGATCATATCACTCTATTTTAACGAATAATATATTATTTAAAATAAGTAAGTGTTTACTATTTGATTGCATGCCCATGAATATTCAAATTGTATGAGAGCTTATATAAATGATAATTAGCATAGCATAAAATGATCATATCACTCTATTTTAACGAATAATATATTATTTAAAATAAGTAAGTGTTTACTATTTGATTGCATGCCCATGAATATTCAAATTGTATGAGAGCTTATATAAATGATAATTAGCATAGCATAAAATGATCATATCACTCTATTTTAACGAATAATATATTATTTAAAATAAGTAAGTGTTTACTATTTGATTGCATGCCCATGAATATTCAAATTGTATGAGAGCTTATATAAATGATAATTAGCATAGCATAAAATGATGATATCACTCTATTTTAACGAATAATATATTATTTAAAATAAGTAAGTGTTTACTATTTGATTGCATGCCCATGAATATTCAAATTGTATGAGAGCTTATATAAATGATAATTAGCATAGCATAAAATGATCATATCACTCTATTTTAACGAATAATATATTATTTAAAATAAGTAAGTGTTTACTATTTGATTGCATGCCCATGAATATTCAAATTGTATGAGAGCTTATATAAATGATAATTAGCATAGCATAAAATGATCATATCACTCTATTTTAACGAATAATATATTATTTAAAATAAGTAAGTGTTTACTATTTGATTGCATGCCCATGAATATTCAAATTGTATGAGAGCTTATATAAATGATAATTAGCATTGCATAAAATGATCATATCACTCTATTTTAACGAATAATATATTATTTAAAATAAGTAAGTGTTTACTATTTGATTGCATGCCCATGAATATTCAAATTGTATGAGAGCTTATATAAATGATAATTAGCATAGCGTAAAATGATGATATCACTCTATTTTAACGAATAATATATTATTTAAAATAAGTAAGTGTTTACTATTTGATTGCATGCCCATGAATATTCAAATTGTATGAGAGCTTATATAAATGATAATTAGCATAGCATAGCATAAAATGATCATATCACTCTATTTTAACGAATAATATATTATTTAAAATAAGTAAGTGTTTACTATTTGATTGCATGCCCATGAATATTCAAATTGTATGAGAGCTTATATAAATGATAATTAGCATAGCATAAAATGATCATATCACTCTATTTTAACGAATAATATATTATTTAAAATAAGTAAGTGTTTACTATTTGATTGCATGCTCATGAATATTCAAATTGTATGAGAGCATATATAAATGATAATTAGCATCGCGTAAAATGATGATATCACTCTATTTTAACGAATAATATATTATTTAAAATAAGTAAGTGTTTACTATTTGATTGCATGCCCATGAATATTCAAATTGTATGAGAGCTTATATAAATGATAATTAGCGTAGCATAAAATGATCATATCCCTCTATTTTAACGAATAATATATTATTTAAAATAAGTAAGTGTTTACTATTTGATTGCATGCCCAAGAATATTCAAATTGTATGAGAGCTTATATAAATGATAATTAGCATAACGTAAAATGATCATATCACTCTATTTTAACGAATAATATATTATTTAAAATAAGTAAGTGTTTACTATTTGATTGCATGCTCATGAATATTCAAATTGTATGAGAGCATATATAAATGATAATTAGCATCGCGTAAAATGATGATATCACTCTATTTTAACGAATAATATATTATTTAAAATAAGTAAGTGTTTACTATTTGATTGCATGCCCATGAATATTCAAATTGTATGAGAGCTTATATAAATGATAATTAGCGTAGCATAAAATGATCATATCCCTCTATTTTAACGAATAATATATTATTTAAAATAAGTAAGTGTTTACTATTTGATTGCATGCCCATGAATATTCAAATTGTATGAGAGCTTATATAAATGATAATTAGCATAACGTAAAATGATCATATCACTCTATTTTAACGAATAATATATTATTTAAAATAAGTAAGTGTTTACTATTTGATTGCATGCTCATGAATATTCAAATTGTATGAGAGCATATATAAATGATAATTAGCATCGCGTAAAATGATGATATCACTCTATTTTAACGAATAATATATTATTTAAAATAAGTAAGTGTTTACTATTTGATTGCATGCCCATGAATATTCAAATTGTATGAGAGCTTATATAAATGATAATTAGCGTAGCATAAAATGATCATATCCCTCTATTTTAACGAATAATATATTATTTAAAATAAGTAAGTGTTTACTATTTGATTGCATGCCCATGAATATTCAAATTGTATGAGAGCTTATATAAATGATAATTAGCATCGCGTAAAATGATGATATCACTCTATTTTAACGAATAATATATTATTTAAAATAAGTAAGTGTTTACTATTTGATTGCATGCCCATGAATATTCAAATTGTATGAGAGCTTATATAAATGATAATTAGCGTAGCATAAAATGATCATATCCCTCTATTTTAACGAATAATATATTATTTAAAATAAGTAAGTGTTTACTATTTGATTGCATGCCCATGAATATTCAAATTGTATGAGAGCTTATATAAATGATAATTAGCATAGCGTAAAATGATGATATCACTCTATTTTAACGAATAATATATTATTTAAAATAAGTAAGTGTTTACTATTTGATTGCATGCCCATGAATATTCAAATTGTATGAGAGCTTATATAAATGATAATTAGCATAACGTAAAATGATCATATCACTCTATTTTAACGAATAATATATTATTTAAAATAAGTAAGTGTTTACTATTTGATTGCATGCCCATGAATATTCAAATTGTATGAGAGCTTATATAAATGATAATTAGCGTAGCATAAAATGATCATATCACTCTATTTTAACGAATAATATATTATTTAAAATAAGTAAGTGTTTACTATTTCATTGCATGCCCATGAATATTCAAATTGTATGAGAGCTTATATAAATGATAATTAGCATAGCGTAAAATGATGATATCACTCTATTTTAACGAATAATATATTATTTAAAATAAGTAAGTGTTTACTATTTGATTGCATGCCCATGAATATTCAAATTGTATGAGAGCTTATATAAATGATAATTAGCATAACGTAAAATGATCATATCACTCTATTTTAACGAATAATATATTATTTAAAATAAGTAAGTGTTTACTATTTGATTGCATGCTCATGAATATTCAAATTGTATGAGAGCATATATAAATGATAATTAGCATCGCGTAAAATGATGATATCACTCTATTTTAACGAATAATATATTATTTAAAATAAGTAAGTGTTTACTATTTCATTGCATGCCCATGAATATTCAAATTGTATGAGAGCTTATATAAATGATAATTAGCATAGCGTAAAATGATGATATCACTCTATTTTAACGAATAATATATTATTTAAAATAAGTAAGTGTTTACTATTTGATTGCATGCCCATGAATATTCAAATTGTATGAGAGCTTATATAAATGATAATTAGCATAACGTAAAATGATCATATCACTCTATTTTAACGAATAATATATTATTTAAAATAAGTAAGTGTTTACTATTTGATTGCATGCTCATGAATATTCAAATTGTATGAGAGCATATATAAATGATAATTAGCATCGCGTAAAATGATGATATCACTCTATTTTAACGAATAATATATTATTTAAAATAAGTAAGTGTTTACTATTTGATTGCATGCCCATGAATATTCAAATTGTATGAGAGCTTATATAAATGATAATTAGCGTAGCATAAAATGATCATATCCCTCTATTTTAACGAATAATATATTATTTAAAATAAGTAAGTGTTTACTATTTGATTGCATGCCCATGAATATTCAAATTGTATGAGAGCTTATATAAATGATAATTAGCATAGCGTAAAATGATGATATCACTCTATTTTAACGAATAATATATTATTTAAAATAAGTAAGTGTTTACTATTTGATTGCATGCCCATGAATATTCAAATTGTATGAGAGCTTATATAAATGATAATTAGCATAGCGTAAAATGATCATATCACTCTATTTTAACGAATAATATATTATTTAAAATAAGTAAGTGTTTACTATTTGATTGCATGCCCATGAATATTCAAATTGTATGAGAGCTTATATAAATGATAATTAGCGTAGCATAAAATGATCATATCACTCTATTTTAACGAATAATATATTATTTAAAATAAGTAAGTGTTTACTATTTGATTGCATGCCCATGAATATTCAAATTGTATGAGAGCTTATATAAATGATAATTAGCGTAGCATAAAATGATCATATCACTCTATTTTAACGAATAATATATTATTTAAAATAAGTAAGTGTTTACTATTTTATTGCATGCCCATGAATATTCAAATTGTATGAGAGCTTATATAAATGATAATTAGCGTAGCATAAAATGATCTTATCACTCTATTTTAACGAATAATATATTATTTAAAATAAGTAAGTGTTTACTATTTGATTGCATGCCCATGAATATTCAAATTGTATGAGAGCTTATATAAATGATAATTAGCATAGCGTAAAATGATGATATCACTCTATTTTAACGAATAATATATTATTTAAAATAAGTAAGTGTTTACTATTTGATTGCATGCCCATGAATATTCAAATTGTATGAGAGCTTATATAAATGATAATTAGCGTAGCATAAAATGATCATATCCCTCTATTTTAACGAATAATATATTATTTAAAATAAGTAAGTGTTTACTATTTGATTGCATGCCCATGAATATTCAAATTGTATGAGAGCTTATATAAATGATAATTAGCGTAGCATAAAATGATCATATCCCTCTATTTTAACGAATAATATATTATTTAAAATAAGTAAGTGTTTACTATTTGATTGCATGCCCATGAATATTCAAATTGTATGAGAGCTTATATAAATGATAATTAGCATAGCGTAAAATGATCATATCACTCTATTTTAACGAATAATATATTATTTAAAATAAGTAAGTGTTTACTATTTGATTGCATGCCCATGAATATTCAAATTGTATGAGAGCTTATATAAATGATAATTAGCATAGCGAAAATGATGATATCACTCTATTTTAACGAATAATATATTATTTAAAATAAGTAAGTGTTTACTATTTGATTGCATGCCCATGAATATTCAAATTGTATGAGACCTTATATAAATGATAATTAGCATAGCGTAAAATGATCATATCACTCTATTATAACGAATAATATATTATTTAAAATAAGTAAGTGTTTACTATTTGATTGCATGCCCATGAATATTCAAATTGTATGAGAGCTTATATAAATGATAATTAGCATAGCGTAAAATGATCATATCACTCTATTTTAACGAATAATATATTATTTAAAATAAGTAAGTGTTTACTATTTGATTGCATGCCCATGAATATTTAAATTGTATGAGAGCTTATATAAATGATAATTAGCGTAGCATAAAATGATCATATCACTCTATTTTAACGAATAATATATTCTTTAAAATAAGTAAGTGTTTACTATTTGATTGCATGCCCATGAATATTCCAATTGTATGAGAGCTTATATAAATGATAATTAGCATAGCGTAAAATGATCATATCCCTCTATTTTAACGAATAATGTATTATTTAAAATAAGTAAGTGTTTATTATTTGATTGCATGCCCATGAATATTCAAATTGTATGAGAGCTTATATAAATGATAATTAGCATAGCGTAAAATAATCATATCCCTCTATTTTAACGAATAATATATTATTTAAAATAAGTAAGTGTTTACTATTTGAATGCATGCCCATGAATATTCAAATTGTATGAGAGCTTATATAAATGATAATTAGCATAGCATAAAATGATCATATCACTCTATTTTAACGAATAATATATTATTTAAAATAAGTAAGTGTTTACTATTTGATTGCATGCCCATGAATATTCAAATTGTATGAGAGCTTATATAAATGATAATTAGCGTAGCATAAAATGATCATATCACTCTATTTTAACGAATAAAATATTATTTAAAATAAGTAAGTGTTTACTATTTGAATGCATGCCCATGAATATTCAAATTGTATGAGAGCTTATATAAATGATAATTAGCATAGCATAAAATGATCATATCACTCTATTTTAACGAATAATATATTATTTAAAATAAGTAAGTGTTTACTATTTGATTGCATGCCCATGAATATTCAAATTGTATGAGAGCTTATATAAATGATAATTAGCATAGCGTAAAATGATCATATCCCTCTATTTTAACGAATAATGTATTATTTAAAATAAGTAAGTGTTTATTATTTGATTGCATGCCCATGAATATTCAAATTGTATGAGAGCTTATATAAATGATAATTAGCATAGCGTAAAATAATCATATCCCTCTATTTTAACGAATAATATATTATTTAAAATAAGTAAGTGTTTACTATTTGATTGCATGCCCATGAATATTCAAATTGTATGAGAGCTTATATAAATGATAATTAGCATAGCGTAAAATGATCATATCACTCTATTTTAACGAATAATATATTATTTAAAATAAGTAAGTGTTTACTATTTCATTGCATGCCCATGAATATTCAAATTGTATGAGAGCTTATATAAATGATAATTAGCATAGCGTAAAATGATGATATCACTCTATTTTAACGAATAATATATTATTTAAAATAAGTAAGTGTTTACTATTTGATTGCATGCCCATGAATATTCAAATTGTATGAGAGCTTATATAAATGATAATTAGCATAGCGTAAAATGATCATATCACTCTATTTTAACGAATAATTATAATTTAAAATAAGTAAGTGTTTACTATTTGATTGCATGCCCATGAATATTCAAATTGTATGAGAGCTTATATAAATGATAATTAGCATAGCGTAAAATGATGATATCACTCTATTTTAACGAATAATATATTATTTAAAATAAGTAAGTGTTTACTATTTGATTGCATGCCCATGAATATTCAAATTGTATGAGAGCTTATATAAATGATAATTAGCATAGCATAGCATAAAATGATCATATCACTCTATTTTAACGAATAATATATTATTTAAAATAAGTAAGTGTTTACTATTTGATTGCATGCCCATGAATATTCAAATTGTATGAGAGCTTATATAAATGATAATTAGCATAGCATAAAATGATCATATCACTCTATTTTAACGAATAATATATTATTTAAAATAAGTAAGTGTTTACTATTTGATTGCATGCCCATGAATATTCAAATTGTATGAGAGCTTATATAAATGATAATTAGCATAGCATAAAATGATCATATCACTCTATTTTAACGAATAATATATTATTTAAAATAAGTAAGTGTTTACTATTTGATTGCATGCCCATGAATATTCAAATTGTATGAGAGCTTATATAAATGATAATTAGCATAGCATAAAATGATCATATCACTCTATTTTAACGAATAATATATTATTTAAAATAAGTAAGTGTTTACTATTTGATTGCATGCCCATGAATATTCAAATTGTATGAGAGCTTATATAAATGATAATTAGCATAGCATAAAATGATCATATCACTCTATTTTAACGAATAATATATTATTTAAAATAAGTAAGGGTTTACTATTTGATTGCATGCCCATGAATATTCAAATTGTATGAGAGCTTATATAAATGATAATTAGCATAGCATAAAATGATCATATCACTCTATTTTAACGAATAATATATTATTTAAAATAAGTAAGGGTTTACTATTTGATTGCATGCCCATGAATATTCAAATTGTATGAGAGCTTATATAAATGATAACTAGCATAGCATAAAATGATCATATCACTATATTTTAACGAATAATATATTATTTAAAATAAGTAAGTGTTTACTATTTGATTGCATGCCCATGAATATTCAAATTGTATGAGAGCTTATATAAATGATAATTAGCATAGCATAAAATGATCATATCACTCTATTTTAACGAATAATATATTATTTAACATAAGTAAGTGTTTACTATTTGATTGCATGCCCATGAATATTCAAATTGTATGAGAGCTTATATAAATGATAATTAGCATAGCATAAAATGATCATATCACTCTATTTTAACGAATAATATATTATTTAAAATAAGTAAGATTTTTCTATTTGATTGCATGCCCATGAATATTCAAATTGTATGAGAGCTTATATAAATGATAATTAGCATAGCATAAAATGATCATATAACTCTATTTTAACGAATAATATATTATTTAAAATAAGTAAGTGTTTACTATTTGATTGCATGCCCATGAATATTCAAATTGTATGAGAGCTTATATAAATGATAATTAGCTTAGCATAAAATGATCATATCACTCTATTTTAACGAATAGTATATTATTTAAAATAAGTAAGTGTTTACTATTTGATTGCATGCCCATGAATATTCAAATTGTATGAGAGCTTATATAAATGATAATTAGCATAGCATAAAATGATCATATCACTCTATTTTAACGAATAATATATTATTTAAAATAAGTAAGTGTTTACTATTTGATTGCATGCCCATGAATATTCAAATTGTATGAGAGCTTATATAAATGATAATTAGCATAGCGTAAAATGATGATATCACTCTATTTTAACGAATAATATATTATTTAAAATAAGTAAGTGTTTACTATTTGATTGCAAGCCCATGAATATTCAAATTGTATGAGAGCTTATATAAATAATAATTAGCATAGCGTAAAATGATGATATCACTCTATTTTAACGAATAATATATTATTTAAAATAAGTAAGTGTTTACTATTTGATTGCATGCCCATGAATATTCAAATTGTATGAGAGCTTATATAAATGATAATTAGCATAGCGTAAAATGATCATATCACTCTATTTTAACGAATAATATATTATTTAAAATAAGTAAGATTTTACTATTTGATTGCATGCCCATGAATATTCAAATTGTATGAGAGCTTATATAAATGATAATTAGCATAGCGTAAAATGATCATATCACTCTATTTTAACGAATAATATATTATTTAAAATAAGTAAGTGTTTACTATATGATTGCATGCCCATGAATATTCAAATTGTATGAGAGCTTATATAAATGATAATTAGCATAGCGTAAAATGATGATATCACTCTATTTTAACGAATAATATATTATTTAAAATAAGTAAGTGTTTACTATTTGATTGCATGCCCATGAATATTCAAATTGTATGAGAGCTTATATAAATGATAATTAGCTTAGCGTAAAATGATCATATCACTCTATTTTAACGAATAATATATTATTTAAAATAAGTAAGTGTTTACTATTTGATTGCATGCCCATGAATATTCAAATTGTATGAGAGCTTATATAAATGATAATTAGCATAGCATAAAATGATCATATCACTCTATTTTAACGAATAATATATTATTTAAAATAAGTAAGTGTTTACTATTTGATTGCATGCCCATGAATATTCAAATTGTATGAGAGCTTATATAAATGATAATTAGCATAGCTTAAAATGATCATATCACTCTATTTTAACGAATAATATATTATTTAAAATAAGTAAGTGTTTACTATTTGATTGCATGCCCATGAATATTCAAATTGTATGAGAGCTTATATAAATGATAATTAGCATAGCGTAAAATGATGATATCACTCTATTTTAACGAATAATATATTATTTAAAATAAGTAAGTGTTTACTATTTGATTGCATGCCCATGAATATTCAAATTGTATGAGAGCTTATATAAATGATAATTAGCATAGCATAAAATGATCATATCACTCTATTTTAACGAATAATATATTATTTAAAATAAGTAAGTGTTTACTATTTGATTGCATGCCCATGAATATTCAAATTGTATGAGAGCTTATATAAATGATAATTAGCATAGCGTAAAATGATGATATCACTCTATTTTAACGAATAATATATTATTTAAAATAAGTAAGTGTTTACTATTTGATTGCATGCCCATGAATATTCAAATTGTATGAGAGCTTATATAAATGATAATTAGCATAGCGTAAAATGATCATATCACTCTATTTTAACGAATAATTATAATTTAAAATAAGTAAGTGTTTACTATTTGATTGCATGCCCATGAATATTCAAATTGTATGAGAGCTTATATAAATGATAATTAGCATAGCGTAAAATGATGATATCACTCTATTTTAACGAATAATATATTATTTAAAATAAGTAAGTGTTTACTATTTGATTGCATGCCCATGAATATTCAAATTGTATGAGAGCTTATATAAATGATAATTAGCATAGCATAGCATAAAATGATCATATCACTCTATTTTAACGAATAATATATTATTTAAAATAAGTAAGTGTTTACTATTTGATTGCATGCCCATGAATATTCAAATTGTATGAGAGCTTATATAAATGATAATTAGCATAGCATAAAATGATCATATCACTCTATTTTAACGAATAATATATTATTTAAAATAAGTAAGTGTTTACTATTTGATTGCATGCCCATGAATATTCAAATTGTATGAGAGCTTATATAAATGATAATTAGCATAGCATAAAATGATCATATCACTCTATTTTAACGAATAATATATTATTTAAAATAAGTAAGTGTTTACTATTTGATTGCATGCCCATGAATATTCAAATTGTATGAGAGCTTATATAAATGATAATTAGCATAGCATAAAATGATCATATCACTCTATTTTAACGAATAATATATTATTTAAAATAAGTAAGGGTTTACTATTTGATTGCATGCCCATGAATATTCAAATTGTATGAGAGCTTATATAAATGATAATTAGCATAGCATAAAATGATCATATCACTCTATTTTAACGAATAATATATTATTTAAAATAAGTAAGGGTTTACTATTTGATTGCATGCCCATGAATATTCAAATTGTATGAGAGCTTATATAAATGATAACTAGCATAGCATAAAATGATCATATCACTCTATTTTAACGAATAATATATTATTTAAAATAAGTAAGTGTTTACTATTTGATTGCATGCCCATGAATATTCAAATTGTATGAGAGCTTATATAAATGATAATTAGCATAGCATAAAATGATCATATCACTCTATTTTAACGAATAATATATTATTTAAAATAAGTAAGTGTTTACTATTTGATTGCATGCCCATGAATATTCAAATTGTATGAGAGCTTATATAAATAATAATTAGCATAGCATAAAATGATCATATCACTCTATTTTAACGAATAATATATTATTTAAAATAAGTAAGATTTTACTATTTGATTGCATGCCCATGAATATTCAAATTGTATGAGAGCTTATATAAATGATAATTAGCATAGCATAAAATGATCATATAACTCTATTTTAACGAATAATATATTATTTAAGATAAGTAAGTGTTTACTATTTGATTGCATGCCCATGAATATTCAAATTGTATGAGAGCTTATATAAATGATAATTAGCTTAGCATAAAATGATCATATCACTCTATTTTAACGAATAGTATATTATTTAAAATAAGTAAGTGTTTACTATTTGATTGCATGCCCATGAATATTCAAATTGTATGAGAGCTTATATAAATGATAATTAGCATAGCATAAAATGATCATATCACTCTATTTTAACGAATAATATATTATTTAAAATAAGTAAGTGTTTACTATTTGATTGCATGCCCATGAATATTCAAATTGTATGAGAGCTTATATAAATGATAATTAGCATAGCGTAAAATGATGATATCACTCTATTTTAACGAATAATATATTATTTAAAATAAGTAAGTGTTTACTATTTGATTGCAAGCCCATGAATATTCAAATTGTATGAGAGCTTATATAAATAATAATTAGCATAGCGTAAAATGATGATATCACTCTATTTTAACGAATAATATATTATTTAAAATAAGTAAGTGTTTACTATTTGATTGCATGCCCATGAATATTCAAATTGTATGAGAGCTTATATAAATGATAATTAGCATAGCGTAAAATGATGATATCACTCTATTTTAACGAATAATATATTATTTAAAATAAGTAAGATTTTACTATTTGATTGCATGCCCATGAATATTCAAATTGTATGAGAGCTTATATAAATGATAATTAGCATAGCGTAAAATGATCATATCACTCTATTTTAACGAATAATATATTATTTAAAATAAGTAAGTGTTTACTATATGATTGCATGCCCATGAATATTCAAATTGTATGAGAGCTTATATAAATGATAATTAGCATAGCGTAAAATGATGATATCACTCTATTTTAACGAATAATATATTATTTAAAATAAGTAAGTGTTTACTATTTGATTGCATGCCCATGAATATTCAAATTGTATGAGAGCTTATATAAATGATAATTAGCTTAGCGTAAAATGATCATATCACTCTATTTTAACGAATAATATATTATTTAAAATAAGTAAGTGTTTACTATTTGATTGCATGCCCATGAATATTCAAATTGTATGAGAGCTTATATAAATGATAATTAGCATAGCGTAAAATGATCATATCACTCTATTTTAACGAATAATATATTATTTAAAATAAGTAAGTGTTTACTATTTGATTGCATGCCCATGAATATTCAAATTGTATGAGAGCTTATATAAATGATAATTAGCATAGCATAAAATGATCATATCACTCTATTTTAACGAATAACATATTATTTAAAATAAGTAAGTGTTTACTATTTGATTGCAGTCCCATGAATATTCAAATTGTATGAGAGCTTATATAAATGATAATTAGCATAGCATAAAATGATCATATCACTCTATTTTAACGAATAATATATTATTTAAAATAAGTAAGTGTTTACTATTTGATTGCATGCCCATGAATATTCAAATTGTATGAGAGCTTATATAAATGATAATTAGCATAGCATAAAATGATCATATCACTCTATTTTAACGAATAATATATTATTTAAAATAAGTAAGTGTTTACTATTTGATTGCATGCCCATGAATATTCAAATTGTATGAGAGCTTATATAAATGATAATTAGCATAGCATAAAATGATCATATCACTCTATTTTAACGAATAATATATTATTTAAAATAAGTAAGTGTTTACTATTTGATTGCATGCCCATGAATATTCAAATTGTATGAGAGCTTATATAAATGATAATTAGCATAGCATAAAATGATCATATCACTCTATTTTAACGAATAATATATTATTTAAAATAAGTAAGTGTTTACTATTTGATTGCATGCCCATGAATATTCAAATTGTATGAGAGCTTATATAAATGATAATTAGCATAGCATAAAATGATCATATCACTCTATTTTAACGAATAATATATTATTTAAAATAAGTAAGTGTTTACTATTTGATTGCATGCCCATGAATATTCAAATTGTATGAGAGCTTATATAAATGATAATTAGCATAGCATAAAATGATCATATCACTCTATTTTAACGAATAATATATTATTTAAAATAAGTAAGTGTTTACTATTTGATTGCATGCCCATGAATATTCAAATTGTATGAGAGCTTATATAAATGATAATTAGCATAGCATAAAATGATCATATCACTCTATTTTAACGAATAATATATTATTTAAAATAAGTAAGTGTTTACTATTTGATTGCATGCCCATGAATATTCAAATTGTATGAAAGCTTATATAAATGATAATTAGCATACTCTTTTTTAACGAATAATATATTATTTAAAATAAGTAAGTGTTTACTATTTGATTGCATGCCCATGAATATTCAAATTGTATGAGAGCTTATATAAATGATAATTAGCATAGAATAAAATGATCATATCACTCTATTTTAACGAATAATATATTATTTTAAATAAGTAAGTGTTTACTATTTGATTGCATGCCCATGAATATTCAAATTGTATGAAAGCTTATATAAATGATAATTAGCATACTCTATTTTAACGAATAATATATTATTTAAAATAAGTAAGTGTTTACTATTTGATTGCATGCCCATGAATATTCAAATTGTATGAGAGCTTATATAAATGATAATTAGCATAGCATAAAATGATCATATCACTCTATTTTAATAGAATAATATATTATTTAAAATAAGTAAGTGTTTACTATTTGATTGCATGCCCATGAATATTCAAATTGTATGAGAGCTTATATAAATGATAATTAGCATAGAATAAAATGATCACATCACTCTATTTTAACGAATAATATATTATTTAAAATAAGTAAGTGTTTACTATTGTATTGCATGCCCATGAATATTCAAATTGTATGAGAGCTTATATAAATGATAATTAGCATAGCATAAAATGATCATATCACTCTATTTTAACGAATAATATATTATTTAAAATAAGTAAGTGTTTACTATTTGATTGCATGCCCATGAATATTCAAATTGTATGAGAGCTTATATAAATGATAATTAGCATAGCATAAAATGATCATATCACTCTATTTTAACGAATAATATATTATTTAAAATAAGTAAGTGTTTACTATTTGATTGCATGCCCATGAATATTCAAATTGTATGAGAGCTTATATAAATGATAATTAGCATAGCATAAAATGATCATATCACTCTATTTTAACGAATAATATATTATTTAAAATAAGTAAGTGTTTACTATTTGATTGCATGCCCATGAATATTCAAATTGTATGAGAGCTTATATAAATGATAATTAGCATAGCATAAAATGATCATATCACTCTATTTTAACGAATAATATATTATTTAAAATAAGTAAGTGTTTACTATTTGATTGCATGCCCATGAATATTCAAATTGTATGAGAGCTTATATAAATGATAATTAGCCTAGCATAAAATGATCATATCACTCTATTTTAACGAATAATATATTATTTAAAATAAGTAAGTGTTTACTATTTGATTGCATGCCCATGAATATTCAAATTGTATGAGAGCTTATATAAATGATAATTAGCATAGCATAAAATGATCATATCACTCTATTTTAACGAATAATATATTATTTAAAATAAGTAAGTGTTTACTATTTGATTGCATGCCCATGAATATTCAAATTGTATGAGAGCTTATATAAATGATAATTAGCATAGAATAAAATGATCATATCATTCTATTTTAACGAATAATATATTATTTAAAATAAGTAAGTGTTTACTATTGTATTGCATGCCCATGAATATTCAAATTGTATGAGAGCTTATATAAATGATAATTAGCATAGCATAAAATGATCATATCACTCTATTTTAATAGAATAATATATTATTTAAAATAAGTAAGTGTTTACTATTTGATTGCATGCCCATGAATATTCAAATTGTATGAGAGCTTATATAAATGATAATTAGCATAGAATAAAATGATCATATCACTCTATTTTAACGAATAATATATTATTTAAAATAAGTAAGTGTTTACTATTTGATTGCATGCCCATGAATATTCAAATTGTATGAGAGCTTATATAAATGATAATTAGCATAGCATAAAATGATCATATCACTCTATTTTAACGAATAATATATTATTTAAAATAAGTAAGTGTTTACTATTTGATTGCATGCTCATGAATATTCAAATTGTATGAGAGCTTATATAAATGATAATTAGCATAGCATAAAATGATCATATCACTCTATTTTAACGAATAATATATTATTTAAAATAAGTAAGTGTTTACTATTTGATTGCATGCCCATGAATATTCAAATTGTATGAGAGCTTATATAAATGATAATTAGCATAGCATAAAATGATCATATCACTCTATTTTAACGAATAATATATTATTTAAAATAAGTAAGTGTTTACTATTTGATTGCATGCCCATGAATATTCAAATTGTATGAGAGCTTATATAAATGATAATTAGCATAGCATAAAATGATCATATCACTCTATTTTAACGAATAATATATTATTTAAAATAAGTAAGTGTTTACTATTTGATTGCATGCCCATGAATATTCAAATTGTATGAGAGCTTATATAAATGATAATTAGCATAGCATAAAATGATCATATCACTCTATTTTAACGAATAATATACTATTTAAAATAAGTAAGTGTTTACTATTTGATTGCATGCCCATGAATATTCAAATTGTATGAGAGCTTATATAAATGATAATTAGCATAGCATAAAATGATCATATCACTCTATTTTAACGAATAATATATTATTTAAAATAAGTAAGTGTTTACTATTTGATTGCATGCCCATGAATATTCAAATTGTATGAGAGCTTATATAAATGATAATTAGCATAGAATAAAATGATCATATCACTCTATTTTAACGAATAATATATTATTTAAAATAAGTAAGTGTTTACTATTGTATTGCATGCCCATGAATATTCAAATTGTATGAGAGCTTATATAAATGATAATTAGCATAGCATAAAATGATCATATCACTCTATTTTAATAGAATAATATATTATTTAAAATAAGTAAGTGTTTACTATTTGATTGCATGCCCATGAATATTCAAATTGTATGAGAGCTTATATAAATGATAATTAGCATAGAATAAAATGATCATATCACTCTATTTTAACGAATAATATATTATTTAAAATAAGTAAGTGTTTACTATTTGATTGCATGCCCATGAATATTCAAATTGTATGAGAGCTTATATAAATGATAATTAGCATAGCATAAAATGATCATATCACTCTATTTTAACGAATAATATATTATTTAAAATAAGTAAGTGTTTACTATTTGAAAGCATGCCCATGAATATTCAAATTGTATGAAAGCTTATATAAATGATAATTAGCATACTCTATTTTAACGAATAATATATTATTTAAAATAAGTAAGTGTTTACTATTTGATTGCATGCCCATGAATATTCAAATTGTATGAGAGCTTATATAAATGATAATTAGCATAGAATAAAATTATCATATCACTCTATTTTAACGAATAATATATTATTTTAAATAAGTAAGTGTTTACTATTTGATTGCATGCCCATGAATATTCAAATTGTATGAAAGCTTATATAAATGATAATTAGCATACTCTATTTTAACGAATAATATATTATTTAAAATAAGTAAGTGTTTACTATTTGATTGCATGCCCATGAATATTCAAATTGTATGAGAGCTTATATAAATGATAATTAGCATAGCATAAAATGATCATATCACTCTATTTTAATAGAATAATATATTATTTAAAATAAGTAAGTGTTTACTATTTGATTGCATGCCCATGAATATTCAAATTGTATGAGAGCTTATATAAATGATAATTAGCATAGAATAAAATGATCACATCACTCTATTTTAACGAATAATATATTATATAAAATAAGTAAGTGTTTACTATTGTATTGCATGCCCATGAATATTCAAATTGTATGAGAGCTTATATAAATGATAATTAGCATAGCATAAAATGATCATATCACTCTATTTTAACGAATAATATATTATTTAAAATAAGTAAGTGTTTACTATTTGATTGCATGCCCATGAATATTCAAATTGTATGAGAGCTTATATAAATGATAATTAGCATAGCATAAAATGATCATATCACTCTATTTTAACGAATAATATATTATTTAAAATAAGTAAGTGTTTACTATTTGATTGCATGCCCATGAATATTCAAATTGTATGAGAGCTTATATAAATGATAATTAGCATAGCATAAAATGATCATATCACTCTATTTTAACGAATAATATATTATTTAAAATAAGTAAGTGTTTACTATTTGATTGCATGCCCATGAATATTCAAATTGTATGAGAGCTTATATAAATGATAATTAGCATAGCATAAAATGATCATATCACTCTATTTTAACGAATAATATATTATTTAAAATAAGTAAGTGTTTACTATTTGATTGCATGCCCATGAATATTCAAATTGTATGAGAGCTTATATAAATGATAATTAGCCTAGCATAAAATGATCATATCACTCTATTTTAACGAATAATATATTATTTAAAATAAGTAAGTGTTTACTATTTGATTGCATGCCCATGAATATTGAAATTGTATGAGAGCTTATATAAATGATAATTAGCATAGCATAAAATGATCATATCACTCTATTTTAACGAATAATATATTATTTAAAATAAGTAAGTGTTTACTATTTGATTGCATGCCCATGAATATTCAAATTGTATGAGAGCTTATATAAATGATAATTAGCATAGAATAAAATGATCATATCACTCTATTTTAACGAATAATATATTATTTAAAATAAGTAAGTGTTTACTATTGTATTGCATGCCCATGAATATTCAAATTGTATGAGAGCTTATATAAATGATAATTAGCATAGCATAAAATGATCATATCACTCTATTTTAATAGAATAATATATTATTTAAAATAAGTAAGTGTTTACTATTTGATTGCATGCCCATGAATATTCAAATTGTATGAGAGCTTATATAAATGATAATTAGCATAGAATAAAATGATCATATCACTCTATTTTAACGAATAATATATTATTTAAAATAAGTAAGTGTTTACTATTTGATTGCATGCCCATGAATATTCAAATTGTATGAGAGCTTATATAAATGATAATTAGCATAGCATAAAATGATCATATCACTCTATTTTAACGAATAATATATTATTTAAAATAAGTAAGTGTTTACTATTTGAAAGCATGCCCATGAATATTCAAATTGTATGAAAGCTTATATAAATGATAATTAGCATACTCTATTTTAACGAATAATATATTATTTAAAATAAGTAAGTGTTTACTATTTGATTGCATGCCCATGAATATTCAAATTGTATGAGAGCTTATATAAATGATAATTAGCATAGAATAAAATTATCATATCACTCTATTTTAACGAATAATATATTATTTTAAATAAGTAAGTGTTTACTATTTGATTGCATGCCCATGAATATTCAAATTGTATGAAAGCTTATATAAATGATAATTAGCATACTCTATTTTAACGAATAATATATTATTTAAAATAAGTAAGTGTTTACTATTTGATTGCATGCCCATGAATATTCAAATTGTATGAGAGCTTATATAAATGATAATTAGCATAGCATAAAATGATCATATCACTCTATTTTAATAGAATAATATATTATTTAAAATAAGTAAGTGTTTACTATTTGATTGCATGCCCATGAATATTCAAATTGTATGAGAGCTTATATAAATGATAATTAGCATAGAATAAAATGATCACATCACTCTATTTTAACGAATAATATATTATATAAAATAAGTAAGTGTTTACTATTGTATTGCATGCCCATGAATATTCAAATTGTATGAGAGCTTATATAAATGATAATTAGCATAGCATAAAATGATCATATCACTCTATTTTAACGAATAATATATTATTTAAAATAAGTAAGTGTTTACTATTTGATTGCATGCCCATGAATATTCAAATTGTATGAGAGCTTATATAAATGATAATTAGCATAGCATAAAATGATCATATCACTCTATTTTAACGAATAATATATTATTTAAAATAAGTAAGTGTTTACTATTTGATTGCATGCCCATGAATATTCAAATTGTATGAGAGCTTATATAAATGATAATTAGCATAGCATAAAATGATCATATCACTCTATTTTAACGAATAATATATTATTTAAAATAAGTAAGTGTTTACTATTTGATTGCATGCCCATGAATATTCAAATTGTATGAGAGCTTATATAAATGATAATTAGCATAGCATAAAATGATCATATCACTCTATTTTAACGAATAATATATTATTTAAAATAAGTAAGTGTTTACTATTTGATTGCATGCCCATGAATATTCAAATTGTATGAGAGCTTATATAAATGATAATTAGCCTAGCATAAAATGATCATATCACTCTATTTTAACGAATAATATATTATTTAAAATAAGTAAGTGTTTACTATTTGATTGCATGCCCATGAATATTCAAATTGTATGAGAGCTTATATAAATGATAATTAGCATAGCATAAAATGATCATATCACTCTATTTTAACGAATAATATATTATTTAAAATAAGTAAGTGTTTACTATTTGATTGCATGCCCATGAATATTCAAATTGTATGAGAGCTTATATAAATGATAATTAGCATAGAATAAAATGATCATATCACTCTATTTTAACGAATAATATATTATTTAAAATAAGTAAGTGTTTACTATTGTATTGCATGCCCATGAATATTCAAATTGTATGAGAGCTTATATAAATGATAATTAGCATAGCATAAAATGATCATATCACTCTATTTTAATAGAATAATATATTATTTAAAATAAGTAAGTGTTTACTATTTGATTGCATGCCCATGAATATTCAAATTGTATGAGAGCTTATATAAATGATAATTAGCATAGAATAAAATGATCATATCACTCTATTTTAACGAATAATATATTATTTAAAATAAGTAAGTGTTTACTATTTGATTGCATGCCCATGAATATTCAAATTGTATGAGAGCTTATATAAATGATAATTAGCATAGCATAAAATGATCATATCACTCTATTTTAACGAATAATATATTATTTAAAATAAGTAAGTGTTTACTATTTGATTGCATGCTCATGAATATTCAAATTGTATGAGAGCTTATATAAATGATAATTAGCATAGCATAAAATGATCATATCACTCTATTTTAACGAATAATATATTATTTAAAATAAGTAAGTGTTTACTATTTGATTGCATGCCCATGAATATTCAAATTGTATGAGAGCTTATATAAATGATAATTAGCATAGCATAAAATGATCGTATCACTCTATTTTAACGAATAATATATTATTTTAAATAAGTAAGTGTTTACTATTTGATTGCATGCCCATGAATATTCAAATTGTATGAGAGCTTATATAAATGATAATTAGCATAGCATAAAATGATCATATCACTCTATTTTAACGAATAATATATTATTTAAAATAAGTAAGTGTTTACTATTTGATTGCATGCCCATGAATATGCAAATTGTATGAGAGCTTATATAAATGATAATTAGCCTAGCATAAAATGATCATATCACTCTATTTTAACGAATAATATATTATTTAAAATAAGTAAGTGTTTACTATTTGATTGCATGCCCATGAATATTCAAAATGTATAAGAGCTTATATAAATGATAATTAGCATAGCATAAAATGATCATATCACTCTATTTTAACGAATAATATATTATTTAAAATAAGTAAGTGTTTACTATTAGATTGCATGCCCATGAATATTCAAATTGTATGAGAGCTTATATAAATGATAATTAGCATAGCATAAAATGATCATATCACTCTATTTTAACGAATAATATATTATTTTAAATATGTAAGTGTTTACTATTTGATTGCATGCCCATGAATATTCAAATTGTATGAAAGCTTATATAAATGATAATTAGCATACTCTATTTTAACGAATAATATATTATTTAAAATAAGTAAGTGTTTACTATTTGATTGCATGCCCATGAATATTCAAATTGTATGAGAGCTTATATAAATGATAATTAGCATAGCATAAAATGATCATATCACTCTATTTTAATAGAATAATATATTATTTAAAATAAGTAAGTGTTTACTATTTGATTGCATGCCCATGAATATTCAAATTGTATGAGAGCTTATATAAATGATAATTAGCATAGAATAAAATGATCACATCACTCTATTTTAACGAATAATATATTATTTAAAATAAGTAAGTGTTTACTATTGTATTGCATGCCCATGAATATTCAAATTGTATGAGAGCTTATATAAATGATAATTAGCATAGCATAAAATGATCATATCACTCTATTTTAACGAATAATATATTATTTAAAATAAGTAAGTGTTTACTATTTGATTGCATGCCCATGAATATTCAAATTCTATGAAAGCTTATATAAATGATAATTAGCATACTCTATTTTAACGAATAATATATTATTTAAAATAAGTAAGTGTTTACTATTTGATTGCATGCCCATGAATATTCAAATTGTATGAGAGCTTATATAAATGATAATTAGCATAGCATAAGATGATCATATCACTCTATTTTAACGAATAATATATTATTTAAAATAAGTAAGTGTTTACTATTTGATTGCATGCCCATGAATATTCAAATTGTATGAGAGCTTATATAAATGATAAGTAGCATAGAATAAAATGATCATATCACTCTATTTTAACGAATAATATATTATTTAAAATAAGTAAGTGTTTACTATTTGATTGCATGCCCATGAATATTCAAATTGTATGAAAGCTTATATAAATGATAATTAGCATAGCATAAAATGATCATATCACTCTATTTTAACGAATAATATATTATTTAAAATAAGTAAGTGTTTACTATTTGATTGCATGCCCATGAATATTCAAATTGTATGAGAACTTATATAAATGATAATTAGCATAGCATAAAATGATCATATCACTCTATTTTAACGAATAATATATTATTTAAAATAAGTAAGTGTTTACTATTTGATTGCATGCCCATGAATATTCAAATTGTATGAGAGCTTATATAAATGATAATTAGCATAGCATAAAATGATCATATCACTCTATTTTAACGAATAATATATTATTTAAAATAAGTAAGTGTTTACTATTTGATTGCATGCCCATGAATATTCAAATTGTATGAGAGCTTATATAAATGATAATTAGCATAGCATAAAATGATCATATCACTCTATTTTAACGAATAATATATTATTTAAAATAAGTAAGTGTTTACTATTTGATTGCATGCCCATGAATATTCAAATTGTATGAGAGCTTATATAAATGATAATTAGCATAGCATAAAATGATCATATCACTCTATTTTAACGAATAATATATTATTTAAAATAAGTAAGTGTTTACTATTTGATTGCATGCCCATGAATATTCAAATTGTATGAGAGCTTATATAAATGATAATTAGCATAGCATAAAATGATCGTATCACTCTATTTTAACGAATAATATATTATTTTAAATAAGTAAGTGTTTATTATTTGATTGCATGCCCATGAATATTCAAATTGTATGAGAGCTTATATAAATGATAATTAGCATAGCATAAAATGATCATATCACTCTATTTTAACGAATAATATATTATTTAAAATAAGTAAGTGTTTACTATTTGATTGCATGCCCATGAATATTCAAATTGTATGAGAGCTTATATAAATGATAATTAGCCTAGCATAAAATGATCATATCACTCTATTTTAACGAATAATATATTATTTAAAATAAGTAAGTGTTTACTATTTGATTGCATGCCCATGAATATTCAAAATGTATAAGAGCTTATATAAATGATAATTAGCATAGCATAAAATGATCATATCACTCTATTTTAACGAATAATATATTATTTAAAATAAGTAAGTGTTTACTATTAGATTGCATGCCCATGAATATTCAAATTGTATGAGAGCTTATATAAATGATAATTAGCATAGCATAAAATGATCATATCACTCTATTTTAACGAATAATATATTATTTTAAATAAGTAAGTGTTTACTATTTGATTGCATGCCCATGAATATTCAAATTGTATGAAAGCTTATATAAATGATAATTAGCATACTCTATTTTAACGAATAATATATTATTTAAAATAAGTAAGTGTTTACTATTTGATTGCATGCCCATGAATATTCAAATTGTATGAGAGCTTATATAAATGATAATTAGCATAGCATAAAATGATCATATCACTCTATTTTAATAGAATGATATATTATTTAAAATAAGTAAGTGTTTACTATTTGATTGCATGCCCATGAGTATTCAAATTGTATGAGAGCTTATATAAATGATAATTAGCATAGAATAAAATGATCACATCACTCTATTTTAACGAATAATATATTATTTAAAATAAGTAAGTGTTTACTATTGTATTGCATGCCCATGAATATTCAAATTGTATGAGAGCTTATATAAATGATAATTAGCATAGCATAAAATGATCATATCACTCTATTTTAACGAATAATATATTATTTAAAATAAGTAAGTGTTTACTATTTGATTGCATGCCCATGAATATTCAAATTCTATGAAAGCTTATATAAATGATAATTAGCATACTCTATTTTAACGAATAATATATTATTTAAAATAAGTAAGTGTTTACTATTTGATTGCATGCCCAAGAATATTCAAATTGTATGAGAGCTTATATAAATGATAATTAGCATAGCATAAGATGATCATATCACTCTATTTTAACGAATAATATATTATTTAAAATAAGTAAGTGTTTACTATTTGATTGCATGCCCATGAATATTCAAATTGTATGAGAGCTTATATAAATGATAATTAGCATAGAATAAAATGATCATATCACTCTATTTTAACGAATAATATATTATTTAAAATAAGTAAGTGTTTACTATTTGATTGCATGCCCATGAATATTCAAATTGTATGACAGCTTATATAAATGATAATTAGCATAGCATAAAATGATCATATCACTCTATTTTAACGAATAATATATTATTTAAAATAAGTAAGTGTTTACTATTTGATTGCATGCCCATGAATATTCAAATTGTATGAGAACTTATATAAATGATAATTAGCATAGCATAAAATGATCATATCACTCTATTTTAACGAATAATATATTATTTAAATTAAGTAAGTGTTTACTATTTGATTGCATGCCCATGAATATTCAAATTGTATGAGAGCTTATATAAATGATAATTAGCATAGCATAAAATGATCATATCACTCTATTTTAACGAATAATATATTATTTAAAATAAGTAAGTGTTTACTATTTGATTGCATGCCCATGAATATTCAAATTGTATGAGAGCTTATATAAATGATAATTAGCATAGCATAAAATGATCATATCACTCTATTTTAACGAATAATATATTATTTTAAATAAGTAAGTGTTTACTATTTGATTGCATGCCCATGAATATTCAAATTGTATGAAAGCTTATATAAATGATAATTAGCATACTCTATTTTAACGAATAATATATTATTTAAAATAAGTAAGTGTTTACTATTTGATTGCATGCCCATGAATATTCAAATTGTATGAGAGCTTATATAAATGATAATTAGCATAGCATAAAATGATCATATCACTCTATTTTAATAGAATAATATATTATTTAAAATAAGTAAGTGTTTACTATTTGATTGCATGCCCATGAATATTCAAATTGTATGAGAGCTTATATAAATGATAATTAGCATAGAATAAAATGATCACATCACTCTATTTTAACGAATAATATATTATTTAAAATAAGTAAGTGTTTACTATTGTATTGCATGCCCATGAATATTCAAATTGTATGAGAGCTTATATAAATGATAATTAGCATAGCATAAAATGATCATATCACTCTATTTTAACGAATAATATATTATTTAAAATAAGTAAGTGTTTACTATTTGATTGCATGCCCATGAATATTCAAATTCTATGAAAGCTTATATAAATGATAATTAGCATACTCTATTTTAACGAATAATATATTATTTAAAATAAGTAAGTGTTTACTATTTGATTGCATGCCCATGAATATTCAAATTGTATGAGAGCTTATATAAATGATAATTAGCATAGCATAAGATGATCATATCACTCTATTTTAACGAATAATATATTATTTAAAATAAGTAAGTGTTTACTATTTGATTGCATGCCCATGAATTTTCAAATTGTATGAGAGCTTATATAAATGATAATTAGCATAGCATAAAATGATCATATCACTCTATTTTAATAGAATAATATATTATTTAAAATAAGTAAGTGTTTACTATTTGATTGCATGCCCATGAATATTCAAATTGTATGAGAGCTTATATAAATGATAATTAGCATAGCATAAAATGATCATATCACTCTATTTTAATAGAATAATATATTATTTAAAATAAGTAAGTGTTTACTATTTGATTGCATGCCCATGAATATTCAAATTGTATGAGAGCTTATATAAATGATAATTAGCATAGAATAAAATGATCATATCACTCTATTTTAACGAATAATATATTATTTAAAATAAGTAAGTGTTTACTATTGTATTGCATGCCCATGAATATTCAAATTGTATGAGAGCTTATATAAATGATAATTAGCATAGCATAAAATGATCATATCACTCTATTTTAATAGAATAATATATTATTTAAAATAAGTAAGTGTTTACTATTTGATTGCATGCCCATGAATATTCAAATTGTATGAGAGCTTATATAAATGATAATTAGCATAGCGTAAAATGATCATATCACTCTATTTTAACGAATAATATATTATTTAAAATAAGTAAGTGTTTATTATTTGATTGCATGCCCATGAATATTCAAATTGTATGAAAGTTTATATAAATGATAATTAGCATAGCGTAAAATGATCATATCACTCTATTTTAACGAATAATATATTATTTAAAATAAGTAAGTGTTTATTATTTGATTGCATGCCCATGAATATTCAAATTGTATGAAAGTTTATATAAATGATAATTAGCATAGCGTAAAATGATCATATCACTCTATTTTAACGAATAATATATTATTTAAAATAAGTAAGTGTTTACTATTTGATTGCATGCCCATGAATATTCAAATTGTATGAAAGCTTATATAAATGATAATTAGAATAGCATAAAATGATCATATCACTATATTTTAACGAATAATATATTATTTAAAATAAGTAAGGGTTTACTATTTGATTGCATGCCTATGAATATTCAAATTGTATGAGAGTTTATATAAATGATAATTAGCATAGCATAAAATGACCATATCACTCTATTTTAACGAATAATATATTATTTAAAATAAGTAAGTGTTTACTATTTGATTGCATGCCCATGAATATTCAAATTGTATGAGAACTTATATAAATGATAATTAGCATAGCATAAAATGATCATATCACTCTATTTTAACGAATAATATATTATTTAAAATAAGTAAGTGTTTACTATTTGATTGCATGCCCATGAATATTCAAATTGTATGAGAGCTTGTATAAATGATAATTAGCATAGCATAAAATGATCATATCACTCTATTTTAACGAATAATATATTATTTAAAATAAGTAAGTGTTTACTATTTGATTGCATGCCCATGAATATTCAAATTGTATGAAAGTTTATATAAATGATTATTAGCATAGCGTAAAATGATCATATCACTCTATTTTAACGAATAATATATTATTTAAAATAAGTAAGTGTTTACTATTTGATTGCATGCCCATGAATATTCAAATTGAATGAAAATTTATATAAATGATAATTAGCATAGCGTTAAATGATCATATCACTCTATTTTAACGAATACTATATTATTTAAAATAAGTAAGTGTTTACTATTTGATTGCATGCCCATGAATATTCAAATTGTATGAAAGTTTATATAAATGATAATTAGCATAGCGTAAAATGATCATATCACTCTATTTTAACGAATAATATATTATTTAAAATAAGTAAGTGTTTATTATTTGATTGCATGCCCATGAATATTCAAATTGTATGAAAGTTTATATAAATGATAATTAGCATAGCGTAAAATGATCATATCACTCTATTTTAACGAATAATATATTATTTAAAATAAGTAAGTGTTTACTATTTGATTGCATGCCCATGAATATTCAAATTGTATGAAAGCTTATATAAATGATAATTAGAATAGCATAAAATGATCATATCACTATATTTTAACGAATAATATATTATTTAAAATAAGTAAGTGTTTACTATTTGATTGCATGCCCATGAATATTCAAATTGTATGAAAGTTTATATAAATGATAATTAGCATAGCATATAATGATCATATCACTCTATTTTAACGAATAATATATTATTTAAAATAAGTAAGTGTTTACTATTTGATTGCATGCCCATGAATATTCAAATTGTATGAAAGCTTATATAAGTGATAATTAGCATTGCATAAAATGATCATATCACTCTATTTTAACGAATAATATATTATTTAAAATAAGTAAGTGTTTACTATTTGATTGCATGCCCATGAATATTCAAATTGTATGAGAGTTTATATAAATGATAATTAGCATAGCGTAAAATGATCATATCACTCTATTTTAACGAATAATATATTATTTAAAATAAGTAAGTGTTTACTATTTGATTGCATGCCCATGAATATTCAAATTGTATGAAAGTTTATATAAATGATAATTAGCATAGCGTAAAATGACCATATCACTTTATTTTAACGAATAATATATTATTTAAAATAAGTAAGTGTTTACTATTTGATTGCATGCCTACGAATATTCAAATTGTATGAGAGTTTATATAAATGATAATTAGCATAGCGTAAAATGATCATATCACTTTATTTTAACGAATAATATATAATTTAAAATAAGTAAGTGTTTACTATTTGATTGCATGCCTACGAATATTCAAATTGTATGAGAGTTTATATAAATGATAATTAGCATAGCATAAAATGATCATATCACTTTATTTTAACGAATAATATATTATTTAAAATAAGTAAGTGTTTACTATTTAATTGCATGCCTATGAATATTCAAATTGTATGAAAGTTTATATAAATGATAATCAGCATAGCGTAAAATGATGATATCACTCGATTTTAACAAATAATATATTATTTAAAATAAGTAAGTGTTTACTATTTGATTGCATGCCTATGAATATTCAAATTGTATGAAAGTTTATATAAATGATAATTAGCATATCACTCTATTTTAACAAATAATATATTATTTAAAATAAGTAAGTGTTTAGTATTTGATTGCATGCCTATGAATATTCAAATTGTATGAAAGTTTATATAAATGATAATTAGCATAGCATAAAATGATCATATCACTCTATTTTAACGAATAATATATTATTTAAAATAAGTAAGTGTTTACTATTTGATTGCATGCCTATGAATATTCAAATTGTATGAAAGTTTATATAAATGATAATTAGCATAGCATAAAATGATCATATCACTCTATTTTAACGAATAATATATTATTTAAAATAAGTAAGTGTTTACTATTTGATTGCATGCCCATGAATATTCAAATTGTATGAGAGTTTATATAAATGATAATTAGCATAGCATAAAATGACCATATCACTTTATTTTAACGAATAATATATTATTTAAAATAAGTAAGTGTTTACTATTTGATTGCATGCCCATGAATATTCAAATTGTATGAAAGCTTATATAAATGATAATTAGCATAGCATAAAATGATCATATCACTCTATTTTAACGAATAATATATTATTTAAAATAAGTAAGTGTTTACTATTTGATTGCATGCCCATGAATATTCAAATTGTATGAGAGCTTATATAAATGATAATTAGCATAGCATAAAATGATCATATCACTCTATTTTAACGAATAATATATTATTTAAAATAAGTAAGTGTTTACTATTTGATTGCATGCCCATGAATATTCAAATTGTATGAGAGTTTATATAAATGATAATTAGCATAGCGTAAAATGATCATATCACTCTATTTTAACGAATAATATATTATTTAAAATAAGTAAGTGTTTACTATTTGATTGCATGCCCATGAATATTCAAATTGTATGAAAGTTTATATAAATGATAATTAGCATAGCGTAAAATGATCATATCACTCTACTTTAACGAATAATATATTATTTAAAATAAGTAAGTGTTTACTATTTGATTGCATGCCCATGAATATTCAAATTGTATGAAAGTTTATATAAATGATAATTAGCATAGCGTAAAATGATCATATCACTCTATTTTAACGAATAATATATTATTTAAAATAAGTAAGTGTTTACTATTTGATTGCATGCCCATGAATATTCAAATTGTATGAAAGTTTATATAAATGATAATTAGCATAGCGTAAAATGACCATATCACTTTATTTTAACGAATAATATATTATTTAAAATAAGTAAGTGTTTACTATTTGATTGCATGCCTACGAATATTCAAATTGTATGAGAGTTTATATAAATGATAATTAGCATAGCGTAAAATGATCATATCACTTTATTTTAACGAATAATATATAATTTAAAATAAGTAAGTGTTTACTATTTGATTGCATGCCTACGAATATTCAAATTGTATGAGAGTTTATATAAATGATAATTAGCATAGCATAAAATGATCATATCACTTTATTTTAACGAATAATATATTATTTAAAATAAGTAAGTGTTTACTATTTAATTGCATGCCTATGAATATTCAAATTGTATGAGAGTTTATATAAATGATAATTAGCATAGCGTAAAATGATCATATCACTTTATTTTAACGAATAATATATAATTTAAAATAAGTAAGTGTTTACTATTTGATTGCATGCCTACGAATATTCAAATTGTATGAGAGTTTATATAAATGATAATTAGCATAGCATAAAATGATCATATCACTTTATTTTAACGAATAATATATTATTTAAAATAAGTAAGTGTTTACTATTTGATTGCATGCCCATGAATATTCAAATTGTATGAGAGTTTATATAAATGATAATTAGCATAGCGTAAAATGACCATATCACTTTATTTTAACGAATAATATATTATTTAAAATAAGTAAGTGTTTACTATTTGATTGCATGCCTACGAATATTCAAATTGTATGAGAGTTTATATAAATGATAATTAGCATAGCGTAAAATGATCATATCACTCTATTTTAACGAATAATATATTATTTAAAATAAGTAAGTGTTTACTATTTGATTGCATGCCCATGAATATTCAAATTGTATGAAAGTTTATATAAATGATAATTAGCATAGCGTAAAATGATCATATCACTCTATTTTAACGAATAATATATTATTTAAAATAAGTAAGTGTTTACTATTTGATTGCATGCCCATGAATATTCAAATTGTATGAAAGTTTATATAAATGATAATTAGCATAGCGTAAAATGATCATATCACTCTACTTTAACGAATAATATATTATTTAAAATAAGTAAGTGTTTACTATTTGATTGCATGCCCATGAATATTCAAATTGTATGAAAGTTTATATAAATGATAATTAGCATAGCGTAAAATGATCATATCACTCTATTTTAACGAATAATATATTATTTAAAATAAGTAAGTGTTTACTATTTGATTGCATGCCCATGAATATTCAAATTGTATGAGAGTTTATATAAATGATAATTAGCATAGCGTAAAATGATCATATCACTCTATTTTAACGAATAATATATTATTTAAAATAAGTAAGTGTTTACTATTTGATTGCATGCCCATGAATATTCAAATTGTATGAAAGTTTATATAAATGATAATTAGCATAGCGTAAAATGACCATATCACTTTATTTTAACGAATAATATATTATTTAAAATAAGTAAGTGTTTACTATTTGATTGCATGCCTACGAATATTCAAATTGTATGAGAGTTTATATAAATGATAATTAGCATAGCGTAAAATGATCATATCACTTTATTTTAACGAATAATATATAATTTAAAATAAGTAAGTGTTTACTATTTGATTGCATGCCTACGAATATTCAAATTGTATGAGAGTTTATATAAATGATAATTAGCATAGCATAAAATGATCATATCACTTTATTTTAACGAATAATATATTATTTAAAATAAGTAAGTGTTTACTATTTAATTGCATGCCTATGAATATTCAAATTGTATGAAAGTTTATATAAATGATAATCAGCATAGCGTAAAATGATGATATCACTCTATTTTAACAAATAATATATTATTTAAAATAAGTAAGTGTTTACTATTTGATTGCATGCCTATGAATATTCAAATTGTATGAAAGTTTATATAAATGATAATTAGCATATCACTCTATTTTAACAAATAATATATTATTTAAAATAAGTAAGTGTTTAGTATTTGATTGCATGCCTATGAATATTCAAATTGTATGAAAGTTTATATAAATGATAATTAGCATAGCATAAAATGATCATATCACTCTATTTTAACGAATAATATATTATTTAAAATAAGTAAGTGTTTACTATTTGATTGCATGCCTATGAATATTCAAATTGTATGAAAGTTTATATAAATGATAATTAGCATAGCATAAAATGATCATATCACTCTATTTTAACGAATAATATATTATTTAAAATAAGTAAGTGTTTACTATTTGATTGCATGCCCATGAATATTCAAATTGTATGAGAGTTTATATAAATGATAATTAGCATAGCGTAAAATGATCATATCACTCTATTTTAACGAATAATATATTATTTAAAATAAGTAAGTGTTTACTATTTGATTGCATGCCCATGAATATTCAAATTGTATGAAAGTTTATATAAATGATAATTAGCATAGCGTAAAATGACCATATCACTTTATTTTAACGAATAATATATTATTTAAAATAAGTAAGTGTTTACTATTTGATTGCATGCCTACGAATATTCAAATTGTATGAGAGTTTATATAAATGATAATTAGCATAGCGTAAAATGATCATATCACTTTATTTTAACGAATAATATATAATTTAAAATAAGTAAGTGTTTACTATTTGATTGCATGCCTACGAATATTCAAATTGTATGAGAGTTTATATAAATGATAATTAGCATAGCATAAAATGATCATATCACTTTATTTTAACGAATAATATATTATTTAAAATAAGTAAGTGTTTACTATTTAATTGCATGCCTATGAATATTCAAATTGTATGAAAGTTTATATAAATGATAATCAGCATAGCGTAAAATGATGATATCACTCTATTTTAACAAATAATATATTATTTAAAATAAGTAAGTGTTTACTATTTGATTGCATGCCTATGAATATTCAAATTGTATGAAAGTTTATATAAATGATAATTAGCATATCACTCTATTTTAACAAATAATATATTATTTAAAATAAGTAAGTGTTTAGTATTTGATTGCATGCCTATGAATATTCAAATTGTATGAAAGTTTATATAAATGATAATTAGCATAGCATAAAATGATCATATCACTCTATTTTAACGAATAATATATTATTTAAAATAAGTAAGTGTTTACTATTTGATTGCATGCCTATGAATATTCAAATTGTATGAAAGTTTATATAAATGATAATTAGCATAGCATAAAATGATCATATCACTCTATTTTAACGAATAATATATTATTTAAAATAAGTAAGTGTTTACTATTTGATTGCATGCCCATGAATATTCAAATTGTATGAGAGTTTATATAAATGATAATTAGCATAGCATAAAATGACCATATCACTTTATTTTAACGAATAATATATTATTTAAAATAAGCAAGTGTTTACTATTTGATTGCATGCCCATGAATATTCAAATTGTATGAGAGTTTATATAAATGATAATTAGCATAGCATAAAATGACCATATCACTTTATTTTAACGAATAATATATTATTTAAAATAAGCAAGTGTTTACTATTTGATTGCATGCCCATGAATATTCAAATTGTATGAGAGTTTATATAAATGATAATTAGCATAGCATAAAATGATCATATCGCTCTATTTTAACGAATAATATATTATTTACAATAAGTAAGTGTTTACTATTTGATTGCATGCCCATGAATATTCAAATTGTATGAGAGTTTATATAAATGATAATTAGCATAGCATAAAATGACCATATCACTTTATTTTAATGAATAATATATTATTTAAAATAAGCAAGTGTTTACTATTTGATTGCATGCCTATGAATATTCAAATTGTATGAGAGTTTATATAAATGATAATTAGCATAGCATAAAATGACCATATCACTTTATTTTAACGAATAATATATTATTTAAAATAACCAAGTGTTTACTATTTGATTGCATGCCTATGAATATTCAAATTGTATGAGAGTTTATATAAATGATAATTAGCATAGCATAAAATGACCATATCACTTTATTTTAACGAATAATATATTATTTAAAATAACCAAGTGTTTACTATTTGATTGCATGCCTATGAATATTCAAATTGTATGAGAGTTTATATAATGATAATTAGCATAGCATAAAATGACCATATCACTTTATTTTAACGAATAATATATTATTTAAAATAAGCAAGTGTTTACTATTTGATTGCATGCCCATGAATATTCAAATTGTATGAGAGTTTATATAAATGATAATTAGCATAGCATAAAATGACCATATCACTTTATTTTAACGAATAATATATTATTTAAAATAAGTAAGTGTTTACTATTTGATTGCATGCCCATGAATATTCAAATTGTATGAGAGTTTATATAAATGATAATTAGCATAGCATAAAATGACCATATCACTTTATTTTAACGAAAAATATATTATTTAAAATAAGTAAGTGTTTACTATTTGATTGCATGCCTATGAATATTCAAATTGTATGAGAGTTTATATAAATGATAATTAGGATACCATAAAATGACCATATCACTTTATTTTAACGAATAATATATTATTTAAAATAAGTAAGTGTTTACTATTTGATTGCATGCCTATGAATATTCAAATTGTATGAGAGTTTATATAAATGATAATTAGCATAGCATAAAATGACCATATCACTTTATTTTAACGAATAATATATTATTTAAAATAAGTAAGTGTTTACTATTTGATTGCATGCCTACGAATATTCAAATTGTATGAGAGTTTATATAAATGATAATTAGCATAGCATAAAATGATCATATCACTTTATTTTAACGAATAATATATAATTTAAAATAAGTAAGTGTTTACTATTTGATTGCATGCCTACGAATATTCAAATTGTATGAGAGTTTATATAAATGATAATTAGCATAGCATAAAATGATCATATCACTTTATTTTAACGAATAATATATTATTTAAAATAAGTAAGTGTTTACTATTTAATTGCATGCCTATGAATATTCAAATTGTATGAAAGTTTATATAAATGATAATCAGCATAGCATAAAATGATGATATCACTCTATTTTAACAAATAATATATTATTTAAAATAAGTAAGTGTTTATTATTTGATTGCATGCCTATGAATATTCAAATTGTATGAAAGTTTATATAAATGATAATTAGCATATCACTCTATTTTAACAAATAATATATTACTTAAAATAAGTAAGTGTTTAGTATTTGATTGCATGCCTATGAATATTCAAATTGTATGAAAGTTTATATAAATGATAATTAGCATAGCATAAAATGATCATATCACTCTATTTTAACGAATAATATATTATTTAAAATAAGTAAGTGTTTACTATTTGATTGCATGCCTATGAATATTCAAATTGTATGAAAGTTTATATAAATGATAATTAGCATAGCATAAAATGATCATATCACTCTATTTTAACGAATAATATATTATTTAAAATAAGTAAGTGTTTACTATTTGATTGCATGCCCATGAATATTCAAATTGTATGAGAGTTTATATAAATGATAATTAGCATAGCATAAAATGACCATATCACTTTATTTTAACGAATAATATATTTTTTAAAATAAGTAAGTGTTTACTATTTGATTGCATGCCCATGAATATTCAAATTGTATGAGAGTTTATATAAATGATAATTAGCATAGCATAAAATGACCATATCACTTTATTTTAACGAATAATATATTTTTTAAAATAAGTAAGTGTTTACTATTTGATTGCATGCCTATGAATATTCAAATTGTATGAGAGTTTATATAAATGATAATTAGCATAGCATAAAATGACCATATCACTTTATTTTAACGAATAATATATTATTTAAAATAAGTAAGTGTTTACTATTTGATTGCATGCCTATGAATATTCAAATTGTGTGAGAGTTTATATAAATGATAATTAGCATAGCATAAAATGACCATATCACTTTATTTTAACGAATAATATATTTTTTAAAATAAGTAAGTGTTTACTATTTGATTGCATGCCTATGAATATTCAAATTGTATGAGAGTTTATATAAATGATAATTAGCATAGCATAAAATGACCATATCACTTTATTTTAACGAATAATATATTATTTAAAATAAGTAAGTGTTTACTATTTGATTGCATGCCTATGAATATTCAAATTGTATGAGAGTTTATATAAATGATAATTAGCATAGCATAAAATGACCATATCACTTTATTTTAACGAATAATATATTATTTAAAATAAGTAAGTGTTTACTATTTGATTGCATGCCTATGAATATTCAAATTGTGTGAGAGTTTATATAAATGATAATTAGCATAGCATAAAATGACCATATCACATTATTTTAACGAATAATATATTTTTTAAAATAAGTAAGTGTTTACTATTTGATTGCATGCCTATGAATATTCACATTGTATGAGAGTTTATATAAATGATAATTAGCATAGCATAAAATGACCATATCACTTTATTTTAACGAATAATATATTATTTAAAATAAGTAAGTGTTTACTATTTGATTGCATGCCCATGAATATTCAAATTGTATGAGAGTTTATATAAATGATAATTAGCATAGCATAAAATGACCATATCACTTTATTTTAACGAATAATATATTTTTTAAAATAAGTAAGTGTTTACTATTTGATTGCATGCCTATGAATATTCAAATTGTATGAGAGTTTATATAAATGATAATTAGCTAGCATAAAATGACCATATCACTTTATTTTAACGAATAATATATTTTTAAAAATAAGTAAGTGTTTACTATTTGATTGCATGCCTATGAATATTCACATTGTATGAGAGTTTATATAAATGATAATTAGCATAGCATAAAATGACCATATCACTTTATTTTAACGAATAATATATTATTTAAAATAAGTAAGTGTTTACTATTTGATTGCATGCCCATGAATATTCAAATTGTATGAGAGTTTATATAAATGATAATTAGCATAGCATAAAATGACCATATCACTTTATTTTAACGAATAATATATTTTTTAAAATAAGTAAGTGTTTACTATTTGATTGCATGCCTATGAATATTCAAATTGTATGAGAGTTTATATAAATGATAATTAGCATAGCATAAAATGACCATATCACTTTATTTTAACGAATAATATATTATTTAAAATAAGTAAGTGTTTACTATTTGATTGCATGCCTATGAATATTCAAATTGTGTGAGAGTTTATATAAATGATAATTAGCATAGCATAAAATGACCATATCACTTTATTTTAACGAATAATATATTTTTTAAAATAAGTAAGTGTTTACTATTTGATTGCATGCCTATGAATATTCAAATTGTATGAGAGTTTATATAAATGATAATTAGCATAGCATAAAATGACCATATCACTTTATTTTAACGAATAATATATTTTTTAAAATAAGTAAGTGTTTACTATATGATTGCATGCCTATGAATATTCAAATTGTATGAGAGTTTATATAAATGATAATTAGCATAGCATAAAATGACCATATCACTTTATTTTAACGAATAATATATTATTTAAAATAAGTAAGTGTTTACTATTTGATTGCATGCCTATGAATATTCAAATTGTATGAGAGTTTATATAAATGATAATTAGCATAGCATAAAATGACCATATCACTTTATTTTAACGAATAATATATTTTTTAAAATAAGTAAGTGTTTACTATTTGATTGCATGCCTATGAATATTCAAATTGTATGAGAGTTTATATAAATGATAATTAGCATAGCATAAAATGACCATATCACTTTATTTTAACGAATAATATATTTTTTAAAATAAGTAAGTGTTTACTATTTGATTGCATGCATATGAATATTCAAATTGTATGAGAGTTTATATAAATGATAATTAGCATAGCATAAAATGACCATATCACTTTATTTTAACGAATAATATATTTTTTAAAATAAGTAAGTGTTTACTATTTGATTGCATGCCTATGAATATTCAAATTGTATGAGAGTTTATATAAATGATAATTAGCATAGCATAAAATGACCATATCACTTTATTTTAACGAATAATATATTATTTAAAATAAGTAAGTGTTTACTATTTGATTGCATGCCTATGAATATTCAAATTGTATGAGAGTTTATATAAATGATAATTAGCATAGCATAAAATGACCATATCACTTTATTTTAACGAATAATATATTTTTTAAAATAAGTAAGTGTTTACTATTTGATTGCATGCCTATGAATATTCAAATTGTATGAGAGTTTATATAAATGATAATTAGCATAGCATAAAATGACCATATCACTTTATTTTAACGAATAATATATTTTTTAAAATAAGTAAGTGTTTACTATTTGATTGCATGCCTATGAATATTCAAATTGTATGAGAGTTTATATAAATGATAATTAGCATAGCATAAAATGACCATATCACTTTATTTTAACGAATAATATATTATTTAAAATAACCAAGTGTTTACTATTTGATTGCATGCCTATGAATATTCAAATTGTATGAGAGTTTGTATAAATGATAATTAGCATAGCATAAAATGACCATATCACTTTATTTTAACGAATAATTTATTATTTAAAATAAGTAAGTGTTTACTATTTGATTGCATGCCTATGAATATTCAAATTGTATGAGAGTTTATATAAATGATAATTAGCATAGCATAAAATGACCATATCACTTTATATTAACGAATAATATATTATTTAAAATAAGTAAGTGTTTACTATTTGATTGCATGCCTATGAATATTCAAATTGTATGAGAGTTTATATAAATGATAATTAGCATAGCATAAAATGACCATATCACTTTATTTTAACGAATAATATATTTTTTAAAATAAGTAAGTGTTTACTATTTGATTGCATGCCTATGAATATTCAAATTGTATGAGAGTTTATATAAATGATAATTAGCATAGCATAAAATGACCATATCACTTTATTTTAACGAATAATATATTATTTAAAATAAGTAAGTGTTTACTATTTGATTGCATGCCTATGAATATTCAAATTGTATGAGAGTTTATATAAATGATAATTAGCATAGCATAAAATGACCATATCACTTTATTTTAACGAATAATATATTATTTAAAATAACCAAGTGTTTACTATTTGATTGCATGCCTATGAATATTCAAATTGTATGAGAGTTTGTATAAATGATAATTAGCATAGCATAAAATGACCATATCACTTTATTTTAACGAATAATTTATTATTTAAAATAAGTAAGTGTTTACTATTTGATTGCATGCCTATGAATATTCAAATTGTATGAGAGTTTATATAAATGATAATTAGCATAGCATAAAATGACCATATCACTTTATTCTAACGAATAATATATTATTTAAAATAAGTAAGTGTTTACTATTTGATTGCATGCCTATGAATATTCAAATTGTATGAGAGTTCATATAAATGGTAATTAGCATAGCATAAAATGATCATATCACCTTATTTTAACGAATAATATATTATTTAAAATAAGTAAGTGTTTACTATTTGATTGCATGCCTATGAATATTCAAATTGTATGAGAGTTTATGTAAATGGTAATTAGCATAGCATAAAATGATCATATCACCTTATTTTAACGAATAATATATTATTTAAAATAAGTAAGTGTTTATTATTTGATTGCATGCCTATGAATTTTCAAATTGTATGAGAGTTTATATAAATGATAATTAGCATAGCATAAAATGACCATATCACTTTATTTTAACGAATAATATATTATTTAAAATAAGTAAGTGTTTACTATTTGATTGCATGCCTATGAATATTCAAATTGTATGAGAGTTTATATAAATGATAATTAGCATAGCATAAAATGACCATATCACTTTATTTTAATGAATAATATATTATTTAAAATAAGTAAGTGTTAACTATTTGATTGCATGCCTATGAATATTCAAATTGTATGAGAGTTTATATAAATGATAATTAGCATAGCATAAAATGACCATATCACTTTATTTTAACGAATAATATATTATTTAAAATAACCAAGTGGTTACTATTTGATTGCATGCCTATGAATATTCAAATTGTATGAGAGTTTATATAAATGATAATTAGGATAGCATAAAATGACCATATCACTTTATTTTAACGAATAATATATTATTTAAAATAAGTACGTGTTTACTATTTGATTGCATGCCTATGAATATTCAAATTGTATGAGAGTTTATATAAATGGTAATTAGCATAGCATAAAATGACCATATCACTTTATTTTAACGAATAATATATTTTTTAAAATAAGTAAGTGTTTACTATTTGATTGCATGCCTATGAATATTCAAATTGTATGAGAGTTTATATAAATGATAATTAGCATAGCATAAAATGACCATATCACTTTATTTTAACGAATAATATATTATATAAAATAAGTAAGTGTTTACTATTTGATTGCATGCCTATGAATATTCAAATTGTATGAGAGTTTATATAAATGATAATTAGCATAGCATAAAATGACCATATCACTTTATTTTAACGAATAATTTATTATTTAAAATAAGTAAGTGTTTACTATTTGATTGCATGCCTATGAATATTCAAATTGTATGAGAGTTTATATAAATGATAATTAGCATAGCATAAAATGACCATATCACTTTATTTTAACGAATAATATATTTTTTAAAATAAGTAAGTGTTTACTATTTGATTGCATGCCTATGAATATTCAAATTGTATGAGAGTTTATATAAATGATAATTAGCATAGCATAAAATGACCATATCACTTTATTTTAACGAATAATATATTATTTAAAATAACCAAGTGTTTACTATTTGATTGCATGCCTATGAATATTCAAATTGTATGAGAGTTTGTATAAATGATAATTAGCATAGCATAAAATGACCATATCACTTTATTTTAACGAATAATTTATTATTTAAAATAAGTAAGTGTTTACTATTTGATTGCATGCCTATGAATATTCAAATTGTATGAGAGTTTATATAAATGATAATTAGCATAGCATAAAATGACCATATCACTTTATTTTAACGAATAATATATTTTTTAAAATAAGTAAGTGTTTACTATTTGATTGCATGCCTATGAATATTCAAATTGTATGAGAGTTTATATAAATGATAATTAGCATAGCATAAAATGACCATATCACTTTATTTTAACGAATAATATATTATTTAAAATAACCAAGTGTTTACTATTTGATTGCATGCCTATGAATATTCAAATTGTATGAGAGTTTATATAAATGATAATTAGCATAGCATAAAATGACCATATCACTTTATTTTAACGAATAATATATTTTTTAAAATAAGTAAGTGTTTACTATTTGATTGCATGCCTATGAATATTCAAATTGTATGAGAGTTTATATAAATGATAATTAGCATAGCATAAAATGACCATATCACTTTATTTTAACGAATAATATATTTTTTAAAATAAGTAAGTGTTTACTATTTGATTGCATGCCTATGAATATTCAAATTGTATGAGAGTTTATATAAATGATAATTAGCATAGCATAAAATGACCATATCACTTTATTTTAACGAATAATATATTTTTTAAAATAAGTAAGTGTTTACTATTTGATTGCATGCCTATGAATATTCAAATTGTATGAGAGTTTATATAAATGATAATTAGCATAGCATAAAATGACCATATCACTTTATTCTAACGAATAATATATTATTTAAAATAAGTAAGTGTTTACTATTTGATTGCATGCCTATGAATATTCAAATTGTATGAGAGTTCATATAAATGGTAATTAGCATAGCATAAAATGACCATATCACTTTATTTTAACGAATAATATATTTTTTAAAATAAGTAAGTGTTTACTATTTGATTGCATGCCTATGAATATTCAAATTGTATGAGAGTTTATATAAATGATAATTAGCATAGCATAAAATGACCATATCACTTTATTTTAACGAATAATATATTTTTTAAAATAAGTAAGTGTTTACTATTTGATTGCATGCCTATGAATATTCAAATTGTATGAGAGTTTATATAAATGATAATTAGCATAGCATAAAATGACCATATCACTTTATTTTAACGAATAATATATTATTTAAAATAAGTAAGTGTTTACTATTTGATTGCATGCCTATGAATATTCAAATTGTATGAGAGTTCATATAAATGGTAATTAGCATAGCATAAAATGATCATATCACCTTATTTTAACGAATAATATATTATTTAAAATAAGTAAGTGTTTACTATTTGATTGCATGCCTATGAATATTCAAATTGTATGAGAGTTTATGTAAATGGTAATTAGCATAGCATAAAATGATCATATCACCTTATTTTAACGAATAATATATTATTTAAAATAAGTAAGTGTTTATTATTTGATTGCATGCCTATGAATTTTCAAATTGTATGAGAGTTTATATAAATGATAATTAGCATAGCATAAAATGACCATATCACTTTATTTTAACGAATAATATATTATTTAAAATAAGTAAGTGTTTACTATTTGATTGCATGCCTATGAATATTCAAATTGTATGAGAGTTTATATAAATGATAATTAGCATAGCATAAAATGACCATATCACTTTATTTTAATGAATAATATATTATTTAAAATAAGTAAGTGTTAACTATTTGATTGCATGCCTATGACTATTCAAATTGTATGAGAGTTTATATAAATGATAATTAGCATAGCATAAAATGACCATATCACTTTATTTTAACGAATAATATATTATTTAAAATAACCAAGTGTTTACTATTTGATTGCATGCCTATGAATATTCAAATTGTATGAGAGTTTATATAAATGATAATTAGGATAGCATAAAATGACCATATCACTTTATTTTAACGAATAATATATTATTTAAAATAAGTAAGTGTTTACTATTTGATTGCATGCCTATGAATATTCAAATTGTATGAGAGTTTATATAAATGGTAATTAGCATAGCATAAAATGACCATATCACTTTATTTTAACGAATAATATATTTTTTAAAATAAGTAAGTGTTTACTATTTGATTGCATGCCTATGAATATTCAAATTGTATGAGAGTTTATATAAATGATAATTAGCATAGCATAAAATGACCATATCACTTTATTTTAACGAATAATATATTATATAAAATAAGTAAGTGTTTACTATTTGATTGCATGCCTATGAATATTCAAATTGTATGAGAGTTTATATAAATGATAATTAGCATAGCATAAAATGACCATATCACTTTATTTTAACGAATAATTTATTATTTAAAATAAGTAAGTGTTTACTATTTGATTGCATGCCTATGAATATTCAAATTGTATGAAAGTTTATATAAATGGTAATTAGCATAGCATAAAATGATCATATCACCTTATTTTAACGAATAATATATTATTTAAAATAAGTAAGTGTTTACTATTTGATTGCATGCCTATGAATATTCAAATTGTATGAGAGTTTATATAAATGGTAATTAGCATAGCATAAAATGATCATATCACCTTATTTTAACGAATAATATATTATTTAAAATAAGTAAGTGTTTATTATTTGATTGCATGCCTATGAATATTCAAATTGTATGAGAGTTTATATAAATGGTAATTAGTATAGCATCAAATGATCATATCACCTTATTTTAACGAATAATATATTATTTAAAATAAGTAAGTGTTTACTATTTGATTGCATGCCTATGAATTTTCAAATTGTATGAGAGTTTATATAAATGATAATTAGCATAGCATAAAATGACCATATCACTTTATTCTAACGAATAATATATTATTTAAAATAAGTAAGTGTTTACTATTTGATTGCATGCCTATGAATATTCAAATTGTATGAGAGTTCATATAAATGGTAATTAGCATAGCATAAAATGACCATATCACTTTATTTTAACGAATAATATATTTTTTAAAATAAGTAAGTGTTTACTATTTGATTGCATGCCTATGAATATTCAAATTGTATGAGAGTTTATATAAATGATAATTAGCATAGCATAAAATGACCATATCACTTTATTTTAACGAATAATATATTTTTTAAAATAAGTAAGTGTTTACTATTTGATTGCATGCCTATGAATATTCAAATTGTATGAGAGTTTATATAAATGATAATTAGCATAGCATAAAATGACCATATCACTTTATTTTAACGAATAATATATTATTTAAAATAAGTAAGTGTTTACTATTTGATTGCATGCCTATGAATATTCAAATTGTATGAGAGTTCATATAAATGGTAATTAGCATAGCATAAAATGATCATATCACCTTATTTTAACGAATAATATATTATTTAAAATAAGTAAGTGTTTACTATTTGATTGCATGCCTATGAATATTCAAATTGTATGAGAGTTTATGTAAATGGTAATTAGCATAGCATAAAATGATCATATCACCTTATTTTAACGAATAATATATTATTTAAAATAAGTAAGTGTTTATTATTTGATTGCATGCCTATGAATTTTCAAATTGTATGAGAGTTTATATAAATGATAATTAGCATAGCATAAAATGACCATATCACTTTATTTTAACGAATAATATATTATTTAAAATAAGTAAGTGTTTACTATTTGATTGCATGCCTATGAATATTCAAATTGTATGAGAGTTTATATAAATGATAATTAGCATAGCATAAAATGACCATATCACTTTATTTTAATGAATAATATATTATTTAAAATAAGTAAGTGTTAACTATTTGATTGCATGCCTATGACTATTCAAATTGTATGAGAGTTTATATAAATGATAATTAGCATAGCATAAAATGACCATATCACTTTATTTTAACGAATAATATATTATTTAAAATAACCAAGTGTTTACTATTTGATTGCATGCCTATGAATATTCAAATTGTATGAGAGTTTATATAAATGATAATTAGGATAGCATAAAATGACCATATCACTTTATTTTAACGAATAATATATTATTTAAAATAAGTAAGTGTTTACTATTTGATTGCATGCCTATGAATATTCAAATTGTATGAGAGTTTATATAAATGGTAATTAGCATAGCATAAAATGACCATATCACTTTATTTTAACGAATAATATATTTTTTAAAATAAGTAAGTGTTTACTATTTGATTGCATGCCTATGAATATTCAAATTGTATGAGAGTTTATATAAATGATAATTAGCATAGCATAAAATGACCATATCACTTTATTTTAACGAATAATATATTATATAAAATAAGTAAGTGTTTACTATTTGATTGCATGCCTATGAATATTCAAATTGTATGAGAGTTTATATAAATGATAATTAGCATAGCATAAAATGACCATATCACTTTATTTTAACGAATAATTTATTATTTAAAATAAGTAAGTGTTTACTATTTGATTGCATGCCTATGAATATTCAAATTGTATGAAAGTTTATATAAATGGTAATTAGCATAGCATAAAATGATCATATCACCTTATTTTAACGAATAATATATTATTTAAAATAAGTAAGTGTTTACTATTTGATTGCATGCCTATGAATATTCAAATTGTATGAGAGTTTATATAAATGGTAATTAGCATAGCATAAAATGATCATATCACCTTATTTTAACGAATAATATATTATTTAAAATAAGTAAGTGTTTATTATTTGATTGCATGCCTATGAATATTCAAATTGTATGAGAGTTTATATAAATGGTAATTAGTATAGCATCAAATGATCATATCACCTTATTTTAACGAATAATATATTATTTAAAATAAGTAAGTGTTTACTATTTGATTGCATGCCTATGAATATTCAAATTGTATGAGAGTTTATATAAATGATAATTAGCATAGCATAAAATGATCATATCACTTTATTTTAACGAATAATATATTATTTAAAATAAGTAAGTGTTTACTATTTGATTGCATGCCTATGAATATTCAAATTGTATGAGAGTTTATATAAATGATAATTAGCATAGCATAAAATGATCATATCACTTTATTTTAACGAATAATATATTATTTAAAATAAGTAAGTGTTTACTATTTGATTGCATGCCTATGAATATTCTAATTGTATGAGAGTTTATATAAATGATAATTAGCATAGCATAAAATGATCATATCACTTTATTTTAACGAATAATATATTATTTAAAATAAGTAAGTGTTTACTATTTGATTGCATGCCTATGAATATTCAAATTGTATGAGAGTTTATACAAATGATAATTAGCATAGCATAAAATGATCATATCACTTTATTTTAACGAATAATATATTATTTAAAATAAGAAAGAGTTTACTATTTGATTGCATGCCTATGAATATTCAAATTGTATGAGAGTTTATATAAATGGTAATTAGCATAGCATAAAATGATTATATCACTTTATTTTAACGAATAATATATTATTTAAATTAAGTAAGTGTTTACTATTTGATTGCATGCCTATGAATATTCAAATTGTATGAGAGTTTATATAAATGATAATTAGCATAGCATAAAAGGATCATATCACTTTATTTTAACGAATAATATATTATTTAAAATAAGTAAGTGTGGACTATTTGATTGCATGCCTATGAATATTCAAATTGTATGAGAGTTTATATAAATGATAATTAGCATAGCATAAAATGACCATATCACTTTATTTTAACGAATAATATATTATTTAAAATAAGTAAGTGTTTACTATTTGATTGCATGCCTATGAATATTCAAATTGTATGAGAGTTTATATAAATGGTAATTAGCATAGCATAAAATGATTATATCACTTTATTTTAACGAATAATATATTATTTAAAATAAGTAAGTGTTTACTATTTGATTGCATGCCTATGAATATTCAAATTGTATGAGAGTTTATATAAATGATAATTAGCATAGCATAAAATGACCATATCACTTTATTTTAACGAATAATATATTATTTAAAATAAGTAAGTGTTTACTATTTGATTGCATGCCTATGAATATTCAAATTGTATGAGAGTTTATATAAATGATAATTAGCATCGCATAAAATGACCATATCAATTTATTTTAATGAATAATATATTATTTAAAATAAGTAAGTGTTTACTATTTGATTGCATGCCTATGAATATTCAAATTGTATGAGAGTTTATATAAATGATAATTAGCATAGCATAAAATGACCATATAACTTTATTTTAACGAATAATATATTATTTAAAATAAGTAAGTGTTTACTATTTGATTGCATGCCCATGAATATTCAAGTTGTATGAGAGTCTATATAAATGAAAATTAGCATAGCATAAAATGACCATATCACTTTATTTTAACGAATAATATATTATTTAAAAATAAGTAAGTGTTTACTATTTGATTGCATGCCTATGAATATTCAAATTGTATGAGAGTTTATATAAATGATAATTAGCATAGCATAAAATGACCATATCACTTTATTTTAACGAATAATATATTATTTAAAATAAGTAAGTGTTTACTATTTGATTGCATGCCCATGAATATTCAAATTGTATGAGAGTTTTTATAAATGATAATAAGCATAGCATAAAATGACCATATCACTTTATTTTAACGAATAATATATTATTTAAAAATAAGTAAGTGTTTACTATTTGATTGCATGCCTATGAATATTCAAATTGTATGAGAGTTTATATAAATGATAATTAGCATAGCATAAAATGACCATATCACTTTATTTTAACGAATAATATATTATTTAAAATAAGTAAGTGTTTACTATTTGATTGCATGCCTATGAATATTCAAATTGTATGAGAGTTTATATAAATGATAATTAGCATAGCATAAATTGACCATATAACTTTATTTTAACGAATAATATATTATTTAAAATAAGTAAGTGTTTACTATTTGATTGCATGCCTATGAATATTCAAATTGTATGAGAGTTTATATAAATGGTAATTAGCATAGCATAAAATGATCATATCACCTTATTTTAACGAATAATATATTATTTAAAATAAGTAAGTGTTTACTATTTGATTGCATGCCTATGAATATTCAAATTGTATGAGAGTTTATATAAATGGTAATTAGCATAGCATAAAATGATCATATCACTTTATTTTAACGAGTAATATATTATTTAAAATAAGTAAGTGTTTACTATTTGATTGCATGCCTATGAATATTCAAATTGTATGAGAGTTTATATAAATGGTAATTAGCATAGCATAAAATGATCATATCACTTTATTTTAACGAGTAATATATTATTTAAAATAAGTAAGTGTTTACTATTTGATTGTATGCCTATGAATATTCAAATTGTATGAGAGTTTATATAAATGATAATTAGCATAGTATAAAATGACCATATCACTTTATTTTAACGAATAGTATATTATTTAAAAAAATTAGTAAGTGTTTACTATTTGATTGCATGCCCATGAATATTCAAATTGTATGAGAGTTTATATAAATGATAATATGCATAGCATAAAATAACCATATCACTTTATTTTAACGAATAATATATTATTTAAAATAAGTAAGTGTTTACTATTTGATTGCATGCCTATGAATATTCAAATTGTATGAGAGTTTATATAAATGATAATTAGCATAGCATAAAATGACCATATCACTTTATTTTAACGAATAATATATTATTTAAAATAACTAAGTGTTTACTATTTGATTGCATGCCTATGAATATTCAAATTGTATGAGAGTTTATATAAATGATAATTAGCATAGCATAAAATGACCATATCACTTTATTTTAACGAATAATATATTATTTAAAATAAGTAAGTGTTTACTATTTGATTGCATGCCTATGAATATTCAAATTGTATGGGAGTTTATATAAATGATAATTAGCATAGCATAAAATGACCATATCACTTTATTTTAACGAATAGTATATTTTTCAAAATAAGTAAGTGTTTACTATTTGATTGCATGCCCATGAATATTCAAATTGTATGAGAGTTTATATAAATGATAATTAGCATAGCATAAAATGACCATATCACTTTATTTTAACGAATAATATATTATTTAAAATAACCAAGTGTTTACTATTTGATTGCATGCCTATGAATATTCAAATTGTATGAGAGTTTATATAAATGATAATTAGCATAGCATAAAATGATCATATCACTTTATTTTAACGAATAATATATTATTTAAAATAAGTAAGTGTTTACTATTTGATTGCATGCCTATGAATATTCAAATTGTATGGGAGTTTATATAAATGATAATTAGCATAGCATAAAATGATCATATCACTTTATTTTAACGAATAATATATTATTTAAAATAAGAAAGAGTTTACTATTTGATTGCATGCCTATGAATATTCAAATTGTATGAGAGTTTATATAAATGGTAATTAGCATAGCATAAAATGATCATATCACCTTATTTTAACGAATAATATATTATTTAAAATAAGTAAGTGTTTATTATTTGATTGCATGCCTATGAATATTCAAATTGTATGAGAGTTTATATAAATGGTAATTAGTATAGCATCAAATGATCATATCACCTTATTTTAACGAATAATATATTATTTAAAATAAGTAAGTGTTTACTATTTGATTGCATGCCTATGAATATTCAAATTGTATGAGAGTTTATATAAATGATAATTAGCATAGCATAAAATGATCATATCACTTTATTTTAACGAATAATATATTATTTAAAATAAGTAAGTGTTTACTATTTGATTGCATGCCTATGAATATTCAAATTGTATGAGAGTTTATATAAATGATAATTAGCATAGCATAAAATGATCATATCACTTTATTTTAACGAATAATATATTATTTAAAATAAGTAAGTGTTTACTATTTGATTGCATGCCTATGAATATTCTAATTGTATGAGAGTTTATATAAATGATAATTAGCATAGCATAAAATGATCATATCACTTTATTTTAACGAATAATATATTATTTAAAATAAGTAAGTGTTTACTATTTGATTGCATGCCTATGAATATTCAAATTGTATGAGAGTTTATACAAATGATAATTAGCATAGCATAAAATGATCATATCACTTTATTTTAACGAATAATATATTATTTAAAATAAGAAAGAGTTTACTATTTGATTGCATGCCTATGAATATTCAAATTGTATGAGAGTTTATATAAATGGTAATTAGCATAGCATAAAATGATTATATCACTTTATTTTAACGAATAATATATTATTTAAATTAAGTAAGTGTTTACTATTTGATTGCATGCCTATGAATATTCAAATTGTATGAGAGTTTATATAAATGATAATTAGCATAGCATAAAAGGATCATATCACTTTATTTTAACGAATAATATATTATTTAAAATAAGTAAGTGTGGACTATTTGATTGCATGCCTATGAATATTCAAATTGTATGAGAGTTTATATAAATGATAATTAGCATAGCATAAAATGACCATATCACTTTATTTTAACGAATAATATATTATTTAAAATAAGTAAGTGTTTACTATTTGATTGCATGCCTATGAATATTCAAATTGTATGAGAGTTTATATAAATGGTAATTAGCATAGCATAAAATGATTATATCACTTTATTTTAACGAATAATATATTATTTAAAATAAGTAAGTGTTTACTATTTGATTGCATGCCTATGAATATTCAAATTGTATGAGAGTTTATATAAATGATAATTAGCATAGCATAAAATGACCATATCACTTTATTTTAACGAATAATATATTATTTAAAATAAGTAAGTGTTTACTATTTGATTGCATGCCTATGAATATTCAAATTGTATGAGAGTTTATATAAATGATAATTAGCATCGCATAAAATGACCATATCAATTTATTTTAATGAATAATATATTATTTAAAATAAGTAAGTGTTTACTATTTGATTGCATGCCTATGAATATTCAAATTGTATGAGAGTTTATATAAATGATAATTAGCATAGCATAAAATGACCATATAACTTTATTTTAACGAATAATATATTATTTAAAATAAGTAAGTGTTTACTATTTGATTGCATGCCCATGAATATTCAAGTTGTATGAGAGTCTATATAAATGAAAATTAGCATAGCATAAAATGACCATATCACTTTATTTTAACGAATAATATATTATTTAAAAATAAGTAAGTGTTTACTATTTGATTGCATGCCTATGAATATTCAAATTGTATGAGAGTTTATATAAATGATAATTAGCATAGCATAAAATGACCATATCACTTTATTTTAACGAATAATATATTATTTAAAATAAGTAAGTGTTTACTATTTGATTGCATGCCCATGAATATTCAAATTGTATGAGAGTTTTTATAAATGATAATAAGCATAGCATAAAATGACCATATCACTTTATTTTAACGAATAATATATTATTTAAAAATAAGTAAGTGTTTACTATTTGATTGCATGCCTATGAATATTCAAATTGTATGAGAGTTTATATAAATGATAATTAGCATAGCATAAAATGACCATATCACTTTATTTTAACGAATAATATATTATTTAAAATAAGTAAGTGTTTACTATTTGATTGCATGCCTATGAATATTCAAATTGTATGAGAGTTTATATAAATGATAATTAGCATAGCATAAATTGACCATATAACTTTATTTTAACGAATAATATATTATTTAAAATAAGTAAGTGTTTACTATTTGATTGCATGCCTATGAATATTCAAATTGTATGAGAGTTTATATAAATGGTAATTAGCATAGCATAAAATGATCATATCACCTTATTTTAACGAATAATATATTATTTAAAATAAGTAAGTGTTTACTATTTGATTGCATGCCTATGAATATTCAAATTGTATGAGAGTTTATATAAATGGTAATTAGCATAGCATAAAATGATCATATCACTTTATTTTAACGAGTAATATATTATTTAAAATAAGTAAGTGTTTACTATTTGATTGCATGCCTATGAATATTCAAATTGTATGAGAGTTTATATAAATGGTAATTAGCATAGCATAAAATGATCATATCACTTTATTTTAACGAGTAATATATTATTTAAAATAAGTAAGTGTTTACTATTTGATTGTATGCCTATGAATATTCAAATTGTATGAGAGTTTATATAAATGATAATTAGCATAGTATAAAATGACCATATCACTTTATTTTAACGAATAGTATATTATTTAAAAAAATTAGTAAGTGTTTACTATTTGATTGCATGCCCATGAATATTCAAATTGTATGAGAGTTTATATAAATGATAATATGCATAGCATAAAATAACCATATCACTTTATTTTAACGAATAATATATTATTTAAAATAAGTAAGTGTTTACTATTTGATTGCATGCCTATGAATATTCAAATTGTATGAGAGTTTATATAAATGATAATTAGCATAGCATAAAATGACCATATCACTTTATTTTAACGAATAATATATTATTTAAAATAACTAAGTGTTTACTATTTGATTGCATGCCTATGAATATTCAAATTGTATGAGAGTTTATATAAATGATAATTAGCATAGCATAAAATGACCATATCACTTTATTTTAACGAATAATATATTATTTAAAATAAGTAAGTGTTTACTATTTGATTGCATGCCTATGAATATTCAAATTGTATGGGAGTTTATATAAATGATAATTAGCATAGCATAAAATGACCATATCACTTTATTTTAACGAATAGTATATTTTTCAAAATAAGTAAGTGTTTACTATTTGATTGCATGCCCATGAATATTCAAATTGTATGAGAGTTTATATAAATGATAATTAGCATAGCATAAAATGACCATATCACTTTATTTTAACGAATAATATATTATTTAAAATAACCAAGTGTTTACTATTTGATTGCATGCCTATGAATATTCAAATTGTATGAGAGTTTATATAAATGATAATTAGCATAGCATAAAATGACCATATCACTTTATTTTAACGAATAATATATTATTTAAAATAACCAAGTGTTTACTATTTGATTGCATGCCTATGAATATTCAAATTGTATGAGAGTTTATATAAATGATAATTAGCATAGCATAAAATGACCATATCAGTTTATTTTAACGAATAGTATATTATTTAAAAAAATAAGTAAATGTTTACTATTTGATTGCATGCCCATGAATATTCAAATTGTATGAGAGTTTATATAAATGATAATTAGCATAGCATAAAATGACCATATCACTTTATTTTAACGAATAGTATATTATTTAAAAAAATAAGTAAGTGTTTACTATTTGATTGCATGCCCATGAATATTCAAATTGTATGAGAGTTTATATAAATGATAATTAGCATAGCATAAAATGACCATATCACTTTATTTTAACGAATAATATATTATTTAAAATAAGTAAGTGTTTACTATTTGATTGCATGCCTATGAATATTCAAATTGTATGAGAGTTTATATAAATGATAATTAGCATAGCATAAAATGACCATATCACTTTATTTTAACGAATAATATATTATATAAAATAAGTAAGTGTTTACTATTTGATTGCATGCCTATGAATATTCAAATTGTATGAGAGTTTATATAAATGATAATTAGCATAGCATAAAATGACCATATCACTTTATTTTAACGAATAATATATTATTTAAAATAAGCAAGTGTTTACTATTTGATTGCATGCCTATGAATATTCAAATTGTATGAGAGTTTATATAAATGATAATTAGCATAGCATAAAATGACCATATCACTTTATTTTAACGAATAATATATTATTTAAAATAACCAAGTGTTTACTATTTGATTGCATGCCTATGAATATTCAAATTGTATGAGAGTTTATATAAATGATAATTAGCATAGCATAAAATGACCATAATCACTTTATTTTAACGAATAATATATTATTTAAAATAACCAAGTGTTTACTATTTGATTGCATGCCTATGAATATTCAAATTGTATGAGAGTTTATATAAATGATAATTAGCATAGCATAAAATGACCATATCACTTTATTTTAACGAATAATATATTATTTTAAAATAAGCAAGTGTTTACTATTTGATTGCATGCCCATGAATATTCAAATTGTATGAGAGTTTATATAAATGATAATTAGCATAGCATAAAATGACCATATAACTTTATTTTAACGAATAATATATTATTTAAAATAAGTAAGTGTTTACTATTTGATTGCATGCCTATGAATATTCAAATTGTATGAGAGTTTAGATAAATGATAATTAGCATAGCATAAAATGACCATATCACTTTATTTTAACGAATAATATATTATTTAAAATAAGTAAGTGTTTACTATTTGATTGCATGCCTATGAATATTCAAATTGTATGAGAGTTCATATAATGGTAATTAGCATAGCATAAAATGATCATATCACCTTATTTTAACGAATAATATATTATTTAAAATAAGTAAGTGTTTACTATTTGATTGCATGCCTATGAATATTCAAATTGTATGAGAGTTTATATAAATGGTAATTAGCATAGCATAAAATGATCATATCACCTTATTTTAACGAATAATATATTATTTAAAATAAGTAAGTGTTTATTATTTGATTGCATGCCTATGAATTTTCAAATTGTATGAGAGTTTATATAAATGATAATTAGCATAGCATAAAATGACCATATCACTTTATTTTAACGAATAATATATTATTTAAAATAAGTAAGTGTTTACTATTTGATTGCATGCCTATGAATATTCAAATTGTATGAGAGTTTATATAAATGATAATTAGCATAGCATAAAATGACCATATCACTTTATTTTAACGAATAATTTATTATTTAAAATAAGTAAGTGTTTACTATTTGATTGCATGCCTATGAATATTCAAATTGTATGAGAGTTTATATAAATGATAATTAGCATAGCATAAAATGACCATATCACTTTATTTTAACGAATAATATATTATTTAAAATAAGTAAGTGTTTACTATTTGATTGCATGCCTATGAATATTCAAATTGTATGAGAGTTTATATAAATGGTAATTAGCATAGCATAAAATGACCATATCACTTTATTTTAACGAATAATATATTTTTTAAAATAAGTAAGTGTTTACTATTTGATTGCATGCCTATGAATATTCAAATTGTATGAGAGTTTATATAAATGATAATTAGCATAGCATAAAATGACCATATCACTTTATTTTAACGAATAATATATTATATAAAATAAGTAAGTGTTTACTATTTGATTGCATGCCTATGAATATTCAAATTGTATGAGAGTTTATATAAATGATAATTAGCATAGCATAAAATGACCATATCACTTTATTTTAACGAATAATTTATTATTTAAAATAAGTAAGTGTTTACTATTTGATTGCATGCCTATGAATATTCAAATTGTATGAGAGTTTATATAAATGATAATTAGCATAGCATAAAATGACCATATCACTTTATTTTAACGAATAATATATTATTTAAAATAAGTAAGTGTTTACTATTTGATTGCATGCCTATGAATATTCAAATTGTATGAGAGTTTATATAAATGATAATTAGCATAGCATAAAATGACCATATCACTTTATTTTAATGAATAATATATTATTTAAAATAAGTAAGTGTTAACTATTTGATTGCATCCCTATGAATATTCAAATTGTATGAGAGTTTATATAAATGATAATTAGCATAGCATAAAATGACCATATCACTTTATTTTAACGAATAATATATTATTTAAAATAACCAAGTGTTTACTATTTGATTGCATGCCTATGAATATTCAAATTGTATGAGAGTTTATATAAATGATAATTAGGATAGCATAAAATGACCATATCACTTTATTTTAACGAATAATATATTATTTAAAATAAGTAAGTGTTTACTATTTGATTGCATGCCTATGAATATTCAAATTGTATGAGAGTTTATATAAATGATAATTAGCATAGCATAAAATGACCATATCACTTTATTTTAACGAATAATATATTATTTAAAAATAAGTAAGTGTTTACTATTTGATTGCATGCCTATGAATATTCAAATTGTATGAGAGTTTATATAAATGATAATTAGCATAGCATAAAATGACCATATCACTTTATTTTAACGAATAATATATTATTTAAAATAAGTAAGTGTTTACTATTTGATTGCATGCCCATGAATATTCAAATTGTATGAGAGTTTTTATAAATGATAATAAGCATAGCATAAAATGACCATATCACTTTATTTTAACGAATAATATATTCTTTAAAAATAAGTAAGTGTTTACTATTTGATTGCATGCCTATGAATATTCAAATTGTATGAGAGTTTATATAAATGATAATTAGCATAGCATAAAATGACCATATCACTTTATTTTAACGAATAATATATTATTTAAAATAACCAAGTGTTTACTATTTGATTGCATGCCCATGAATATTCAAATTGTATGAGAGTTTATATAAATGATAATTAGCATAGCATAAAATGACCATATAACTTTATTTTAACGAATAATATATTATTTAAAATAAGTAAGTGTTTACTATTTGATTGCATGCCTATGAATATTCAAATTGTATGAGAGTTTATATAAATGATAATTAGCATAGCATAAAATGATCATATCACCTTATTTTAACGAATAATATATTATTTAAAATAAGTAAGTGTTTACTATTTGATTGCATGCCTATGAATATTCAAATTGTATGAGAGTTTATATAAATGGTAATTAGCATAGCATAAAATGATCATATCACTTTATTTTAACGTGTAATATATTATTTAAAATAACTAAGTGTTTACTATTTTATTGCATGCCTATGAATATTCAAATTGTATGAGAGTTTATATAAATGATGATTAGCATAGCATAAAATGACCATATCACTTTATTTTAATGAATAATATATTATTTAAAATAAGTAAGTGTTAACTATTTGATTGCATGCCTATGAATATTCAAATTGTATGAGAGTTTATATAAATGATAATTAGCATAGCATAAAATGACCATATCACTTTATTTTAACGAATAATATATTATTTAAAATAACCAAGTGTTTACTATTTGATTGCATGCCTATGAATATTCAAATTGTATGAGAGTTTATATAAATGATAATTAGGATAGCATAAAATGACCATATCACTTTATTTTAACGAATAATATATTATTTAAAATAAGTAAGTGTTTACTATTTGATTGCATGCCTATGAATATTCAAATTGTATGAGAGTTTATATAAATGATAATTAGCATAGCATAAAATGACCATATCACTTTATTTTAACGAATAATATATTATTTAAAAATAAGTAAGTGTTTACTATTTGATTGCATGCCTATGAATATTCAAATTGTATGAGAGTTTATATAAATGATAATTAGCATAGCATAAAATGACCATATCACTTTATTTTAACGAATAATATATTATTTAAAATAAGTAAGTGTTTACTATTTGATTGCATGCCCATGAATATTCAAATTGTCTGAGAGTTTTTATAAATGATAATAAGCATAGCATAAAATGACCATATCACTTTATTTTAACGAATAATATATTCTTTAAAAATAAGTAAGTGTTTACTATTTGATTGCATGCCTATGAATATTCAAATTGTATGAGAGTTTATATAAATGATAATTAGCATAGCATAAAATGACCATATCACTTTATTTTAACGAATAATATATTATTTAAAATAACCAAGTGTTTACTATTTGATTGCATGCCCATGAATATTCAAATTGTATGAGAGTTTATATAAATGATAATTAGCATAGCATAAAATGACCATATCACTTTATTTTAACGAATAATATATTATTTAAAATAAGTAAGTGTTTACTATTTGATTGCATGCCTATGAATATTCAAATTGTATGAGAGTTTATATAAATGATAATTAGCATAGCATAAAATGACCATATCACTTTATTTTAACGAATAATATATTATTTAAAATAAGTAAGTGTTTACTATTTGATTGCATGCCTATGAATATTCAAATTGTATGGGAGTTTATATAAATGATAATTAGCATAGCATAAAATGACCATATCAGTTTATTTTAACGAATAATATATTATTTAAAATAAGTAAGTGTTTACTATTTGATTGCATGCCTATGAATATTCAAATTGTATGAGAGTTTATATAAATGATAATTAGCATAGCATAAAATGACCATATAACTTTATTTTAACGAATAATATATTATTTAAAATAAGTAAGTGTTTACTATTTGATTGCATCCCTATGAATATTCAAATTGTATGAGAGTTTATATAAATGATAATTAGCATAGCATAAAATGATCATATCACCTTATTTTAACGAATAATATATTATTTAAAATAAGTAAGTGTTTACTATTTGATTGCATGCTTATGAATATTCAAATTGTATGAGAGTTTATATAAATGATAATTAGCATAGCATAAAATGACCATATCACTTTATTTTAACGAATAATATATTATTTAAAATAACTAAGTGTTTACTATTTGATTGCATGCCTATGAATATTCAAATTGTATGAGAGTTTATATAAATGATAATTAGCATAGCATAAAATGACCATATCACTTTATTTTAACGAATAATATATTATTTAAAATAAGTAAGTGTTTACTATTTGATTGCATGCCTATGAATATTCAAATTGTATGGGAGTTTATATAAATGATAATTAGCATAGCATAAAATGACCATATCACTTTATTTTAACGAATAGTATATTTTTCAAAATAAGTAAGTGTTTACTATTTGATTGCATGCCCATGAATATTCAAATTGTATGAGAGTTTATATAAATGATAATTAGCATAGCATAAAATGACCATATCACTTTATTTTAACGAATAATATATTATTTAAAATAACCAAGTGTTTACTATTTGATTGCATGCCTATGAATATTCAAATTGTATGAGAGTTTATATAAATGATAATTAGCATAGCATAAAATGACCATATCAGTTTATTTTAACGAATAGTATATTATTTAAAAAAATAAGTAAATGTTTACTATTTGATTGCATGCCTATGAATATTCAAATTGTATGAGAGTTTATATAAATGGTAATCAGCATAGCATAAAATGATCATATAACTTTATTTTAACGAATAATATATTATTTAAAATAAGTAAGTGTTTACTATTTGATTGCATGCCAATGAATATTCAAATTGTATGAGAGTTTATATAAATGGTAATTAGCATAGCATAAAATGATCATATCACCTTATTTTAACGAATAATATATTATTTAAAATAAGTAAGTGTTTACTATTTGATTGCATGCCAATGAATATTCAAATTGTATGAGAGTTTATATAAATGGTAATTAGCATAGCATAAAATGACCATATCACTTTATTTTAACGAGTAATATATTATTTAAAATAAGTAAGTGTTTACTATTTGATTGCATGCCTATGAATATTCAAATTGTATGATTGTTTATATAAATGATAATTAGCATAGCATAAAATGACCATATCACTTTATTTTAACGAATAATATATTATTTAAAATAACCAAGTGTTTACTATTTGATTGCATGCCTATGAATATTCAAATTGTATGAGAGTTTATATAAATGGTAATTAGCATAGCATAAAATGACCATATCACTTTATTTTAACGAGTAATATATTTTTTAAAATAAGTAAGTGTTTACTATTTGATTGCATGCCCATGAATATTCAAATTGTATGAGAGTTTTTATAAATAATAATAAGCATAGCATAAAATGACCATATCACTTTATTTTAACGAATAATATATTATTTAAAAATAAGTAAGTGTTAACTATTTGATTGCATGCCTATGAATATTCAAATTGTATGAGAGTTTATATAAATGATAATTAGCATAGCATAAAATGACCATATCAGTTTATTTTAACGAATAATATATTATTTAAAATAAGAAAGAGTTTACTATTTGATTGCATGCCTATGAATATTCAAATTGTATGAGAGTTTATATAAATGGTAATTAGCATAGCATAAAATGATCATATCACTTTATTTTAACGAATAATATATTATTTAAAATAAGTAAGTGTTTACTATTTGATTGCAGCATGCCTATGAATATTCAAATTGTATGAGAGTTTATATAAATAATAATTAGCATAGCATAAAATGATCATATCACTTTATTTTAACGAATAATATATTATTTAAAATAAGTAAGTGTTTACTATTTGATTGCATTCCTATGAATATTCAAATTGTATGAGAGTTTATATAAATGATAATTAGCATAGCATAAAATGACCATATCACTTTATTTTAATGAATAATATATTATTTAATATAAGTAAGTGTTTACTATTTGATTGCAAGCCTATGAATATTCAAATTGTATGAGAGTTTATATAAATGATAATTAGCATAGCATAAAATGACCATATCACTTTATTTTAACGAATAATATATTTTTCAAAATAAGTAAGTGTTTACTATTTGATTGCATGCCCATGAATATTCAAATTGTATGAGAGTTTATATAAATGATAATTAGCATAGCATAAAATGACCATATCACTTTATTTAAACGAATAATATATTATTTAAAATAACCAAGTGTTTACTATTTGATTGCATGCCCATGAATATTCAAATTGTATGAGAGTTTATATAAATGATAATTAGCATAGCATAAAATGACCATATCACTTTATTTTAAGGAATAATATATTATTTAAAATAACCAAGTGTTTACTATTTGATTGCATGCCTATGAATATTCAAATTGTATGAGAGTTTATATAAATGATAATTAGCATAGCATAAAATGACCATATCACTTTATTTTAACGAATAATATATTATTTAAAATAACCAAGTGTTTACTATTTGATTGCATGCCTATGAATATTCAAATTGTATGAGAGTTTATATAAATGATAATTAGCATAGCATAAAATGACCATATCACTTTATTTTAACGAATAATATATTATTTAAAATAACCAAGTGTTTACTATTTGATTGCATGTCTATGAATATTCAAATTGTATGAGAGTTTATATAAATGATAATTTGCATAGCATAAAATGACCATATCACTTTATTTTAACGAATAATATATTATTTAAAATAACCAAGTGTTTACTATTTGATTGCATGCCTATGAATATTCAAATTGTATGAGAGTTTATATAAATGATAATTAGCATAGCATAAAATGACCATATCACTTTATTTTAACGAATAATATATTATTAAAATAACCAAGTGTTTACTATTTGATTGCATGCCTATGAATATTCAAATTGTATGAGAGTTTATATAAATGATAATTAGCATAGCATAAAATGACCATATCACTTTATTTTAACGAATAATATATTATTTAAAATAAGTAAGTGTTTACTATTTGATTGCATGCCCATGAATATTCAAATTGTATGAGAGTTTATATAAATGATAATTAGCATAGCATAAGATGACCATATCACTTTATTTTAACGAATAATATATTATTTAAAATAAGTAAGTGTTTACTATTTGATTGCATGCTCATGAATATTCAAATTGTATGAGAGGTTATATAAATGATAATTAGCATAGCATAAAATGACCATATCACTTTATTTTAACGAATAATATATTATTTAAAATAAGTAAGTGTTTACTATTTGATTGCATGCCTATGAATATTCAAATTGTATGAGAGTTTATATAAATGATAATTAGCATAGCATAAAATGACCATATCACTTTATTTTAACGAATAATATATTATTTTAAAAAAGTAAGTGTTTACTATTTGATTGCATGCCCATGAATATTCAAATTGTATGAGAGTTTATATAAATGATAATTAGCATAGCATAAGATGACCATATCACTTTATTTTAACGAATAATATATTATTTAAAATAAGTAAGTGTTTACTATTTGATTGCATGCTCATGAATATTCAAATTGTATGAGAGGTTATATAAATGATAATTAGCATAGCATAAAATGACCATATCACTTTATTTTAACGAATAATATATTATTTAAAATAACTAAGTGTTTACTATTTGATTGCATGCCCATGAATATTCAAATTGTATGAGAGTTTATATAAATGATAATTAGCATAGCATAAAATGACCATATCACTTTATTTTAACGAATAATATATTATTTAAAATAAGTAAGTGTTTACTATTTGATTGCATGCCCATGAATATTCAAATTGTATGAGAGTTTATATAAATGATAATTAGCATATCATAAAATGACCATATCACTTTATTTTAACGAATAATATATTATTTAAAATAAGTAAGTGTTTACTATTTGATTGCATGCCTTTGAATATTCAAATTGTATGAGAGTTTATATAAATGATAATTAGCATAGCATAAAATGACCATATCACTTTATTTTAACGAATAATATATTATTTAAAATAAGTAAGTGTTTACCATTTGATTGCATGCCTGTGAATATTCAAATTGTATGAGAGTTTATATAAATGATAATTAGCATCGCATAAAATGACCATATCACTTTATTTTAACGAATAATATATTATTTAAAATAAGTAAGTGTTTACTAATTGATTGCATGCCTATGAATATTCAAATTGTATGAGAGTTTATATAAATGATAATTAGCATAGCATAAAATGACCATATCACTTTATTTTAACGAATAATATATTATTTAAAATAAGTAAGTGTTTACTATTTGATTGCATGCCTATGAATATTCAAATTGTATGAGAGTTTATATAAATGATAATTAGCATAGCATAAAATGACCATATCACTTTATTTTAACGAATAATATAATATTTAAAATAAGTAAGTGTTTACTATTTGATTGCATGCCCATGAATATTCAAATTGTATGCGAGTTTATGTAAATGATAATTAGCATAGCATAAAATTTCCATATCACTTTATTTTAACGAATAATATATTATTTAAAATAAGTAAGTGTTTACTATTTGATTGCATGCCTATGAATATTCAAATTGTATGAGAGTTTATATAAATGATAATTAGCATAGCATAAAATGACCATATCACTTTATTTTAACGAATAATATATTATTTAAAATAAGTAAGTGTTTACTATTTGATTGCATGCCCATGAATATTCAAATTGTATGAGAGTTTATATAAATGATAATTAGCATAGCATAAAATGACCATATCACTTTATTTTAACGAATAATATATTATTTAAAATAAGTAAGTGTTTACTATTTGATTGCATGCCTATGAATATTCAAATTGTATGAGAGTTTATGTAAATGATAATTAGCATAGCATAAAATTTCCATATCACTTTATTTTAACGAATAATATATTATTTAAAATAAGTAAGTGTTTACTATTTGATTGCATGCCTATGAATATTCAAATTGTATGAGAGTTTATATAAATGATAATTAGCATAGCATAAAATGACCATATCACTTTATTTTAACGAATAATATATTATTTAAAATAAGTAAGTGTTTACTATTTGATTGCATGCCCATGAATATTCAAATTGTATGAGAGTTTATATAAATGATAATTAGCATAGCATAAAATGACCATATCACTTTATTTTAACGAATAATATATTATTTAAAATAAGTAAGTGTTTACTATTTGATTGCATGCCTATGAATATTCAAATTGTATGAGAGTTTATATAAATGAAAATTAGCATAGCATAAAATGACCATATCACTTTATTTTAACGAATAATATATTATTTAAAAATAAGTAAGTGTTTACTATTTGATTGCATGGCTATGAATATTCAAATTGTATGAGAGTTTATGTAAATGATAATTAGCATAGCATAAAATGACCATATCACTTTATTTTAACGAATAATATATTATTTAAAATAAGCAAGTGTTTACTATTTGATTGCATGCCCATGAATATTCAAATTGTATGAGAGTTTATATAAATGATAATTAGCATAGCATAAAATGACCATATCACTTTATTTTAACGAATAATATATTTTTCAAAATAAGCAAGTGTTTACTATTTGATTGCATGCCCAGGAATATTCAAATTGTATGAGAGTTTATATAAATGATAATTAGCATAGCATAAAATGACCATATCACTTTATTTTAACGAATAATATATTTTTCAAAATAAGCAAGTGTTTACTATTTGATTGCATGCCCAGGAATATTCAAATTGTATGAGAGTTTATATAAATGATAATTAGCATAGCATAAAATGACCATATCACTTTATTTTAACGAATAATATATTATTTAAAATAAGCAAGTGTTTACTATTTGATTGCATGCCCATGAATATTCAAATTGTATGAGAGTTTATATAAATGATAATTAGCATAGCATAAAATGACCATATCACTTTATTTTAACGAATAGTATATTATTTAAAAAAATAAGTAAGTGTTTACTATTTGTTTGCATGCCCATGAATATTCAAATTGTATGATAGTTTATATAAATGATAATTAGCATAGCATAAAATGACCATATCACTTTATTTTAACGAATAGTATATTTTTTAAAATAAGTAAGTGTTTACTATTTGATTGCATGCCTATGAATATTCAAATTGTATGAGTGTTTATATAAATGATAATTAGCATAGCATAAAATGACCATATCAGTTTATTTTAACGAATAATATATTATTTAAAATAAGTAAGTATTTACTATTTGATTGCATGCCTATGAATATTCAAATTGTATGAGAGTTTATATAAATGATAATTAGCATAGCATAAAATGACCATTTCACTTTATTTTAACGAATAATATATTATTTAAACTAAGTAAGTGTTTACTATTTGATTGCATGCCTATGAATATTCAAATTGTATGAGAATTTATATAAATGATAATTAGCATAGCATAAAATGACCATATCACTTTATTTTAACGAATAATATATTATTTAAAATAAGCAAGTGTTTACTATTTGATTGCATGCCTATGAATATTCAAATTGTATGAGAGTTTATATAAATGATAATTAGCATAGCATAAAATGACCATATCACTTTATTTTAAAGAATAATATATTATTTAAAATAAGTAAGTGTTTACTATTTGATTGCATGCCAATGAATATTCAAATTGTATGAGAGTTTATATAAATGATAATTAGCATAGCATAAAATGACCATATCACTTTATTTTAACGAATAATATATTTTTCAAAATAAGTGAGTGTTTACTATTTTATTGCATGCCCAGGAATATTCAAATTGTATGATAGTTTATATAAATGATAATTAGCATAGCATAAAATGACCATATCACTTTATTTTAACGAATAGTATATTTTTTAAAATAAGTAAGTGTTTACTATTTGATTGCATGCCTATGAATATTCAAATTGTATGAGAGTTTATATAAATGATAATTAGCATAGCATAAAATGACCATATCAGTTTATTTTAACGAATAATATATTATTTAAAATAAGTAAGTGTTTACTATTTGATTGCATGCCTATGAATATTCAAATTGTATGAGAGTTTATATAAATGATAATTAGCATAGCATAAAATGACCATATCACTTTATTTTAACGAATAATATATTATTTAAAATAAGCAAGTGTTTACTATTTGATTGCTTGCCTCTGAATATTCAAATTGTATGAGAGTTTATATAAATGATAATTAGCATAGCATAAAATGACCATATCACTTTATTTTAACGAATAATATATTATTTAAAATAAGTAATTGTTTACTATTTGATTGCATGCCCAGGAATATTCAAATTGTATGAGAGTTTATATAAATGATAATTAGCATAGCATAAAATGACCATATCACTTTATTTTAACGAATAATATATTTTTCAAAATAAGCAAGTGTTTACTATTTGATTGCATGCCCAGGAATATTCAAATTGTATGAGAGTTTATATAAATGATAATTAGCATAGCATAAAATGACCATATCACTTTATTTTAACGAATAATATATTATTTAAAATAAGCAAGTGTTTACTATTTGATTGCATGCCCATGAATATTCATATTGTATGAGAGTTTATATAAATGATAATTAGCATAGCATAAAATGACCATATCACTTTATTTTAACGAATAGTATATTATTTAAAAAAATAAGTAAGTGTTTACTATTTGTTTGCATGCCCATGAATATTCAAATTGTATGATAGTTTATATAAATGATAATTAGCATAGCATAAAATGACCATATCACTTTATTTTAACGAATAGTATATTTTTTAAAATAAGTAAGTGTTTACTATTTGATTGCATGCCTATGAATATTCAAATTGTATGAGAGTTTATATAAATGATAATTAGCATAGCATAAAATGACCATATCAGTTTATTTTAACGAATAATATATTATTTAAAATAAGTAAGTGTTTACTATTTGATTGCATGCCTATGAATATTCAAATTGTATGAGAGTTTATGTAAATGATAATTAGCATAGCATAAAATTTCCATATCACTTTATTTTAACGAATAATATATTATTTAAAATAAGCAAGTGTTTACTATTTGATTGCATGCCTATGAATATTCAAATTGTATGAGAGTTTATATAAATGATAATTAGCATAGCATAAAATGACCATATCACTTTATTTTAACGAATAATATATTATTTAAAATAAGTAAGTGTTTACTATTTGATTGCATGCCCATGAATATTCAAATTGTATGAGAGTTTATATAAATGATAATTAGCATAGCATAAAATGACCATATCACTTTATTTTAACGAATAATATATTATTTAAAATAAGCAAGTGTTTACTATTTGATTGCATGCCCATGAATATTCAAATTGTATGAGAGTTTATATAAATGATAATTAGCATAGCATAAAATGACCATATCACTTTATTTTAACGAATAATATATTATTTAAAATAAGCAAGTGTTTACTATTTGATTGCATGCCCAGGAATATTCAAATTGTATGAGAGTTTATATAAATGATAATTAGCATAGCATAAAATGACCATATCACTTTATTTTAACGAATAATATATTATTTAAAATAAGCAAGTGTTTACTATTTGATTGCATGCCCATGAATATTCAAATTGTATGAGAGTTTATATAAATGATAATTAGCATAGCATAAAATGACCATATCACTTTATTTTAACGAATAGTATATTATTTAAAAAAATAAGTAAGTGTTTACTATTTGTTTGCAAGCCCATGAATATTCAAATTGTATGATAGTTTATATAAATGATAATTAGCATAGCATAAAATGACCATATCACTTTATTTTAACGAATAGTATATTTTTTAAAATAAGTAAGTGTTTACTATTTGATTGCATGCCTATGAATATTCAAATTGTATGAGAGTTTATATAAATGATAATTAGCATAGCATAAAATGACCATATCAGTTTATTTTAACGAATAATATATTATTTAAAATAAGTAAGTGTTTACTATTTGATTGCATGCCTATGAATATTCAAATTGTATGAGAGTTTATATAAATGATAATTAGCATAGCATAAAATGACCATATCACTTTATTTTAACGAATAATATATTATTTAAAATAAGCAAGTGTTTACTATTTGATTGCATGCCTATGAATATTCAAATTGTATGAGAGTTTATATAAATGATAATTAGCATAGCATAAAATGACCATATCACTTTATTTTAACGAATAATATATTATTTAAAATAAGTAATTGTTTACTATTTGATTGCATGCCCATGAATATTCAAATTGTATGAGAGTTTATATAAATGATAATTAGCATAGCATAAAATGACCATATCACTTTATTTTAACGAATAATATATTATTTAAAATAAGCAAGTGTTTACTATTTGATTGCATGCCCATGAATATTCAAATTGTATGAGAGTTTATATAAATGATAATTAGCATAGCATAAAATGACCATATCACTTTATTTTAACGAATAATATATTTTTCAAAATAAGCAAGTGTTTACTATTTGATTGCATGCCCAGGAATATTCAAATTGTATGAGAGTTTATATAAATGATAATTAGCATAGCATAAAATGACCATATCACTTTATTTTAACGAATAATATATTATTTAAAATAAGCAAGTGTTTACTATTTGATTGCATGCCCATGAATATTCAAGTGTTTACTATTTGATTGCATGCCCATGAATATTCAAATTGTATGAGAGTTTATATAAATGAGTGTTTACTATTTGATTGCATGCCCATGAATATTCAAATTGTATGAGAGTTTATATAAATGATAATTAGCATAGCATAAAATGACCATATCACTTTATTTTAACGAATAATATATTTTTCAAAATAAGCAAGTGTTTACTATTTGATTGCATGCCCATGAATATTCAAATTGTATGAGAGTTTATATAAATGATAATTAGCATAGCATAAAATGACCATATCACTTTATTTTAAGGAATAATATATTATTTAAAATAACCAAGTGTTTACTATTTGATTGCATGCCTATGAATATTCAAATTGTATGAGAGTTTATATAAATGATAATTAGCATAGCAAAAAATGACCATATCACTTTATTTTAACGAATAATATATTATTTAAAATAAGTAAGTGTTTACTATTTGATTGCATGCCTATGAATATTCAAATTGTATGAGAGTTTATATAAATGATAATTAGCATAGCATAAAATGACCATATCACTTTATTTTAACGAATAATATATTATTTAAACTAAGTAAGTGTTTACTATTTGATTGCATGCCTATGAATATTCAAATTGTATGAGAATTTATATAAATGATAATTAGCATAGCATAAAATGACCATATCACTTTATTTTAACGAATAATATATTATTTAAAATAAGCAAGTGTTTACTATTTGATTGCATGCCTATGAATATTCAAATTGTATGAGAGTTTATATAAATGATAATTAGCATAGCATAAAATGACCATATCACTTTATTTTAAAGAATAATATATTATTTAAAATAAGTAAGTGTTTACTATTTGATTGCATGCCAATGAATATTCAAATTGTATGAGAGTTTATATAAATGATAATTAGCATAGCATAAAATGACCATATCACTTTATTTTAACGAATAATATATTTTTCAAAATAAGTGAGTGTTTACTATTTTATTGCATGCCTATGAATATTCAAATTGTATGAGAGTTTATATAAATGATAATTAGCATAGCATAAAATGACCATATCACTTTATTTTAACGAATAGTATATTATTTAAAAAAATAAGTAAGTGTTTACTATTTGTTTGCATGCCCATGAATATTCAAATTGTATGATAGTTTATATAAATGATAATTAGCATAGCATAAAATGACCATATCACTTTATTTTAACGAATAGTATATTTTTTAAAATAAGTAAGTGTTTACTATTTGATTGCATGCCTATGAATATTCAAATTGTATGAGAGTTTATATAAATGATAATTAGCATAGCATAAAATGACCATATCAGTTTATTTTAACGAATAATATATTATTTAAAATAAGTAAGTGTTTACTATTTGATTGCTTGCCTATGAATATTCAAATTGTATGAGAGTTTATATAAATGATAATTAGCATAGCATAAAATGACCATATCACTTTATTTTAACGAATAATATATTATTTAAAATAAGTAAGTGTTTACTATTTGATTGCATGCCTATGAATATTCAAATTGTATGAGAGTTTATATAAATGATAATTAGCATAGCATAAAATGATCATATCACTTTATTTTAACGAATAATATATTATTTAAAATAAGTAAGTGTTTACTATTTGATTGCATGCCTATGAATATTCAAATTGTATGAGAGTTTATACAAATGATAATTAGCATAGCATAAAATGATCATATCACTTTATTTTAACGAATAATATATTATTTAAAATAAGAAAAAGTTTACTATTTGATTGCATGCCTATGAATATTCAAATTGTATGAGAGTTTATATAAATGGTAATTAGCATAGCATAAAATGATTATATCACTTTATTTTAACGAATAATATATTATTTAAAATAAGTAAGTGTTTACTATTTGATTGCATGCCTATGAATATTCAAATTGTATGAGAGTTTATATAAATGATAATTAGCATAGCTTAAAATGATCATATCACTTTATTTTAACGAATAATATATTATTTAAAATAAGTAAGTGTGGACTATTTGATTGCATGCCTATGAATATTCAAATTGTATGAGAGTTTATATAAATGATAATTAGCATAGCATAAAATGACCATATCACTTTATTTTAACGAATAATATATTATTTAAAATAAGTAAGTGTTTACTATTTGATTGCATGCCTATGAATATTCAAATTGTATGAGAGTTTATATAAATGGTAATTAGCATAGCATATAATGAACATATCACCTTATTTTAACGAATAATATATTATTTAAAATAAGTAAGTGTTTACTATTTGATTGCATGCCTATGAATATTCAAATTGTATGAGAGTTTATACAAATGAAAATTAGCATAGCATAAAATGATCATATCACTTTATTTTAACGAATAATATATTATTTAAAATAAGAAAAAGTTTACTATTTGATTGCATGCCTATGAATATTCAAATTGTATGAGAGTTTATATAAATGGTAATTAGCATAGCATAAAATGATTATATCACTTTATTTTAACGAATAATATATTATTTAAAATAAGTAAGTGTTTACTATTTGATTGCATGCCTATGAATATTCAAATTGTATGAGAGTTTATATAAATGATAATTAGCATAGCATAAAATGATCATATCAATTTATTTTAACGAATAATATATTATTTAAAATAAGTAAGTGTGGACTATTTGATTGCATGCCTATGAATATTCAAATTGTATGAGAGTTTATATAAATGATAATTAGCATAGCATAAAATGACAATATCACTTTATTTTAACGAATAATATATTATTTAAAATAAGCAAGTGTTTACTATTTGATTGCATGCCCATGAATATTCAAATTGTATGAGAGTTTATATAAATGATAATTAGCATAGCATAAAATGACCATATCACTTAATATTAACGAATAATATATTATTTAAAATTAGTAAGTGTTTACTATTTGATTGCATGCCTATGAATATTCAAATTGTATGAGAGTTTATATAAATGATAATTAGCATAGCATAAAATGACCTAGTAAGTGTTTACTATTTGATTGCATGCCTATGAATATTCAAATTGTATGAGAGTTTATATAAATGATAATTAGCATAGCATAAAATGACCATATAACTTTATTTTAACGAATAATATATTATTTAAAATAAGTAAGTGTTTACTATTTGATTGCATGCCTATGAATATTCAAATTGTATGAGAGTTTATATAAATGATAATTAGCATAGCATAAAATGACCATATCACTTTATTTTAACGAATAATATATTATTTAAAATAAGAAAGTGTTTACTATTTGATTGCATGCCTATGAATATTCAAATTGTATGAGAGTTTATATAAATGATAATTAGCATAGCATAAAATGACCATATCACTTTATTTTAACGAATAATATATTATTTAAAATAAGTAAGTGTTTACTATTTGATTGCATGCCTATGAATATTCAAATTGTATGAGAGTTTATATAAATGATAATTAGCATAGCATAAAATGACCATATCACTTTATTTTAACGAATAATATATTATTTAAAATAAGTAATTGTTTACTATTTGATTGCATGCCCATGAATATTCAAATTGTATGAGAGTTTATATAAATGATAATTAGCATAGCATAATATGACCATATCACTTTATTTTAACGAATAATATATTATTTAAAATAAGCAAGTGTTTACTATTTGATTGCATGCCCATGAATATTCAAATTGTATGAGAGTTTATATAAATGATAATTAGCATAGCATAAAATGACCATATCACTTTATTTTAACGAATAATATATTTTTCAAAATAAGCAAGTGTTAACTATTTGATTGCATGCCCAGGAATATTCAAATTGTATGAGAGTTTATATAAATGATAATTAGCATAGCATAAAATGACCATATCACTTTATTTTAACGAATAATATATTATTTAAAATAAGCAAGTGTTTACTATTTGATTGCATGCCCATGAATATTCAAGTGTTTACTATTTGATTGCATGCCCATGAATATTCAAATTGTATGAGAGTTTATATAAATGAGTGTTTACTATTTGATTGCATGCCCATGAATATTCAAATTGTATGAGAGTTTATATAAATGATAATTAGCATAGCATAAAATGACCATATCACTTTATTTTAACGAATAGTATATTATTTAAAAAAATAAGTAAGTGTTTACTATTTGATTGCATGCCTATGAATATTCAAATTGTATGAGAGTTTATATAAATGATAATTAGCATAGCATAAAATGACCATATAACTTTATTTTAACGAATAATATATTATTTAAAATAAGTAAGTGTTTACTATTTGATTGCATGCCTATGAATATTCAAATTGTATGAGAGTTTATATAAATGATAATTAGCATAGCATAAAATGACCATATCACTTTATTTTAACGAATAATATATTATTTAAAATAAGAAAGTGTTTACTATTTGATTGCATGCCTATGAATATTCAAATTGTATGAGAGTTTATATAAATGATAATTAGCATAGCATAAAATGACCATATCACTTTATTTTAACGAATAATATATTATTTAAAATAAGTAAGTGTTTACTATTTGATTGCATGCCTATGAATATTCAAATTGTATGAGAGTTTATATAAATGATAATTAGCATAGCATAAAATGACCATATCACTTTATTTTAACGAATAATATATTATTTAAACTAAGTAAGTGTTTACTATTTGATTGCATGCCTATGAATATTCAAATTGTATGAGAATTTATATAAATGATAATTAGCATAGCATAAAATGACCATATCACTTTATTTTAACGAATAATATATTATTTAAAATAAGTAAGTGTATTTGATTGCATGCCTATGAATATTCAAATTGTATGAGAGTTTATATAAATGATAATTAGCATAGCATAAAATGACCATATCACTTTATTTTAACGAATAATATATTATTTAAACTAAGTAAGTGTTTACTATTTGATTGCATGCCTATGAATATTCAAATTGTATGAGAATTTATATAAATGATAATTAGCATAGCATAAAATGACCATATCACTTTATTTTAACGAATAATATATTATTTAAAATAAGTAAGTGTTTACTATTTGATTGCATGCCTATGAATATTCAAATTGTATGAGAGTTTATATAAATGGTAATTAGCATAGCATATAATGAACATATCACCTTATTTTAACGAATAATATATTATTTAAAATAACTAAGTGTTTACTATTTGATTGCATGCCCATGAATATTCAAATTGTATGAGAGTTTATATAAATGATAATTAGCATAGCATAAAATGACCATATCACTTTATTTTAACGAATAATATATTATTTAAAATAAGTAAGTGTTTACTATTTGATTGCATGCCTATGAATATTCAAATTGTATGAGAGTTTATACAAATGAAAATTAGCATAGCATAAAATGATCATATCACTTTATTTTAACGAATAATATATTATTTAAAATAAGAAAAAGTTTACTATTTGATTGCATGCCTATGAATATTCAAATTGTATGAGAGTTTATATAAATGGTAATTAGCATAGCATAAAATGATTATATCACTTTATTTTAACGAATAATATATTATTTAAAATAAGTAAGTGTTTACTATTTGATTGCATGCCTATGAATATTCAAATTGTATGAGAGTTTATATAAATGATAATTAGCATAGCATAAAATGATCATATCAATTTATTTTAACGAATAATATATTATTTAAAATAAGTAAGTGTGGACTATTTGATTGCATGCCTATGAATATTCAAATTGTATGAGAGTTTATATAAATGATAATTAGCATAGCATAAAATGACCATATCACTTTATTTTAACGAATAATATATTATTTAAAATAAGCAAGTGTTTACTATTTGATTGCATGCCCATGAATATTCAAATTGTATGAGAGTTTATATAAATGATAATTAGCATAGCATAAAATGACCATATCACTTTATATTAACGAATAATATATTATTTAAAATTAGTAAGTGTTTACTATTTGATTGCATGCCTATGAATATTCAAATTGTATGAGAGTTTATATAAATGATAATTAGCATAGCATAAAATGACCTAGTAAGTGTTTACTATTTGATTGCATGCCTATGAATATTCAAATTGTATGAGAGTTTATATAAATGATAATTAGCATAGCATAAAATGACCATATAACTTTATTTTAACGAATAATATATTATTTAAAATAAGTAAGTGTTTACTATTTGATTGCATGCCTATGAATATTCAAATTGTATGAGAGTTTATATAAATGATAATTAGCATAGCATAAAATGACCATATCACTTTATTTTAACGAATAATATATTATTTAAAATAAGAAAGTGTTTACTATTTGATTGCATGCCTATGAATATTCAAATTGTATGAGAGTTTATATAAATGATAATTAGCATAGCATAAAATGACCATATCACTTTATTTTAACGAATAATATATTATTTAAAATAAGTAAGTGTTTACTATTTGATTGCATGCCTATGAATATTCAAATTGTATGAGAGTTTATATAAATGATAATTAGCATAGCATAAAATGACCATATCACTTTATTTTAACGAATAATATATTATTTAAAATAAGTAATTGTTTACTATTTGATTGCATGCCCATGAATATTCAAATTGTATGAGAGTTTATATAAATGATAATTAGCATAGCATAATATGACCATATCACTTTATTTTAACGAATAATATATTATTTAAAATAAGCAAGTGTTTACTATTTGATTGCATGCCCATGAATATTCAAATTGTATGAGAGTTTATATAAATGATAATTAGCATAGCATAAAATGACCATATCACTTTATTTTAACGAATAATATATTTTTCAAAATAAGCAAGTGTTAACTATTTGATTGCATGCCCAGGAATATTCAAATTGTATGAGAGTTTATATAAATGATAATTAGCATAGCATAAAATGACCATATCACTTTATTTTAACGAATAATATATTATTTAAAATAAGCAAGTGTTTACTATTTGATTGCATGCCCATGAATATTCAAGTGTTTACTATTTGATTGCATGCCCATGAATATTCAAATTGTATGAGAGTTTATATAAATGAGTGTTTACTATTTGATTGCATGCCCATGAATATTCAAATTGTATGAGAGTTTATATAAATGATAATTAGCATAGCATAAAATGACCATATCACTTTATTTTAACGAATAGTATATTATTTAAAAAAATAAGTAAGTGTTTACTATTTGATTGCATGCCCATGAATATTCAAATTGTATGAGAGTTTATATAAATGATAATTAGCATAGCATAAAATGACCATATCACTTTATTTTAACGAATAATATATTTTTCAAAATAAGCAAGTGTTTACTATTTGATTGCATGCCCATGAATATTCAAATTGTATGAGAGTTTATATAAATGATAATTAGCATAGCATAAAATGACCATATCACTTTATTTTAAGGAATAATATATTATTTAAAATAACCAAGTGTTTGCTATTTGATTGCATGCCTATGAATATTCAAATTGTATGAGAGTTTATATAAATGATAATTAGCATAGCATAAAATGACCATATCACTTTATTTTAACGAATAATATATTATTTAAAATAAGTAAGTGTTTACTATTTGATTGCATGCCTATGAATATTCAAATTGTATGAGAGTTTATATAAATGATAATTAGCATAGCATAAAATGACCATATCACTTTATTTTAACGAATAATATATTATTTAAACTAAGTAAGTGTTTACTATTTGATTGCATGCCTATGAATATTCAAATTGTATGAGAATTTATATAAATGATAATTAGCATAGCATAAAATGACCATATCACTTTATTTTAACGAATAATATATTATTTAAAATAAGTAAGTGTTTACTATTTGATTGCATGCCTATGAATATTCAAATTGTATGAGAGTTTATATAAATGATAATTAGCATAGCATAAAATGACCATATCACTTTATTTTAACGAATAATATATTATTTAAACTAAGTAAGTGTTTACTATTTGATTGCATGCCTATGAATATTCAAATTGTATGAGAATTTATATAAATGATAATTAGCATAGCATAAAATGACCATATCACTTTATTTTAACGAATAATATATTATTTAAAATAAGTAAGTGTTTACTATTTGATTGCATGCCTATGAATATTCAAATTGTATGAGAGTTTATATAAATGGTAATTAGCATAGCATATAATGAACATATCACCTTATTTTAACGAATAATATATTATTTAAAATAAGTAAGTGTTTACTATTTGATTGCATGCCTATGAATATTCAAATTGTATGAGAGTTTATACAAATGAAAATTAGCATAGCATAAAATGATCATATCACTTTATTTTAACGAATAATATATTATTTAAAATAAGAAAAAGTTTACTATTTGATTGCATGCCTATGAATATTCAAATTGTATGAGAGTTTATATAAATGGTAATTAGCATAGCATAAAATGATTATATCACTTTATTTTAACGAATAATATATTATTTAAAATAAGTAAGTGTTTACTATTTGATTGCATGCCTATGAATATTCAAATTGTATGAGAGTTTATATAAATGATAATTAGCATAGCATAAAATGATCATATCACTTTATTTTAACGAATAATATATTATTTAAAATAAGTAAGTGTGGACTATTTGATTGCATGCCTATGAATATTCAAATTGTATGAGAGTTTATATAAATGATAATTAGCATAGCATAAAATGACCATATCACTTTATTTTAACGAATAGTATATTATTTAAAAAAATAAGTAAGTGTTTACTATTTGATTGCATGCCCATGAATATTCAAATTGTATGAGAGTTTATATAAATGATAATTAGCATAGCATAAAATGACCATATCATTTTATTTTAACGAATAATATATTTTTCAAAATAAGCAAGTGTTTACTATTTGATTGCATGCCCATGAATATTCAAATTGTATGAGAGTTTATATAAATGATAATTAGCATAGCATAAAATGACCATATCACTTTATTTTAAGGAATAATATATTATTTAAAATAACCAAGTGTTTACTATTTGATTGCATGCCTATGAATATTCAAATTGTATGAGAGTTTATATAAATGATAATTAGCATAGCATAAAATGACCATATCACTTTATTTTAACGAATAATATATTATTTAAAATAAGTAAGTGTTTACTATTTGATTGCATGCCTATGAATATTCAAATTGTATGAGAGTTTATATAAATGATAATTAGCATAGCATAAAATGACCATATCACTTTATTTTAACGAATAATATATTATTTAAACTAAGTAAGTGTTTACTATTTGATTGCATGCCTATGAATATTCAAATTGTATGAGAATTTATATAAATGATAATTAGCATAGCATAAAATGACCATATCACTTTATTTTAACGAATAATATATTATTTAAAATAAGTAAGTGTTTACTATTTGATTGCATGCCTATGAATATTCAAATTGTATGAGAGTTTTTATAAATAATAATAAGCATAGCATAAAATGACCATATCACTTTATTTTAACGAATAATATATTATTTAAAAATAAGTAAGTGTTTACTATTTGATTGCATGCCAATGAATATTCCAATTGTATGAGAGTTTATATAAATGGTAATTAGCATAGCATAAAATGACCATATCACTTTATTTTAACGAGTAATATATTATTTAAAATAAGTAAGTGTTTACTATTTGATTGCATGCCTCTGAATATTCAAATTGTATGGGAGTTTATATAAATGATAATTAGCATAGCATAAAATGATCATATCACTTTATTTTAACGAATAATATATTATTTAAAATAAGTAAGTGTTTACTATTTGATTGCATGCCTATGAATATTCAAATTGTATGGGAGTTTATATAAATGATAATTAGCATAGCATAAAATGATCATATCACTTTATTTTAACGAATAATATATTATTTAAAATAAGTAAGTGTTTACTATTTGATTGCATGCCTATGAATATTCAAATTGTATGGGAGTTTATATAAATGATAATTAGCATAGCATAAAATGATCATATCACTTTATTTTAACGAATAATATATTATTTAAAATAAGTAAGTGTTTACTATTTGATTGCATGCCTATGAATATTCAAATTGTATGAGAGTTTATACAAATGGTAATTAGCATAGCATAAAATGATCATATCACTTTATTTTAACGAATAATATATTATTTAAAATAAGTAAGTGTTTACTATTTGATTGCTTGCCTATGAATATTCAAATTGTATGAGAGTTTATATAAATGGTAATTAGCATAGCATAAAATGATCATATCACCTTATTTTAACGAATAATATATTATTTAAAATAAGTAAGTGTTTACTATTTGATTGCATGCCTATGAATATTCAAATTGTATGAGAGTTTATATAAATGGTAATTAGCATAGCATAAAATGATCATATCACTTTATTTTAACGAGTAATATATTATTTAAAATAAGTAAGTGTTTACTATTTGATTGCATGCCTATGAATATTCAAATTGTATGAGAGTTTATATAAATGATAATTAGCAGAGCATAAAATGACCATATCACTTTATTTTAACGAATAATATATTATTTAAAATAAGTAAGTGTTTACTATTTGATTGCATGCCCATGAATATTCAAATTGTATGAGAGTTTATATAAATGATAATTAGCAGAGCATAAAATGACCATATCACTTTATTTTAACGAATAATATATTATTTAAAATAAGTAAGTGTTTACTATTTGATTGCATGCCCATGAATATTCAAATTGTATGAGAGTTTATATAAATGATAATTAGCATAGCATAAAATGACCATATCACTTTATTTTAACGAATAATATATTATTTAAAATAAGTAAGTGTTTACTATTTGATTGCATGCCTATGAATATTCAAATTGTATGAGAGTTTATATAAATGATAATTAGCATAGCATAAAATGACCATATCACTTTATTTTAACGAATAATATATTATTTAAAATAACCAAGTGTTTACTATTTTATTGCATGCCTATGAATATTCAAATTGTATGAGAGTTTATATAAATGATAATTAGCATAGCATAAAATGACCATATCACTTTATTTTAACGAATAATATATTATTTAAAATAAGCAAGTGTTTACTATTTGATTGCATGCCTATGAATATTCAAATTGTATGAGAGTTTATATAAATGATAATTAGCATAGCATAAAATGACCATATCACTTTATTTTAATGAATAATATATTATTTAAAATAAGTAAGTGTTTACTATTTGATTGCATGCCTATGAATATTCAAATTGTATGAGAGTTTATATAAATGATAATTAGCATAGCATAAAATGACCATATCACTTTATTTTAACGAATAATATATTATTTAAAATAAGTAAGTGTTTACTATTTGATTGCATGCCTATGAATATTCAAATTGTATGAGAGTTTATATAAATGATAATTAGCATAGCATAAAATGACCATATCACTTTATTTTAACGAATAATATATTATTGAAAATAATTAAGTGTTTACTATTTGATTGCATGCCTATGAATATTCAAATTGTATGAGAGTTTATATAAATGATAATTAGCATAGCATAAAATGACCATATCACTTTATTTTAACGAATAATATATTATTTAAAATAAGTAAGGGTTCACTATTTGATTGCATGCCCATGAATATTCAAATTGTATGAGAGTTTATATAAATGATAATTAGCATAGCATAAAATGACCATATCACTTTATTTTAAAGAATAATATATTATTTAAAATAAGTAAGTGTTTACTATTTGATTGCATGCCTATGAATATTCAAATTGTATGAGAGTTTATATAAATGATAATTAGCATAGCATAAAATGACCATATCACTTTATTTTAACGAATAATATATTATTTAAAATAACCAAGTGTTTACTATTTGATTGCATGCCCATGAATATTCAAATTGTATGAGAGTTTATATAAATGATAATTAGCATAGCATAAAATGACCATATCACTTTATTTTAACGAATAATATATTATTTAAAATAAGCAAGTGTTTACTATTTGATTGCATGCCTATGAATATTCAAATTGTATGAGAGTTTATATAAATGATAATTAGCATAGCATAAAATGACCATATCACTTTATTTTAATGAATAATATATTATTTAAAATAAGTAAGTGTTTACTATTTGATTGCATGCCTATGAATATTCAAATTGTATGAGAGTTTATATAAATGATAATTAGCATAGCATAAAATGACCATATCACTTTATTTTAACGAATAATATATTATTTAAAATAAGTAAGTGTTTACTATTTGATTGCATGCCTATGAATATTCAAATTGTATGAGAGTTTATATAAATGATAATTAGCATAGCATAAAATGACCATATCACTTTATTTTAACGAATAATATATTATTGAAAATAATTAAGTGTTTACTATTTGATTGCATGCCTATGAATATTCAAATTGTATGAGAGTTTATATAAATGATAATTAGCATAGCATAAAATGACCATATCACTTTATTTTAACGAATAATATATTATTTAAAATAAGTAAGGGTTCACTATTTGATTGCATGCCCATGAATATTCAAATTGTATGAGAGTTTATATAAATGATAATTAGCATAGCATAAAATGACCATATCACTTTATTTTAAAGAATAATATATTATTTAAAATAAGTAAGTGTTTACTATTTGATTGCATGCCTATGAATATTCAAATTGTATGAGAGTTTATATAAATGATAATTAGCATAGCATAAAATGACCATATCACTTTATTTTAACGAATAATATATTATTTAAAATAACCAAGTGTTTACTATTTGATTGCATGCCCATGAATATTCAAATTGTATGAGAGTTTATATAAATGATAATTAGCATAGCATAAAATGACCATATCACTTTATTTTAACGAATAATATATTATTTAAAATAAGTAAGTGTTTACTATTTGATTGCATGCCCATGAATATTCAAATTGTATGAGAGTTTATATAAATGATAATTAGCATAGCATAAAATGACCATATCACTTTATTTTAACGAATAATATATTATTGAAAATAATTAAGTGTTTACTATTTGATTGCATGCCTATGAATATTCAAATTGTATGAGAGTTTATATAAATGATAATTAGCATAGCATAAAATGACCATATCACTTTATTTTAACGATTAATATATTATTGAAAATAAGTAAATGTTTTCTATTTGATTGCATGCCCATGAATATTCAACTTGTATGAGAGTCTATATAAATGATAATTAGCATAGCATAAAATGACCATATCACTTTATTTTAACGAATAATATATTATTTAAAATAAGTAAGTGTTTACTATTTGATTGCATGCCTATGAATATTCAAATCGTATGAGAGTTTATATAAATGATAATTAGCATAGCATAAAATGACCATATCACTTTATTTTAACGAATAATATATTATTTAAAATAAGTAAGTGTTTACTATTTGATTGCATGCCCATGAATATTCAAATTGTATGAGAGCTTATATAAATGATAATTAGCGTAGCATAAAATGATCATATCACTCTATTTTAACGAATAATATATTATTTAAAATAAGTAAGTGTTTACTATTAGATTGCATGCCCATGAATATTCAAATTGTATGAGAGCTTATATAAATGATAATTAGCCTAGCATAAAATGATCATATCACTCTATTTTAACGAATAATATATTATTTAAAATAAGTAAGTGTTTACTATTTGATTGCATGCCCATGAATATTCAAATTGTATGAGAGCTTATATAAATGATAATTAGCATAGCATAAAATGATCATATCACTTTATTTTAACGAATAATATATTATTGAAAATAAGTAAGTGTTTTCTATTTGATTGCATGCCCATGAATATTCAACTTGTATGAGAGTCTATATAAATGATAATTAGCAGAGCATAAAATGACCATATCACTTTATTTTAACGAATAATATATTATTTAAAATAAGTAAGGGTTCACTATTTGATTGCATGCCCATGAATATTCAAATTGTATGAGAGTTTATATAAATGATAATTAGCATAGCATAAAATGACCATATCACTTTATTTTAAAGAATAATATATTATTTAAAATAAGTAAGTGTTTACTATTTGATTGCATGCCTATGAATATTCAAATTGTATGAGAGTTTATATAAATGATAATTAGCATAGCATAAAATGACCATATCACTTTATTTTAACGAATAATATATTATTTAAAATAACCAAGTGTTTACTATTTGATTGCATGCCCATGAATATTCAAATTGTATGAGAGTTTATATAAATGATAATTAGCATAGCATAAAATGACCATATCACTTTATTTTAACGAATAATATATTATTTAAAATAAGTAAGGGTTCACTATTTGATTGCATGCCCATGAATATTCAAATTGTATGAGAGTTTATATAAATGATAATTAGCATAGCATAAAATGATCATATCACTTTATTTTAACGAATAATATATTATTTAAAATAAGTAAGTGTTTACTATTTGATTGCTTGCCTATGAATATTCAAATTGTATGAGAGTTTATATAAATGATAATTAGCATAGCATAAAATGACCATATCACTTTATTTTAACGAATAATATATTATTTAAAATAAGTAAGTGTTTACTATTTGATTGCATGCCCATGAATATTCAAATTGTATGAGAGTTTATATAAATGATAATTAGCATAGCATAAAATGACCATAGCTATGCTAATTATCATTTATATAAACTCTCATACAATTTGAATATTCATAGGCATGCAATCAAATAGTAAACACTTACTTATTTTAAATAATATATTATTCGTTAAAATAAAGTGATATGGTCATTTTATGCTATGCTAATTATCATTTATATAAACTCTCATACAATTTGAATATTCATGGGCATGCAATCAAATAGTAAACACTTACTTATTTTAAATAATATATTATTCGTTAAAATAAAGTGATATGGTCATTTTATGCTATGCTAATTATCATTTATATAAACTCTCATACAATTTTAATATTCATAGGCATGCAATCAAATAGTAAACACTTACTTATTTTAAATAATATATTATTCGTTAAAATAAAGTGATATGGTCATTTTATGCTATGCTAATTATCATTTATATATACTCTCATACAATTTGAATATTCATAGGCATGCAATCAAATAGTAAACACTTACTTATTTTAAATATTATATTATTCGTTAAAATAAAGTGATATGGTCATTTTATGCTATGCTAATTATCATTTATATAAACTCTCATACAATTTGACGAATAATATATTATTTAAAATAAGTAAGTGTTTACTATTTGATTGCATGCCTATGAATATTCAAATTGTATGAGAGTTTATATAAATGATAATTAGCATAGCATAAAATGACCATATCACTTTATTTTAACGAATAATATATTATTTAAAATAAGTAACTGTTTACTATTTGATTGCATGCCTATGAATATTCAAATTGTATGAGAGTTTATATAAATGATAATTAGCATAGCATAAAATGACCATATCACTTTATTTTAATGAATAATATATTATTTAAAATAAGTAAGTGTTTACTATTTGATTCCATGCCTATGAATATTCAAATTGTATGAGATAATATATTAAATAATATATTATTCGTTAAAATAAAGTGATATGGTCATTTTATGCTATGCTAATTATCATTTATATAAACTCTCATACAATTTGAATATTCATGGGCATGCAATCAAATAGTAAACACTTACTTATTTTAAATAATATATTATTCATTAAAATAAAGTGATATGGTCATTTTATGCTATGCTAATTATCATTTATATAAACTCTCATACAATTTGAATATTCATAGGCATGCAATCAAATAGTAAACACTTACTTATTTTAAATAATATATTTTTTTTTTCGAAAGAAGAAGGATATATTCATATAAATCTTTACAACCGCAAAAATGGCCACCACCAAGAAGAGGGGGAGCTGCCCGTCCGCCTCTAACACAGGCCTCCAGGAAACTGAAGAGGGGCAGCATCACCGCCTCAGGCCAAAAACGACAAACAAAAAACCAACCAAAAAAGAGCACCTAAAAAAGCCACAAAAACGATTGCCCCAAAACACACCCCTGTGAGGAAAGAAACCTCCTATTACACTTTCCGCTCCATGATTTGGGCCACCATCCGATTAATTGCCACGTCGTCAGAACAATCGAAAACAACACCCACCTGCTTTCCCATAAAAACTGCTCGCCTAGCCCTCGTCAGAACACCCGGAGGCACTGTGGGCTCGAGCGGGAAGCAGGAAGAAGGAGTATCCTCGCATAAAGCGTCTCCCACCTATGGTCATTTTATGCTATGCTAATTATCATTTATATAAACTCTCATACAATTTGAATATTCATAGGCATGCAATCAAATAGTAAACACTTGGTTATTTTAAATAATATATTATTCGTTAAAATAAAGTGATATGGTCATTTTATGCTATGCTAATTATCATTTATATAAACTCTCATACAATTTGAATATTCATAGGCATGCAATCAAATAGTAAACACTTGGTTATTTTAAATAATATATTATTCATTAAAATAAAGTGATATGGTCATTTTATGCTATGCTAATTATCATTTATATAAACTCTCATACAATTTGAATATTCATAGGCATGCAATCAAATAGTAAACACTTGGTTATTTTAAATAATATATTATTCGTTAAAATAAAGTGATATGGTCATTTTATGCTATACTAATTATCATTTATATAAACTCTCATACAATTTGAATATTCATAGGCATGCAATCAAATAGTAAACACTTGGTTATTTTAAATAATATATTATTCGTTAAAATAAAGTGATATGGTCATTTTATGCTATGCGAATTATCATTTATATAAACTCTCATACAATTTGAATATTCATAGGCATGCAATCAAATAGTAAACACTTGGTTATTTTAAATAATATATTATTCGTTAAAATAAAGTGATATGGTCATTTTATGCTATGCTAATTATCATTTATATAAACTCTCATACAATTTGAATATTCATAGGCATGCAATCAAATAGTAAACACTTGCTTATTTTAAATAATATATTATTCTTTAAAATAAAGTGATATTGTCATTTTATGCTATGCTAATTATCATTTATATAAACTCTCATACAATTTGAATATTCATAGGCATGCAATCAAATAGTAAACACTTGGTTATTTTAAATAATATATTATTCGTTAAAATAAAGTGATATGGTCATTTTATGCTATGCTAATTATCATTTATATAAACTCTCATACAATTTGAATATTCATAGGCATGCAATCAAATAGTAAACACTTGGTTATTTTAAATAATATATTATTCGTTAAAATAAAGTGATATGGTCATTTTATGCTATGCTAATTATCATTTATATAAACTCTCATACAATTTGAATATTCATAGGCATGCAATCAAATAGTAAACACTTGCTTATTTTAAATAATATATTATTCGTTAAAATAAAGTGATATGGTCATTTTATGCTATGCTAATTATCATTTATATAAACTCTCATACAATTTGAATATTCATAGGCATGCAATCAAATAGTAAACACTTGCTTATTTTAAATAATATATTATTCGTTAAAATAAAGTGATATGGTCATTTTATGCTATGCTAATTATCATTTATATAAACTCTCATACAATTTGAATATTCATGGGCATGCAATCAAATAGTAAACACTTACTTATTTTGAAAAATATATTATTCGTTAAAATAAAGTGATATGGTCATTTTATGCTATGCTAATTATCATTTATATAAACTCTCATACAATTTGAATATTCATGGGCATGCAATCAAATAGTCCACACTTACTTATTTTTTTAAATAATATACTATTCGTTAAAATAAAGTGATATGGTCATTTTATGCTATGCTAATTATCATTTATATAAACTCTCATACAATTTGAATATTCATGGGCATGCAATCAAATAGTAAACACTTGCTTATTTTGAAAAATATATTATTCGTTAAAATAAAATGATATGGTCATTTTATGCTATGCTAATTATCATTTATATAAACTCTCATACAATTTGAATATTCATGGGCATGCAATCAAATAGTAAACACTTACTTATTTTTTTAAATAATATACTATTCGTTAAAATAAAGTGATATGGTCATTTTATGCTATGCTAATTATCATTTATATAAACTCTCATACAATTTGAATATTCATGGGCATGCAATCAAATAGTAAACACTCATTTATATAAACTCTCATACAATTTGAATATTCATGGGCATGCAATCAAATACTAAACACTTGAATATTCATGGGCATGCAATCAAATAGTAAACACTTGCTTATTTTAAATAATATATTATTCGTTAAAATAAAGTGATATGGTCATTTTATGCTATGCTAATTATCATTTATATAAACTCTCATACAATTTGAATATTCATGGGCATGCAATCAAATAGTAAACACTTGCTTATTTTGAAAAATATATTATTCGTTAAAATAAAATGATATGGTCATTTTATGCTATGCTAATTATCATTTATATAAACTCTCATACAATTTGAATATTCATGGGCATGCAATCAAATAGTAAACACTTACTTATTTTTTTAAATAATATACTATTCGTTAAAATAAAGTGATATGGTCATTTTATGCTATGCTAATTATCATTTATATAAACTCTCATACAATTTGAATATTCATGGGCATGCAATCAAATAGTAAACACTCATTTATATAAACTCTCATACAATTTGAATATTCATGGGCATGCAATCAAATACTAAACACTTGAATATTCATGGGCATGCAATCAAATAGTAAACACTTGCTTATTTTAAATAATATATTATTCGTTAAAATAAAGTGATATGGTCATTTTATGCTATGCTAATTATCATTTATATAAACTCTCATACAATTTGAATATTCATGGGCATGCAATCAAATAGTAAACACTTGCTTATTTTGAAAAATATATTATTCGTTAAAATAAAATGATATGGTCATTTTATGCTATGCTAATTATCATTTATATAAACTCTCATACAATTTGAATATTCATGGGCATGCAATCAAATAGTAAACACTTACTTATTTTTTTAAATAATATACTATTCGTTAAAATAAAGTGATATGGTCATTTTATGCTATGCTAATTATTATTTATATAAACTCTCATACAATTTGAATATTCATGGGCATGCAATCAAATAGTAAACACTCATTTATATAAACTCTCATACAATTTGAATATTCATGGGCATGCAATCAAATACTAAACACTTGAATATTCATGGGCATGCAATCAAATAGTGAACACTTACTTATTTTAAATAATATATTATTCGTTAAAATAAAGTGATATGGTCATTTTATGCTATGCTAATTATCATTTATATAAACTCACATACAATTTGAATATTCATAGGCATGCAATCAAATAGTAAACACTTACTTATTTTTTTAAATAATATACTATTCGTTAAAATAAAGTGATATGGTCATTTTATGCTTTGCTAATTGTCATTTATATAAACTCTCATACAATTTGAGTATTCATGGGCATGCAATCAAATAGTAAACACTTACTTATTTTAAATAATATATTATTCGTTAAAATAAAGTGATATGATCATTTTATGCTATGCTAATTACCATTTATATAAACTCTCATACAATTTGAATATTCATAGGCATGCAATCAAATAGTAAACACTTACTTATTTTAAATAATATATTATTCGTTAAAATAAGGTGATATGATCATTTTATGCTATGCTAATCATCATTTATATAAACTCTCATACAATTTGAATATTCATAGGCATGCAATCAAATAGTAAACACTTACTTATTTTAAATAATATATTATTCGTTAAAATAAAGTGATATGGTCATTTTATGCTATGCTAATTATCATTTATATAAACTCTCATACAATTTGAATATTCATAGGCATGCAATCAAATAGTAAACACTTACTTATTTTAAATAATATATTATTCGTTAAAATAAACTGATATGGTCATTTTATGCTATGCTAATTATCATTTATATAAACTCTCATACAATTTGAGTATTCATGGGCATGCAATCAAATAGTGAACACTTACTTATTTTAAATAATATATCATTCGTTAAAATAAAGTGATATGGTCATTTTATGCTATGCTAATTATCATTTATATAAACTCTCATACAATTTGAATATTCATGGGCATGCAATCAAATAGTGAACACTTACTTATTTTTTTAAATAATATACTATTCGTTAAAATAAAGTGATATGGTCATTTTATGCTATGCTAATTATCATTTATATAAACTCTCATACAATTTGAATATTCATGGGCATGCAATCAAATAGTGAACACTTACTTATTTTAAATAATATATTATTCGTTAAAATAAAGTGATATGGTCATTTTATGCTATGCTAATTATCATTTATATAAACTCTCATACAATTTGAATATTCATGGGCATGTAATCAAATAGTAAACACTTGGTTATTTTAAATATTATACTATTAGTTAAAATAAACTGATATGGTCATTTTATGCTATGCTAATTATCATTTATATAAACTCTCATACAATTTGAATATTCATGGGCATGCAATCAAATAGTAAACACTTACTTATTTTTTTAAATAATATACTATTCGTTAAAATAAAGTGATATGGTCATTTTATGCTATGCTAATTATCATTTATATAAACTCTCATACAATTTGAATATTCATAGGCATGCAATCAAATAGTAAACACTTACTTATTTTAAATAATATATTATTCGTTAAAATAAACTGATATGGTCATTTTATGCTATGCTAATTATCATTTATATAAACTCTCATACAATTTGAGTATTCATGGGCATGCAATCAAATAGTGAACACTTACTTATTTTAAATAATATATTATTCGTTAAAATAAAGTGATATGGTCATTTAATGCTATGCTAATTATCATTTATATAAACTCTCATACAATTTGAATATTCATGGGCATGCAATCAAATAGTAAACACTTACTTATTTTGAAAAATATATTATTCGTTAAAATAAAGTGATATGGTCATTTTATGCTATGCTAATTATCATTTATATAAACTCTCATACAATTTGAATATTCATAGGCATGCAATCAAATAGTAAACACTTACTTATTTTAAAAAATATACTATTCGTTAAAATAAAGTGATATGGTCATTTTATGCTATGCTAATTATCATTTATATAAACTATCATACAATTCGAATATTCATGGGCATGCAATCAAATAGTAAACACTTACTTATTTTTTTAAATAATATACTATTCGTTAAAATAAAGTGATATGGTCATTTTATGCTATGCTAATTATCATTTATATAAACTCTCATACAATTTGAATATTCATAGGCATGCAATCAAATAGTAAACACTTACTTATTTTAAATAATATATTATTCGTTAAAATAAACTGATATGGTCATTTTATGCTATGCTAATTATCATTTATATAAACTCTCATACAATTTGAGTATTCATGGGCATGCAATCAAATAGTGAACACTTACTTATTTTAAATAATATATTATTCGTTAAAATAAAGTGATATGGTCATTTTATGCTATGCTAATTATCATTTATATAAACTCTCATACAATTTGAATATTCATGGGCATGCAATCAAATAGTAAACACTTACTTATTTTGAAAAATATATTATTCGTTAAAATAAAGTGATATGGTCATTTTATGCTATGCTAATTATCATTTATATAAACTCTCATACAATTTGAATATTCATGGGCATGCAATCAAATAGTAAACACTTACTTATTTTTTTAAATAATATACTATTCGTTAAAATAAAGTGATATGGTCATTTTATTCTATGCTAATTATCATTTATATAAACTCTCATACAATTTGAATATTCATGGGCATGCAATCAAATAGTAAACACTTACTTATTTTAAATAATATATTACTCGTTAAAATAAAGTGATATGATCATTTTATGCTATGCTAATTACCATTTATATAAACTCTCATACAATTTGAATATTCATAGGCATGCAATCAAATAGTAAACACTTACTTATTTTAAATAATATATTATTCGTTAAAATAAGGTGATATGATCATTTTATGCTATGCTAATTATCATTTATATAAACTCTTATACAATTTGAATATTCATGGGCATGCAATCAAATAGTAAACACTTACTTATTTTAAATAATATATTATTCGTTAAAATAAAGTGATATGGTCATTTTATGCTATGCTAATTATCATTTATATAAACTCTCATACAATTTGAATATTCATAGGCATGCAATCAAATAGTAAACACTTACTTATTTTAAATAATATATTATTCGTTAAAATAAAGTGATATGGTCATTTTATGCTATGCTAATTATCATTTATATAAACTCTCATACAATTTGAGTATTCATGGGCATGCAATCAAATAGTGAACACTTACTTATTTTAAATAATATATTATTCGTTAAAATAAAGTGATATGGTCATTTTATGCTATGCTAATTATCATTTATATAAACTCACATACAATTTGAATATTCATAGGCATGCAATCAAATAGTAAACACTTACTTATTTTTTTAAATAATATACTATTCGTTAAAATAAAGTGATATGGTCATTTTATGCTATGCTAATTGTCATTTATATAAACTCTCATACAATTTGAGTATTCATGGGCATGCAATCAAATAGTAAACACTTACTTATTTTAAATAATATATTATTCGTTAAAATAAAGTGATATGATCATTTTATGCTATGCTAATTACCATTTATATAAACTCTCATACAATTTGAATATTCATAGGCATGCAATCAAATAGTAAACACTTACTTATTTTAAATAATATATTATTCGTTAAAATAAGGTGATATGATCATTTTATGCTATGCTAATTATCATTTATATAAACTCTCATACAATTTGAATATTCATAGGCATGCAATCAAATAGTAAACACTTACTTATTTTAAATAATATATTATTCATTAAAATAAAGTGATATGGTCATTTTATGCTATGCTAATTATCATTTATATAAACTCTCATACAATTTGAATATTCATAGGCATGCAATCAAATAGTAAACACTTACTTATTTTAAATAATATATTATTCGTTAAAATAAACTGATATGGTCATTTTATGCTATGCTAATTATCATTTATATAAACTCTCATACAATTTGAATATTCATAGGCATGCAATCAAATAGTAAACACTTACTTATTTTAAATAATATATTATTCGTTAAAATAAAGTGATATGGTCATTTTATGCTATGCTAATTATCATTTATATAAACTCTCATACAATTTGAATATTCATGGGCATGCAATCAAATAGTAAACACTTGCTTATTTTAAATAATATATTATTCGTTAAAATAAAGTGATATGGTCATTTTATGCTATGCTAATTATCATTTATATAAACTCTCATACAATTTGAATATTCATAGGCATGCAATCAAATAGTAAACACTTACTTATTTTAAATAATATATTATTCGTTAAAATAAAGTGATATGGTCATTTTATGCTATGCTAATTATCATTTATATAAACTCTCATACAATTTGAATATTCATAGGCATGCAATCAAATAGTAAACACTTACTTATTTTAAATAATATATTATTCGTTAAAATAATGTGATATGGTCATTTTATGCTATGCTAATTATCATTTATATAAACTCTCATACAATTTGAATATTCATGGGCATGCAATCAAATAGTAAACACTTACTTATTTTAAATAATATATTATTCGTTAAAATAAGGTGAGATGATCATTTTATGCTATGCTAATTACCATTTATATAAACTCTCATACAATTTGAATATTCATAGGCATGCAATCAAATAGTAAACACTTACTTATTTTAAATAATATATTATTCGTTAAAATAAAGTGATATGATCATTTTATGCTATGCTAATTATCATTTATATAAACTCTCATACAATTTGAATATTCATAGGCATGCAATCAAATAGTAAACACTTACTTATTTTAAATAATATATTATTCGTTAAAATAAAGTGATATGGTCATTTTATGCTATGCTAATTATCATTTATATAAACTCACATACAATTTGAATATTCATAGGCATGCAATCAAATAGTAAACACTTACTTATTTTTTTAAATAATATACTATTCGTTAAAATAAAGTGATATGGTCATTTTATGCTATGCTAATTATCATTTATATAAACTCTCATACAATTTGAGTATTCATGGGCATGCAATCAAATAGTGAACACTTACTTATTTTAAATAATATATTATTCGTTAAAATAAAGTGATATGGTCATTTTATGCTATGCTAATTATCATTTATATAAACTCACATACAATTTGAATATTCATAGGCATGCAATCAAATAGTAAACACTTACTTATTTTTTTAAATAATATACTATTCGTTAAAATAAAGTGATATGGTCATTTTATGCTATGCTAATTGTCATTTATATAAACTCTCATACAATTTGAGTATTCATGGGCATGCAATCAAATAGTAAACACTTACTTATTTTAAATAATATATTATTCGTTAAAATAAAGTGATATGATCATTTTATGCTATGCTAATTACCATTTATATAAACTCTCATACAATTTGAATATTCATAGGCATGCAATCAAATAGTAAACACTTACTTATTTTAAATAATATATTATTCGTTAAAATAAAGTGATATGGTCATTTTATGCTATGCTAATTATCATTTATATAAACTCTCATACAATTTGAATATTCATAGGCATGCAATCAAATAGTAAACACTTACTTATTTTAAATAATATATTATTCGTTAAAATAAAGTGATATGGTCATTTTATGCTATGCTAATTATCATTTATATAAACTCTCATACAATTTGAATATTCATGGGCATGCAATCAAATAGTAAACACTTGCTTATTTTAAATAATATATTATTCGTTAAAATAAAGTGATATGGTCATTTTATGCTATGCTAATTATCATTTATATAAACTCTCATACAATTTGAATATTCATAGGCATGCAATCAAATAGTAAACACTTACTTATTTTAAATAACATATTATTCGTTAAAATAAAGTGATATGGTCATTTTATGCTATGCTAATTATCATTTATATAAACTCTCATACAATTTGAATATTCATAGGCATGCAATCAAATAGTAAACACTTACTTATTTTAAATAATATATTATTCGTTAAAATAATGTGATATGGTCATTTTATGCTATGCTAATTATCATTTATATAAACTCTCATACAATTTGAATATTCATGGGCATGCAATCAAATAGTAAACACTTACTTATTTTAAATAATATATTATTCGTTAAAATAAGGTGAGATGATCATTTTATGCTATGCTAATTACCATTTATATAAACTCTCATACAATTTGAATATTCATAGGCATGCAATCAAATAGTAAACACTTACTTATTTTAAATAATATATTATTCGTTAAAATAAAGTGATATGATCATTTTATGCTATGCTAATTATCATTTATATAAACTCTCATACAATTTGAATATTCATAGGCATGCAATCAAATAGTAAACACTTACTTATTTTAAATAATATATTATTCGTTAAAATAAAGTGATATGGTCATTTTATGCTATGCTAATTATCATTTATATAAACTCACATACAATTTGAATATTCATAGGCATGCAATCAAATAGTAAACACTTACTTATTTTTTTAAATAATATACTATTCGTTAAAATAAAGTGATATGGTCATTTTATGCTATGCTAATTATCATTTATATAAACTCTCATACAATTTGAGTATTCATGGGCATGCAATCAAATAGTAAACACTTACTTATTTTAAATAATATATTATTCGTTAAAATAAAGTGATATGATCATTTTATGCTATGCTAATTACCATTTATATAAACTCTCATACAATTTGAATATTCATAGGCATGCAATCAAATAGTAAACACTTACTTATTTTAAATAATATATTATTCGTTAAAATAAGGTGATATGATCATTTTATGCTATGCTAATTATCATTTATATAAACTCTCATACAATTTGAATATTCATAGGCATGCAATCAAATAGTAAACACTTACTTATTTTAAATAATATATTATTCGTTAAAATAAAGTGATATGGTCATTTTATGCTATGCTAATTATCATTTATATAAACTCTCATACAATTTGAATATTCATAGGCATGCAATCAAATAGTAAACACTTACTTATTTTAAATAATATATTATTCGTTAAAATAAACTGATATGGTCATTTTATGCTATGCTAATTATCATTTATATAAACTCTCATACAATTTGAGTATTCATGGGCATGCAATCAAATAGTGAACACTTACTTATTTTAAATAATATATTATTCGTTAAAATAAAGTGATATGGTCATTTTATGCTATGCTAATTATCATTTATATAAACTCTCATACAATTTGAATATTCATGGGCATGCAATCAAATAGTGAACACTTACTTATTTTTTTAAATAATATACTATTCGTTAAAATAAAGTGATATGGTCATTTTATGCTATGCTAATTATCATTTATATAAACTCTCATACAATTTGAATATTCATGGGCATGCAATCAAATAGTGAACACTTACTTATTTTAAATAATATATTATTCGTTAAAATAAAGTGATATGGTCATTTTATGCTATGCTAATTATCATTTATATAAACTCTCATACAATTTGAATATTCATGGGCATGTAATCAAATAGTAAACACTTGGTTATTTTAAATATTATACTATTCGTTAAAATAAAGTGATATGGTCATTTTATGCTATGCTAATTATCATTTATATAAACTCTCATACAATTTGAATATTCATGGGCATGCAATCAAATAGTAAACACTTACTTATTTTGAAAAATATATTATTCGTTAAAATAAAGTGATATGGTCATTTTATGCTATGCTAATTATCATTTATATAAACTCTCATACAATTTGAATATTCATGGGCATGCAATCAAATAGTAAACACTTACTTATTTTTTTAAATAATATACTATTCGTTAAAATAAAGTGATATGGTCATTTTATGCTATGCTAATTATCATTTATATAAACTCTCATACAATTTGAATATTCATGGGCATGCAATCAAATAGTAAACACTTACTTATTTTAAATAATATATTACTCGTTAAAATAAAGTGATATGATCATTTTATGCTATGCTAATTACCATTTATATAAACTCTCATACAATTTGAATATTCATAGGCATGCAATCAAATAGTAAACACTTACTTATTTTAAATAATATATTATTCGTTAAAATAAGGTGATATGATCATTTTATGCTATGCTAATTATCATTTATATAAACTCTCATACAATTTGAATATTCATGGGCATGCAATCAAATAGTAAACACTTACTTATTTTAAATAATATATTATTCGTTAAAATAAAGTGATATGGTCATTTTATGCTATGCTAATTATCATTTATATAAACTCTCATACAATTTGAATATTCATAGGCATGCAATCAAATAGTAAACACTTACTTATTTTAAATAATATATTATTCGTTAAAATAAAGTGATATGGTCATTTTATGCTATGCTAATTATCATTTATATAAACTCTCATACAATTTGAATATTCATAGGCATGCAATCAAATAGTAAACACTTACTTATTTTAAATAATATATTATTCGTTAAAATAAACTGATATGGTCATTTTATGCTATGCTAATTATCATTTATATAAACTCTCATACAATTTGAGTATTCATGGGCATGCAATCAAATAGTGAACACTTACTTATTTTAAATAATATATTATTCGTTAAAATAAAGTGATATGGTCATTTTATGCTATGCTAATTATCATTTATATAAACTCTCATACAATTTGAATATTCATGGGCATGCAATCAAATAGTAAACACTTACTTATTTTGAAAAATATATTATTCGTTAAAATAAAGTGATATGGTCATTTTATGCTATGCTAATTATCATTTATATAAACTCTCATACAATTTGAATATTCATAGGCATGCAATCAAATAGTAAACACTTACTTATTTTAAAAAATATACTATTCGTTAAAATAAAGTGATATGGTCATTTTATGCTATGCTAATTATCATTTATATAAACTATCATACAATTCGAATATTCATGGGCATGCAATCAAATAGTAAACACTTACTTATTTTTTTAAATAATATACTATTCGTTAAAATAAAGTGATATGGTCATTTTATGCTATGCTAATTATCATCTATATAAACTCTCATACAATTTGAATATTCATAGGCATGCAATCAAATAGTAAACACTTACTTATTTTAAATAATATATTATTCGTTAAAATAAACTGATATGGTCATTTTATGCTATGCTAATTATCATTTATATAAACTCTCATACAATTTGAGTATTCATGGGCATGCAATCAAATAGTGAACACTTACTTATTTTAAATAATATATTATTCGTTAAAATAAACTGATATGGTCATTTTATGCTATGCTAATTATCATTTATATAAACTCTCATACAATTTGAATATTCATGGGCATGCAATCAAATAGTAAACACTTACTTATTTTGAAAAATATATTATTCGTTAAAATAAAGTGATATGGTCATTTTATGCTATGCTAATTATCATTTATATAAACTCTCATACAATTTGAATATTCATGGGCATGCAATCAAATAGTAAACACTTACTTATTTTTTTAAATAATATACTATTCGTTAAAATAAAGTGATATGGTCATTTTATTCTATGCTAATTATCATTTATATAAACTCTCATACAATTTGAATATTCATGGGCATGCAATCAAATAGTAAACACTTACTTATTTTAAATAATATATTACTCGTTAAAATAAAGTGATATGATCATTTTATGCTATGCTAATTACCATTTATATAAACTCTCATACAATTTGAATATTCATAGGCATGCAATCAAATAGTAAACACTTACTTATTTTAAATAATATATTATTCGTTAAAATAAGGTGATATGATCATTTTATACTATGCTAATTATCATTTATATAAACTCTCATACAATTTGAATATTCATGGGCATGCAATCAAATAGTAAACACTTACTTATTTTAAATAATATATTATTCGTTAAAATAAAGTGATATGGTCATTTTATGCTATGCTAATTATCATTTATATAAACTCTCATACAATTTGAATATTCATAGGCATGCAATCAAATAGTAAACACTTACTTATTTTAAATAATATATTATTCGTTAAAATAAAGTGATATGGTCATTTTATGCTATGCTAATTATCATTTATATAAACTCTCATACAATTTGAGTATTCATGGGCATGCAATCAAATAGTGAACACTTACTTATTTTAAATAATATATTATTCGTTAAAATAAAGTGATATGGTCATTTTATGCTATGCTAATTATCATTTATATAAACTCACATACAATTTGAATATTCATAGGCATGCAATCAAATAGTAAACACTTACTTATTTTTTTAAATAATATACTATTCGTTAAAATAAAGTGATATGGTCATTTTATGCTATGCTAATTGTCATTTATATAAACTCTCATACAATTTGAGTATTCATGGGCATGCAATCAAATAGTAAACACTTACTTATTTTAAATAATATATTATTCGTTAAAATAAAGTGATATGATCATTTTATGCTATGCTAATTACCATTTATATAAACTCTCATACAATTTGAATATTCATAGGCATGCAATCAAATAGTAAACACTTACTTATTTTAAATAATATATTATTCGTTAAAATAAGGTGATATGATCATTTTATGCTATGCTAATTATCATTTATATAAACTCTCATACAATTTGAATATTCATAGGCATGCAATCAAATAGTAAACACTTACTTATTTTAAATAATATATTATTCGTTAAAATAAAGTGATATGGTCATTTTATGCTATGCTAATTATCATTTATATAAACTCTCATACAATTTGAATATTCATAGGCATGCAATCAAATAGTAAACACTTACTTATTTTAAATAATATATTATTCGTTAAAATAAACTGATATGGTCATTTTATGCTATGCTAATTATCATTTATATAAACTCTCATACAATTTGAATATTCATAGGCATGCAATCAAATAGTAAACACTTACTTATTTTAAATAATATATTATTCGTTAAAATAAAGTGATATGGTCATTTTATGCTATGCTAATTATCATTTATATAAACTCTCATACAATTTGAATATTCATGGGCATGCAATCAAATAGTAAACACTTGCTTATTTTAAATAATATATTATTCGTTAAAATAAAGTGATATGGTCATTTTATGCTATGCTAATTATCATTTATATAAACTCTCATACAATTTGAATATTCATAGGCATGCAATCAAATAGTAAACACTTACTTATTTTAAATAATATATTATTCGTTAAAATAAAGTGATATGGTCATTTTATGCTATGCTAATTATCATTTATATAAACTCTCATACAATTTGAATATTCATAGGCATGCAATCAAATAGTAAACACTTACTTATTTTAAATAATATATTATTCGTTAAAATAATGTGATATGGTCATTTTATGCTATGCTAATTATCATTTATATAAACTCTCATACAATTTGAATATTCATGGGCATGCAATCAAATAGTAAACACTTACTTATTTTAAATAATATATTATTCGTTAAAATAAGGTGAGATGATCATTTTATGCTATGCTAATTACCATTTATATAAACTCTCATACAATTTGAATATTCATAGGCATGCAATCAAATAGTAAACACTTACTTATTTTAAATAATATATTATTCGTTAAAATAAAGTGATATGATCATTTTATGCTATGCTAATTATCATTTATATAAACTCTCATACAATTTGAATATTCATAGGCATGCAATCAAATAGTAAACACTTACTTATTTTAAATAATATATTATTCGTTAAAATAAAGTGATATGGTCATTTTATGCTATGCTAATTATCATTTATATAAACTCACATACAATTTGAATATTCATAGGCATGCAATCAAATAGTAAACACTTACTTATTTTTTTAAATAATATACTATTCGTTAAAATAAAGTGATATGGTCATTTTATGCTATGCTAATTATCATTTATATAAACTCTCATACAATTTGAGTATTCATGGGCATGCAATCAAATAGTAAACACTTACTTATTTTAAATAATATATTATTCGTTAAAATAAAGTGATATGATCATTTTATGCTATGCTAATTACCATTTATATAAACTCTCATACAATTTGAATATTCATAGGCATGCAATCAAATAGTAAACACTTACTTATTTTAAATAATATATTATTCGTTAAAATAAGGTGATATGATCATTTTATGCTATGCTAATTATCATTTATATAAACTCTCATACAATTTGAATATTCATAGGCATGCAATCAAATAGTAAACACTTACTTATTTTAAATAATATATTATTCGTTAAAATAAAGTGATATGGTCATTTTATGCTATGCTAATTATCATTTATATAAACTCTCATACAATTTGAATATTCATAGGCATGCAATCAAATAGTAAACACTTACTTATTTTAAATAATATATTATTCGTTAAAATAAACTGATATGGTCATTTTATGCTATGCTAATTATCATTTATATAAACTCTCATACAATTTGAGTATTCATGGGCATGCAATCAAATAGTGAACACTTACTTATTTTAAATAATATATTATTCGTTAAAATAAAGTGATATGGTCATTTTATGCTATGCTAATTATCATTTATATAAACTCTCATACAATTTGAATATTCATGGGCATGCAATCAAATAGTGAACACTTACTTATTTTTTTAAATAATATACTATTCGTTAAAATAAAGTGATATGGTCATTTTATGCTATGCTAATTATCATTTATATAAACTCTCATACAATTTGAATATTCATGGGCATGCAATCAAATAGTGAACACTTACTTATTTTAAATAATATATTATTCGTTAAAATAAAGTGATATGGTCATTTTATGCTATGCTAATTATCATTTATATAAACTCTCATACAATTTGAATATTCATGGGCATGTAATCAAATAGTAAACACTTGGTTATTTTAAATATTATACTATTCGTTAAAATAAAGTGATATGGTCATTTTATGCTATGCTAATTATCATTTATATAAACTCTCATACAATTTGAATATTCATGGGCATGCAATCAAATAGTAAACACTTACTTATTTTGAAAAATATATTATTCGTTAAAATAAAGTGATATGGTCATTTTATGCTATGCTAATTATCATTTATATAAACTCTCATACAATTTGAATATTCATGGGCATGCAATCAAATAGTAAACACTTACATATTTTTTTAAATAATATACTATTCGTTAAAATAAAGTGATATGGTCATTTTATGCTATGCTAATTATCATTTATATAAACTCTCATACAATTTGAATATTCATGGGCATGCAATCAAATAGTAAACACTTACTTATTTTAAATAATATATTACTCGTTAAAATAAAGTGATATGATCATTTTATGCTATGCTAATTACCATTTATATAAACTCTCATACAATTTGAATATTCATAGGCATGCAATCAAATAGTAAACACTTACTTATTTTAAATAATATATTATTCGTTAAAATAAGGTGATATGATCATTTTATGCTATGCTAATTATCATTTATATAAACTCTCATACAATTTGAATATTCATGGGCATGCAATCAAATAGTAAACACTTACTTATTTTAAATAATATATTATTCGTTAAAATAAAGTGATATGGTCATTTTATGCTATGCTAATTATCATTTATATAAACTCTCATACAATTTGAATATTCATAGGCATGCAATCAAATAGTAAACACTTACTTATTTTAAATAATATATTATTCGTTAAAATAAAGTGATATGGTCATTTTATGCTATGCTAATTATCATTTATATAAACTCTCATACAATTTGAGTATTCATGGGCATGCAATCAAATAGTGAACACTTACTTATTTTAAATAATATATTATTCGTTAAAATAAAGTGATATGGTCATTTTATGCTATGCTAATTATCATTTATATAAACTCTCATACAATTTGAATATTCATGGGCATGCAATCAAATAGTGAACACTTACTTATTTTTTTAAATAATATACTATTCGTTAAAATAAAGTGATATGGTCATTTTATGCTATGCTAATTATCATTTATATAAACTCTCATACAATTTGAATATTCATGGGCATGCAATCAAATAGTAAACACTTAGTTTTTTTAAATAATATATTATTCGTTAAAATAAAGTGATATGGTCATTTTATGCTATGCTAATTATCATTTATATAAACTCTCATACAATTTGAATATTCATAGGCATGCAATCAAATAGTAAACACTTATTTATTTTAAATAATATATTATTCGTTAAAATAAAGTGATATGGTCATTTTATGCTATGCTAATTATCATTTATATAAACTCTCATACAATTTGAATATTCATAGGCATGCAATCAAATAGTAAACACTTACTTATTTTAAATAATATATTATTCGTTAAAATAAGGTGATATGATCATTTTATGCTATGCTAATTATCATTTATATAAACTCTCATACAATTTGAATATTCATAGGCATGCAATCAAATAGTAAACACTTACTTATTTTAAATAATATATTATTCGTTAAAATAAAGTGATATGGTCATTTTATGCTATGCTAATTATCATTTATATAAACTCTCATACAATTTGAATATTCATAGGGATGCAATCAAATAGTAAACACTTACTTATTTTAAATAATATATTATTCGTTAAAATAAACTGATATGGTCATTTTATGCTATGCTAATTATCATTTATATAAACTCTCATACAATTTGAGTATTCATGGGCATGCAATCAAATAGTGAACACTTACTTATTTTAAATAATATATTATTCGTTAAAATAAGGTGAGATGATCATTTTATGCTATGCTAATTACCATTTATATAAACTCTCATACAATTTGAATATTCATAGGCATGCAATCAAATAGTAAACACTTACTTATTTTAAATAATATATTATTCGTTAAAATAAAGTGATATGATCATTTTATGCTATGCTAATTATCATTTATATAAACTCTCATACAATTTGAATATTCATAGGCATGCAATCAAATAGTAAACACTTACTTATTTTAAATAATATATTATTCGTTAAAATAAAGTGATATGGTCATTTTATGCTATGCTAATTATCATTTATATAAACTCACATACAATTTGAATATTCATAGGCATGCAATCAAATAGTAAACACTTACTTATTTTTTTAAATAATATACTATTCGTTAAAATAAAGTGATATGGTCATTTTATGCTATGCTAATTATCATTTATATAAACTCTCATACAATTTGAGTATTCATGGGCATGCAATCAAATAGTAAACACTTACTTATTTTAAATAATATATTATTCGTTAAAATAAAGTGATATGATCATTTTATGCTATGCTAATTACCATTTATATAAACTCTCATACAATTTGAATATTCATAGGCATGCAATCAAATAGTAAACACTTACTTATTTTAAATAATATATTATTCGTTAAAATAAGGTGATATGATCATTTTATGCTATGCTAATTATCATTTATATAAACTCTCATACAATTTGAATATTCATAGGCATGCAATCAAATAGTAAACACTTACTTATTTTAAATAATATATTATTCGTTAAAATAAAGTGATATGGTCATTTTATGCTATGCTAATTATCATTTATATAAACTCTCATACAATTTGAATATTCATAGGCATGCAATCAAATAGTAAACACTTACTTATTTTAAATAATATATTATTCGTTAAAATAAACTGATATGGTCATTTTATGCTATGCTAATTATCATTTATATAAACTCTCATACAATTTGAGTATTCATGGGCATGCAATCAAATAGTGAACACTTACTTATTTTAAATAATATATTATTCGTTAAAATAAAGTGATATGGTCATTTTATGCTATGCTAATTATCATTTATATAAACTCTCATACAATTTGAATATTCATGGGCATGCAATCAAATAGTGAACACTTACTTATTTTTTTAAATAATATACTATTCGTTAAAATAAAGTGATATGGTCATTTTATGCTATGCTAATTATCATTTATATAAACTCTCATACAATTTGAATATTCATGGGCATGCAATCAAATAGTGAACACTTACTTATTTTAAATAATATATTATTCGTTAAAATAAAGTGATATGGTCATTTTATGCTATGCTAATTATCATTTATATAAACTCTCATACAATTTGAATATTCATGGGCATGTAATCAAATAGTAAACACTTGGTTATTTTAAATATTATACTATTCGTTAAAATAAAGTGATATGGTCATTTTATGCTATGCTAATTATCATTTATATAAACTCTCATACAATTTGAATATTCATGGGCATGCAATCAAATAGTAAACACTTACTTATTTTGAAAAATATATTATTCGTTAAAATAAAGTGATATGGTCATTTTATGCTATGCTAATTATCATTTATATAAACTCTCATACAATTTGAATATTCATGGGCATGCAATCAAATAGTAAACACTTACATATTTTTTTAAATAATATACTATTCGTTAAAATAAAGTGATATGGTCATTTTATGCTATGCTAATTATCATTTATATAAACTCTCATACAATTTGAATATTCATGGGCATGCAATCAAATAGTAAACACTTACTTATTTTAAATAATATATTACTCGTTAAAATAAAGTGATATGATCATTTTATGCTATGCTAATTACCATTTATATAAACTCTCATACAATTTGAATATTCATAGGCATGCAATCAAATAGTAAACACTTACTTATTTTAAATAATATATTATTCGTTAAAATAAGGTGATATGATCATTTTATGCTATGCTAATTATCATTTATATAAACTCTCATACAATTTGAATATTCATGGGCATGCAATCAAATAGTAAACACTTACTTATTTTAAATAATATATTATTCGTTAAAATAAAGTGATATGGTCATTTTATGCTATGCTAATTATCATTTATATAAACTCTCATACAATTTGAATATTCATGGGCATGCAATCAAATAGTAAACACTTAGTTTTTTTAAATAATATATTATTCGTTAAAATAAAGTGATATGGTCATTTTATGCTATGCTAATTATCATTTATATAAACTCTCATACAATTTGAATATTCATAGGCATGCAATCAAATAGTAAACACTTATTTATTTTAAATAATATATTATTCGTTAAAATAAAGTGATATGGTCATTTTATGCTATGCTAATTATCATTTATATAAACTCTCATACAATTTGAATATTCATAGGCATGCAATCAAATAGTAAACACTTACTTATTTTAAATAATATATTATTCGTTAAAATAAGGTGATATGATCATTTTATGCTATGCTAATTATCATTTATATAAACTCTCATACAATTTGAATATTCATAGGCATGCAATCAAATAGTAAACACTTACTTATTTTAAATAATATATTATTCGTTAAAATAAAGTGATATGGTCATTTTATGCTATGCTAATTATCATTTATATAAACTCTCATACAATTTGAATATTCATAGGCATGCAATCAAATAGTAAACACTTACTTATTTTAAATAATATATTATTCGTTAAAATAAACTGATATGGTCATTTTATGCTATGCTAATTATCATTTATATAAACTCTCATACAATTTGAGTATTCATGGGCATGCAATCAAATAGTGAACACTTACTTATTTTAAATAATATATTATTCGTTAAAATAAGGTGAGATGATCATTTTATGCTATGCTAATTACCATTTATATAAACTCTCATACAATTTGAATATTCATAGGCATGCAATCAAATAGTAAACACTTACTTATATTAAATAATATATTATTCGTTAAAATAAAGTGATATGATCATTTTATGCTATGCTAATTATCATTTATATAAACTCTCATACAATTTGAATATTCATAGGCATGCAATCAAATAGTAAACACTTACTTATTTTAAATAATATATTATTCGTTAAAATAAAGTGATATGGTCATTTTATGCTATGCTAATTATCATTTATATAAACTCACATACAATTTGAATATTCATAGGCATGCAATCAAATAGTAAACACTTACTTATTTTTTTAAATAATATACTATTCGTTAAAATAAAGTGATATGGTCATTTTATGCTATGCTAATTATCATTTATATAAACTCTCATACAATTTGAGTATTCATGGGCATGCAATCAAATAGTAAACACTTACTTATTTTAAATAATATATTATTCGTTAAAATAAAGTGATATGATCATTTTATGCTATGCTAATTACCATTTATATAAACTCTCATACAATTTGAATATTCATAGGCATGCAATCAAATAGTAAACACTTACTTATTTTAAATAATATATTATTCGTTAAAATAAGGTGATATGATCATTTTATGCTATGCTAATTATCATTTATATAAACTCTCATACAATTTGAATATTCATAGGCATGCAATCAAATAGTAAACACTTACTTATTTTAAATAATATATTATTCGTTAAAATAAAGTGATATGGTCATTTTATGCTATGCTAATTATCATTTATATAAACTCTCATACAATTTGAATATTCATAGGCATGCAATCAAATAGTAAACACTTACTTATTTTAAATAATATATTATTCGTTAAAATAAACTGATATGGTCATTTTATGCTATGCTAATTATCATTTATATAAACTCTCATACAATTTGAGTATTCATGGGCATGCAATCAAATAGTGAACACTTACTTATTTTAAATAATATATTATTCGTTAAAATAAAGTGATATGGTCATTTTATGCTATGCTAATTATCATTTATATAAACTCTCATACAATTTGAATATTCATGGGCATGCAATCAAATAGTGAACACTTACTTATTTTTTTAAATAATATACTATTCGTTAAAATAAAGTGATATGGTCATTTTATGCTATGCTAATTATCATTTATATAAACTCTCATACAATTTGAATATTCATGGGCATGCAATCAAATAGTGAACACTTACTTATTTTAAATAATATATTATTCGTTAAAATAAAGTGATATGGTCATTTTATGCTATGCTAATTATCATTTATATAAACTCTCATACAATTTGAATATTCATGGGCATGTAATCAAATAGTAAACACTTGGTTATTTTAAATATTATACTATTCGTTAAAATAAAGTGATATGGTCATTTTATGCTATGCTAATTATCATTTATATAAACTCTCATACAATTTGAATATTCATGGGCATGCAATCAAATAGTAAACACTTACTTATTTTGAAAAATATATTATTCGTTAAAATAAAGTGATATGGTCATTTTATGCTATGCTAATTATCATTTATATAAACTCTCATACAATTTGAATATTCATGGGCATGCAATCAAATAGTAAACACTTACATATTTTTTTAAATAATATACTATTCGTTAAAATAAAGTGATATGGTCATTTTATGCTATGCTAATTATCATTTATATAAACTCTCATACAATTTGAATATTCATGGGCATGCAATCAAATAGTAAACACTTACTTATTTTAAATAATATATTACTCGTTAAAATAAAGTGATATGATCATTTTATGCTATGCTAATTACCATTTATATAAACTCTCATACAATTTGAATATTCATAGGCATGCAATCAAATAGTAAACACTTACTTATTTTAAATAATATATTATTCGTTAAAATAAGGTGATATGATCATTTTATGCTATGCTAATTATCATTTATATAAACTCTCATACAATTTGAATATTCATGGGCATGCAATCAAATAGTAAACACTTACTTATTTTAAATAATATATTATTCGTTAAAATAAAGTGATATGGTCATTTTATGCTATGCTAATTATCATTTATATAAACTCTCATACAATTTGAATATTCATGGGCATGCAATCAAATAGTAAACACTTAGTTTTTTTAAATAATATATTATTCGTTAAAATAAAGTGATATGGTCATTTTATGCTATGCTAATTATCATTTATATAAACTCTCATACAATTTGAATATTCATAGGCATGCAATCAAATAGTAAACACTTATTTATTTTAAATAATATATTATTCGTTAAAATAAAGTGATATGGTCATTTTATGCTATGCTAATTATCATTTATATAAACTCTCATACAATTTGAATATTCATAGGCATGCAATCAAATAGTAAACACTTACTTATTTTAAATAATATATTATTCGTTAAAATAAGGTGATATGATCATTTTATGCTATGCTAATTATCATTTATATAAACTCTCATACAATTTGAATATTCATAGGCATGCAATCAAATAGTAAACACTTACTTATTTTAAATAATATATTATTCGTTAAAATAAAGTGATATGGTCATTTTATGCTATGCTAATTATCATTTATATAAACTCTCATACAATTTGAATATTCATAGGCATGCAATCAAATAGTAAACACTTACTTATTTTAAATAATATATTATTCGTTAAAATAAACTGATATGGTCATTTTATGCTATGCTAATTATCATTTATATAAACTCTCATACAATTTGAGTATTCATGGGCATGCAATCAAATAGTGAACACTTACTTATTTTAAATAATATATTATTCGTTAAAATAAGGTGAGATGATCATTTTATGCTATGCTAATTACCATTTATATAAACTCTCATACAATTTGAATATTCATAGGCATGCAATCAAATAGTAAACACTTACTTATATTAAATAATATATTATTCGTTAAAATAAAGTGATATGATCATTTTATGCTATGCTAATTATCATTTATATAAACTCTCATACAATTTGAATATTCATAGGCATGCAATCAAATAGTAAACACTTACTTATTTTAAATAATATATTATTCGTTAAAATAAAGTGATATGGTCATTTTATGCTATGCTAATTATCATTTATATAAACTCACATACAATTTGAATATTCATAGGCATGCAATCAAATAGTAAACACTTACTTATTTTTTTAAATAATATACTATTCGTTAAAATAAAGTGATATGGTCATTTTATGCTATGCTAATTATCATTTATATAAACTCTCATACAATTTGAGTATTCATGGGCATGCAATCAAATAGTAAACACTTACTTATTTTAAATAATATATTATTCGTTAAAATAAAGTGATATGATCATTTTATGCTATGCTAATTACCATTTATATAAACTCTCATACAATTTGAATATTCATAGGCATGCAATCAAATAGTAAACACTTACTTATTTTAAATAATATATTATTCGTTAAAATAAGGTGATATGATCATTTTATGCTATGCTAATTATCATTTATATAAACTCTCATACAATTTGAATATTCATAGGCATGCAATCAAATAGTAAACACTTACTTATTTTAAATAATATATTATTCGTTAAAATAAAGTGATATGGTCATTTTATGCTATGCTAATTATCATTTATATAAACTCTCATACAATTTGAATATTCATAGGCATGCAATCAAATAGTAAACACTTACTTATTTTAAATAATATATTATTCGTTAAAATAAACTGATATGGTCATTTTATGCTATGCTAATTATCATTTATATAAACTCTCATACAATTTGAGTATTCATGGGCATGCAATCAAATAGTGAACACTTACTTATTTTAAATAATATATTATTCGTTAAAATAAAGTGATATGGTCATTTTATGCTATGCTAATTATCATTTATATAAACTCTCATACAATTTGAATATTCATGGGCATGCAATCAAATAGTGAACACTTACTTATTTTTTTAAATAATATACTATTCGTTAAAATAAAGTGATATGGTCATTTTATGCTATGCTAATTATCATTTATATAAACTCTCATACAATTTGAATATTCATGGGCATGCAATCAAATAGTGAACACTTACTTATTTTAAATAATATATTATTCGTTAAAATAAAGTGATATGGTCATTTTATGCTATGCTAATTATCATTTATATAAACTCTCATACAATTTGAATATTCATGGGCATGTAATCAAATAGTAAACACTTGGTTATTTTAAATATTATACTATTCGTTAAAATAAAGTGATATGGTCATTTTATGCTATGCTAATTATCATTTATATAAACTCTCATACAATTTGAATATTCATGGGCATGCAATCAAATAGTAAACACTTACTTATTTTGAAAAATATATTATTCGTTAAAATAAAGTGATATGGTCATTTTATGCTATGCTAATTATCATTTATATAAACTCTCATACAATTTGAATATTCATGGGCATGCAATCAAATAGTAAACACTTACATATTTTTTTAAATAATATACTATTCGTTAAAATAAAGTGATATGGTCATTTTATGCTATGCTAATTATCATTTATATAAACTCTCATACAATTTGAATATTCATGGGCATGCAATCAAATAGTAAACACTTACTTATTTTAAATAATATATTACTCGTTAAAATAAAGTGATATGATCATTTTATGCTATGCTAATTACCATTTATATAAACTCTCATACAATTTGAATATTCATAGGCATGCAATCAAATAGTAAACACTTACTTATTTTAAATAATATATTATTCGTTAAAATAAGGTGATATGATCATTTTATGCTATGCTAATTATCATTTATATAAACTCTCATACAATTTGAATATTCATGGGCATGCAATCAAATAGTAAACACTTACTTATTTTAAATAATATATTATTCGTTAAAATAAAGTGATATGGTCATTTTATGCTATGCTAATTATCATTTATATAAACTCTCATACAATTTGAATATTCATAGGCATGCAATCAAATAGTAAACACTTACTTATTTTAAATAATATATTATTCGTTAAAATAAAGTGATATGGTCATTTTATGCTATGCTAATTATCATTTATATAAACTCTCATACAATTTGAGTATTCATGGGCATGCAATCAAATAGTGAACACTTACTTATTTTAAATAATATATTATTCGTTAAAATAAAGTGATATGGTCATTTTATGCTATGCTAATTATCATTTATATAAACTCTCATACAATTTGAATATTCATGGGCATGCAATCAAATAGTGAACACTTACTTATTTTTTTAAATAATATACTATTCGTTAAAATAAAGTGATATGGTCATTTTATGCTATGCTAATTATCATTTATATAAACTCTCATACAATTTGAATATTCATGGGCATGCAATCAAATAGTAAACACTTATTTATTTTAAATAATATATTATTCGTTAAAATAAAGTGATATGGTCATTTTATGCTATGCTAATTATCATTTATATAAACTCTCATACAATTTGAATATTCATAGGCATGCAATCAAATAGTAAACACTTATTTATTTTAAATAATATATTATTCGTTAAAATAAAGTGATATGGTCATTTTATGCTATGCTAATTATCATTTATATAAACTCTCATACAATTTGAATATTCATAGGCATGCAATCAAATAGTAAACACTTACTTATTTTAAATAATATATTATTCGTTAAAATAAGGTGATATGATCATTTTATGCTATGCTAATTATCATTTATATAAACTCTCATACAATTTGAATATTCATAGGCATGCAATCAAATAGTAAACACTTACTTATTTTAAATAATATATTATTCGTTAAAATAAAGTGATATGGTCATTTTATGCTATGCTAATTATCATTTATATAAACTCTCATACAATTTGAATATTCATAGGCATGCAATCAAATAGTAAACACTTACTTATTTTAAATAATATATTATTCGTTAAAATAAACTGATATGGTCATTTTATGCTATGCTAATTATCATTTATATAAACTCTCATACAATTTGAGTATTCATGGGCATGCAATCAAATAGTGAACACTTACTTATTTTAAATAATATATTATTCGTTAAAATAAAGTGATATGGTCATTTTATGCTATGCTAATTATCATTTATATAAACTCTCATACAATTTGAATATTCATGGGCATGCAATCAAATAGTAAACACTTACTTATTTTGAAAAATATATTATTCGTTAAAATAAAGTGATATGGTCATTTTATGCTATGCTAATTATCATTTATATAAACTCTCATACAATTTGAATATTCATGGGCATGCAATCAAATAGTAAACACTTACTTATTTTTTTAAATAATATACTATTCGTTAAAATAAAGTGATATGGTCATTTTATGCTATGCTAATTATCATTTATATAAACTCTCATACAATTTGAATATTCATGGGCATGTAATCAAATAGTAAACACTTGGTTATTTTAAATATTATACTATTCGTTAAAATAAACTGATATGGTCATTTTATGCTATGCTAATTATCATTTATATAAACTCTCATACAATTTGAATATTCATGGGCATGCAATCAAATAGTAAACACTTACTTATTTTTTTAAATAATATACTATTCGTTAAAATAAAGTGATATGGTCATTTTATGCTATGCTAATTATCATTTATATAAACTCTCATACAATTTGAATATTCATAGGCATGCAATCAAATAGTAAACACTTGCTTATTTTAAATAATATATTATTCGTTAAAATAAAGTGATATGGTCATTTTATGCTATGCTAATTATCATTTATATAAACTCTCATACAATTTGAATATTCATAGGCATGCAATCAAATCGTAAACACTTGCTTATTTTAAATAATATATTATTCGTTAAAATAAAGTGATATGGTCATTTTATGCTATGCTAATTATCATTTATATAAACTCTCATACAATTTGAATATTCATAGGCATGCAATCAAATAGTAAACACTTACTTATTTTAAATAATATATTATTCGTTAAAATAAACTGATATGGTCATTTTATGCTATGCGAATTATCATTTATATAAACTCTCATACAATTTGAATATTCATAGGCATGCAATCAAATAGTAAACACTTACTTATTTTAAAAAATATACTATTCGTTAAAATAAAGTGATATGGTCATTTTATGCTATGCTAATTATCATTTATATAAACTATCATACAATTCGAATATTCATGGGCATGCAATCAAATAGTAAACACTTACTTATTTTTTTAAATAATATACTATTCGTTAAAATAAAGTGATATGGTCATTTTATGCTATGCTAATTATCATTTATATAAACTCTCATACAATTTGAATATTCATAGGCATGCAATAAAATAGTAAACACTTACTTATTTTGAAAAATATATTATTCGTTAAAATAAAGTGATATGGTCATTTTATGCTATGCTAATTATCATTTATATAAACTCTCATACAATTTGAATATTCATAGGCATGCAATCAAATAGTAAACACTTACTTATTTTAAATAATATATTATTCTTTAAAATAAAGTGATATGGTCATTTTATGCTATGCTAATTATCATTTATATAAACTCTCATACAATTTGAATATTCATAGGCATGCAATCAAATAGTAAACACTTGCTTATTTTAAATAATATATTATTCGTTAAAATAAAGTGATATGGTCATTTTATGCTATGCTAATTATCATTTATATAAACTCTCATACAATTTGAATATTCATAGGCATGCAATCAAATAGTAAACACTTACTTAGTTTAAATAATATATTATTCGTTAAAACACAACCTTACTGTTCTGCATCAAAACACAACCGAAACCCTGGTAGGAAGCATCACAATAGACCTCGTCAGGTTCAACACACTGTGGTAATATCAGAACGGGTGCGTTTGTCAAACGCCGCTTCATCTCCTGGAAACTAGACTCACACTCCTCAGTCCAAGCAAAAGGATGATTCTTTCTTGTTAGCTTTGTCAAAGGTCCTGCGACATTTGCAGAGCCCTCAATGAACTTCCGATAATATCCAGCTAAACGCAGAAAACTCCTGATCTCTGTCGCAGTCATCGGTTGTTCCCACTTAGTCACTGCATCTATCTTGCTCGGGTCAACGACAATGCCTTCCTTAGAAATAACAAGAATAATATATTATTTAAAATAACCAAGTGTTTACTATTTGATTGCATGCCTATGAATATTCAAATTGTATGAGAGTTTATATAAATGATAATTAGCATAGCATAAAATGACCATATCACTTTATTTTAACGAATAATATGACCATATCACTTTATTTTAACGAATAATATTTTATTTAAAATAAGTAAGTGTTTACTATTTGATTGCATGCCTATGAATATTCAAATTTTATGAGAGTTTATATAAATGATAATTAGCATAGCATAAAATGACCATATCACTTTATTTTAACGAATAATATATTATTTAAAATAACCAAGTGTTTAGTATTTGATTGCATGCCTATGAATATTCAAATTGTATGAGAGTTTATATAAATGATAATTAGCGTAGCATAAAATGACCATATCACTTTATTTTAACGAATAATATATTATTTAAAATAACCAAGTGTTTACTATATGATTGCATGCCTATGAATATTCAAATTGTATGAGAGTTTATATAAATGATAATTAGCATAGCATAAAATGACCATATCACTTTATTTTAACGAATAATATATTATTTAAAATAAGTAAGTGTTTACTATTTGATTGCATGCCCATGAATATTCAAATTGTACGAGAGTTTATATAAATGATAATTAGCATAGCATAAAATGACCATATCACTTTATTTTAACGAATAATATATTATTTAAAATAAGTAAGTGTTTACTATTTGATTGCATGCCTATGAATATTCAAATTGTATGAGAGTTTATATAAATGATAATTTGCATAGCATAAAATGACCATGTCACTTTATTTTAACGAATAATATATTATTTAAAATAAGTAAGTGTTTACTATTTGATTGCATGCCTATGAATATTCAAATTGAATGAGAGTTTATATAAATGATAATTAGCATAGCATAAAATGAACATATCACTTTATTTTAACGAATAATATATTATTTAAAATAAGTAAGTGTTTACTATTTGATTGCATGCCTATGAATATTCAAATTGTATGAGAGTTTATATAAATGATAATTAACATAGCATAAAATGACCATATCACTTTATTTTAACGAATAATATATTATTTAAAATAAGTAAGTGTTTACTATTTGATTGCATGCCTATGAATATTCAAATTGTTTGAGAGTTTATATAAATGATAATTAGCATAGCATAAAATGACCATATCACTTTATTTTAACGAATAATATATTATTTAAAATAAGTAAGTGTTTACTATTTGATTGCATGCCTATGAATATTCAAATTGTATGAGAGTTTATATAAATGATAATTAGCATAGCATAAAATGACCATATCACTTTATTTTAACGAATAATATATTATTTAAAATAAGCAAGTGTTTACTATTTGATTGCATGCCTATGAATATTCAAATTGTATGAGAGTTTATATAAATGATAATTTGCATAGCATAAAATGACCATATCACTTTATTTTAACGAATAATATATTATTTAAAATAAGCAAGTGTTTACTATTTGATTGCATGCCTATGAATATTCAAATTGTATGAGAGTTTATATAAATGATAATTAGCATAGCAAAAAATGACCATATCACTTTATTTTAACGAATAATATATTATTCAAAATAACCAAGTGTTTACTATTTGATTGCATGCCTATGAATATTCAAATTGTATGAGAGTTTATATAAATGATAATTAGCATAGCATAAAATGACCATATCACTTTATTTTAACGAATAATATATTATTTAAAATAAGTAAGTGTTTACTATTTGATTGCATGCCTATGAATATTCAAATTTTTTGAGAGTTTATATAAATGATAATTAGCATAGCATAAAATGACCATATCACTTTATTTTAACGAATAATATATTATTTAAAATAACCAAGTGTTTACTATTTGATTGCATGCCTATGAATATTCAAATTGTATGAGAGTTTATATAAATGATAATTAGCACAGCATAAAATGACCATATCACTTTATTTTAAAGAATAATATATTATTTAAAATAAGTAAGTGTTTACTATTTGATTGCATGCCTATGAATATTCAAATTGTATGAGAGTTTATATAAATGATAATTAGCATAGCATAAAATGACCATATCACTTTATTTTAACGAATAATATATTATTTAAAATAACCAAGTGTTTACTATTTGATTGCATGCCCATGAATATTCAAATTGTATGAGAGTTTATATAAATGATAATTAGCATAGCATAAAATGACCATATCACTTTATTTTAACGAATAATATATTATTTAAAATAAGTAAGTGTTTACTATTTGATTGCATGCCTATGAATATTCAAATTGTATGAGAGTTTATATAAATGATAATTAGCATAGCATAAAGTGACCATATCAGTTTATTTTAACGAATAATATATTATTTAAAATAAGTAAGTGTTTACTATTTGATTGCATGCCTATGAATATTCAAATTGTATGAGAGTTTATATAAATGATAATTAGCATAGCATAAAATGACCATATCACTTTATTTTAACGAATAATATATTATTTAAAATAACCAAGTGTTTACTATTTGATTGCATGCCTATGAATATTCAAATTGTATGAGAGTTTATATAAATGATAATTAGCACAGCATAAAATGACCATATCACTTTATTTTAAAGAATAATATATTATTTAAAATAAGTAAGTGTTTACTATTTGATTGCATGCCTATGAATATTCAAATTGTATGAGAGTTTATATAAATGATAATTAGCATAGCATAAAATGACCATATCAGTTTATTTTAACGAATAATATATTATTTAAAATAAGTAAGTGTTTACTATTTGATTGCATGCCTATGAATATTCAAATTGTATGAGAGTTTATATAAATGATAATTAGCATAGCATAAAATGACCATATCACTTTATTTTAACGAATAATATATTATTTAAAATAACCAAGTGTTTACTATTTGATTGCATGCCTATGAATATTCAAATTGTATGAGAGTTTATATAAATGATAATTAGCCCAGCATAAAATGACCATATCACTTTATTTTAAAGAATAATATATTATTTAAAATAAGTAAGTGTTTACTATTTGATTGCATGCCTATGAATATTCAAATTGTATGAGAGTTTATATAAATGATAATTAGCATAGCATAAAATGACCATATCACTTTATTTTAACGAATAATATATTATTTAAAATAACCAAGTGTTTACTATTTGATTGCATGCCTAGCTATGAATATTCAAATTGTATGAGAGTTTATATAAATGATAATTAGCATAGCATAAAATGACCATATCACTTTATTTTAACGAATAATATATTATTTAAAATAAGTAAGGGTTCACTATTTGATTGCATGCCCATGAATATTCAAATTGTATGAGAGTTTATATAAATGATAATTAGCATAGCATAAAATGACCATATCACTTTATTTTAACGAATAATATATTATTTAAAATAAGCAAGTGTTTACTATTTGATTGCATGCCTATGAATATTCAAATTGTATGAGAGTTTATATAAATGATAATTAGCATAGCATAAAATGACCATATCACTTTATTTTAACGAATAATATATTATTTAAAATAAGCAAGTGTTTACTATTTGATTGCATGCCTATGAATATTCAAATTGTATGAGAGTTTATATAAATGATAATTAGCACAGCATAAAATGACCATATCACTTTATTTTAACGAATAATATATTATTTAAAATAAGCAAGTGTTTACTATTTGATTGCATGCCTATGAATATTCAAATTGTATGAGAGTTTATATAAATGATAATTAGCATAGCATAAAATGACCATATCACTTTATTTTAACGAATAATATATTATTTAAAATAACCAAGTGTTTACTATTTGATTGCATGCCCATGAATATTCAAATTTAATGAGAGTTTATATAAATGATAATTAGCATAGCATAAAATGACCATATCACTTTATTTTAACGAATAATATATTATTTAAAATAAGTAAGTGTTCACTATTTGATTGCATGCCCATGAATATTCAAATTGTATGAGAGTTTATATAAATGATAATTAGCATAGCATAAAATGACCATATCACTTTATTTTAACGAATAATATATTATTTAAAATAAGCAAGTGTTTACTATTTGATTGCATGCCTATGAATATTCAAATTGTATGAGAGTTTATATAAATGATAATTAGCATAGCATAAAATGACCATATCACTTTATTTTAACGAATAATATATTATTTAAAATAACAAAGTGTTTACTATTTGATTGCATGCCTATGAATATTCAAATTGTATGAGAGTTTATATAAATGATAATTAGCATAGCATAAAATGACCATATCACTTTATTTTATCGAATAATATATTATTTAAAATAACCAAGTGTTTACTATTTGATTGCATGCCCTTGAATATTCAAATTGTATGAGAGTTTATATAAATGATAATTACCATAGCATAAAATGACCATATCACTTTATTTTAACGAATAATATATTATTTAAAGTAAGCAAGTGTTTACTATTTGATTGCATGCCTATGAATATTCAAATTGTATGAGAGTTTATATAAATGATAATTAGCATAGCATAAAATGACCATATCACTTTATTTTAACGAATAATATATTATTTAAAATAAGCAAGTGTTTACTATTTGATTGCATGCCTATGAATATTCAAATTGTATGAGAGTTTATATAAATGATAATTAGCATAGCATAAAATGACCATATCACTTTATTTTAACGAATAATATATTATTTAAAATAAGCAAGTGTTTACTATTTGATTGCATGCCTATGAATATTCAAATTGTATGAGAGTTTATATAAATGATAATTAGCATAGCATAAAATGACCATATCACTTTATTTTAACGAATAATATATTATTTAAACTAAGTAAGTGTTTACTATTTGATTGCATGCCTATGAATATTCAAATTGTATGAGAGTTTATATAAATGATAATTAGCATAGCATAAAATGACCATATCACTTTATTTTAACGAATAATATATTATTTAAAATAAGCAAGTGTTTACTATTTGATTGCATGCCTATGAATATTCAAATTGTATGAGAGTTTATATAAATGATAATTAGCATAGCATAAAATGACCATATCACTTTATTTTAAAGAATAATATATTATTTAAAATAAGTAAGTGTTTACTATTTGATTGCATGCCTATGAATATTCAAATTGTATGAGAGTTTATATAAATGATAATTAGCATAGCATAAAATGACCATATCACTTTATTTTAACGAATAATATATTATTTAAAATAAGAAAGAGTTTACTATTTGATTGCATGCCTATGAATATTCAAATTGTATGAGAGTTTATATAAATGGTAATTAGCATAGCATAAAATGATCATATCACTTTATTTTAACGAGTAATATATTATTTAAAATAAGTAAGTGTTTACTATTTGATTGCATGCCCATGAATATTCAAATTGTATGAGAGTTTATATAAATGATAATTAGCATAGCATAAAATGACCATATCACTTTATTTTAACGAATAGTATATTATTTAAAAAAATAAGTAAGTGTTTTCTATTTGATTGCATGCCCATGAATATTCAAATTGTATGAGAGTTTATATAAATGATAATTAGCATAGCATAAAATGACCATATCACTTTATTTTAACGAATAATATATTATTTAAAATAAGTAAGTGTTTACTATTTGATTGCATGCCCATGAATATTCAAATTGTATGAGAGTTTATATAAATGATAATTAGCATAGCATAAAATGACCATATCACTTTATTTTAACGAATAATATAATATTTAAAATAACCAAGTATTTACTATTTGATTACATGCCCATCAATATTCAAATTGTATGAGAGTTTATATAAATGATAATTAGCATAGCATAAAATGACCATATCACTTTATTTTAACGAATAATATATTATTTAAAATAAGCAAGTGTTTACTATTTGATTGCATGCCTATGAATATTCAAATTGTATGAGAGTTTATATAAATGGTAATTAGCATAGCATAAAATGATCATATCACCTTATTTTAACGAATAATATATTATTTAAAATAAGTAAGTGTTTACTATTTGATTGCATGCCTATGAATATTCAAATTGTATGAGAGTTTATATAAATGATAATTAGCATAGCATAAAATGATCATATCACTTTATTTTAACGAGTAATATATTATTTAAAATAAGTAAGTGTTTACTATTTGATTGCATGCCTATGAATATTCAAATTGTATGAGAGTTTATATAAATGATAATTAACATAGCATAAAATGACCATATCACTTTATTTTAACGAATAATATATTATTTAAAATAACCAAGTGTTTACTATTTGATTGCATGCCTATGAATATTCAAATTGTATGAGAGTTTATATAAATGATAATTCGCATAGCATAAAATGAAGATATCACTTTATTTTAACGAATAATATATTATTTAAAATAAGTAAGTGTTTACTATTTGATTGCATGCCTATGAATATTCAAATTGTATGAGAGTTTATATAAATGATAATTAGCATAGCATAAAATGACCATATCACTTTATTTTAACGAATAATATATTATTTAAAATAAGCAAGTGTTTACTATTTGATTGCATGCCCATGAATATTCAAATTGTATGAGAGTTTATATAAATGATAATTACCATAGCATAAAATGACCATATCACTTTATTTTAACGAATAATATATTATTTAAAGTAAGCAAGTGTTTACTATTTGATTGCATGCCTATGAATATTCAAATTGTATGAGAGTTTATATAAATGATAATTAGCATAGCATAAAATGACCATATCACTTTATTTTAACGAATAATATATTATTTAAAATAAGCAAGTGTTTACTATTTGATTGCATGCCTATGAATATTCAAATTGTATGAGAGTTTATATAAATGATAATTAGCATAGCATAAAATGACCATATCACTTTATTTTAACGAATAATATATTATTTAAAATAAGTAAGTGTTTACTATTTGATTGCATGCCTATGAATATTCAAATTGTATGAGAGTTTATATAAATGATAATTAGCATAGCATAAAATGATCATATCACTTTATTTTAATGAATAATATATTATTTAAAATAAGTAAGTGTTTACTATTTGATTGCATGCCTATGAATATTCAAATTGTACGACAGTTTAAATAAATGATAATTAGCATAGCATAAAATGATCATATCACTTTATTTTAACGAATAATATATTATTTAAAATAAGTAAGTGTTTACTATTTGATTGCATGCCTATGAATATTCAAATTGTATGAGAGTTTATATAAATGATAATTAGCATAGCATAAAATGACCATATCACTTTATTTTAACGAATAATATATTATTTAAAATAAGCAAGTGTTTACTATTTGATTGCATGCCTATGAATATTCAAATTGTATGAGAGTTTATATAAATGATAATTAGCATAGCATAAAATGACCATATCACTTTATTTTAACGAATAATATATTATTTAAAATAACCAAGTGTTTACTATTTGATTGCATGCCTATGAATATTCAAATTGTATGAGAGTTTATATAAATGATAATTCGCATAGCATAAAATGACGATATCACTTTATTTTAACGAATAATATATTATTTAAAATAACCAAGTGTTTACTATTTGATTGCATGCCTATGAATATTCAAATTGTATGAGAGTTTATATAAATGATAATTAGCATAGCATAAAATGACCATATCACTTTATTTTAACGAATAATATATTATTTAAACTAAGTAAGTGTTTACTATTTGATTGCATGCCTATGAATATTCAAATTGTATGAGAGTTTATATAAATGATAATTAGCATAGCATAAAATGACCATATCACTTTATTTTAACGAATAATATATTATTTAAAATAAGCAAGTGTTTACTATTTGATTGCATGCCTATGAATATTCAAATTGTATGAGAGTTTATATAAATGATAATTAGCATAGCATAAAATGACCATATCACTTTATTTTAACGAATAATATATTATTTAAAATAACCAAGTGTTTACTATTTGATTGCATGCCTATGAATATTCAAATTGTATGAGAGTTTATATAAATGATAATTCGCATAGCATAAAATGACGATATCACTTTATTTTAACGAATAATATATTATTTAAAATAACCAAGTGTTTACTATTTGATTGCATGCCTATGAATATTCAAATTGTATGAGAGTTTATATAAATGGTAATTAGCATAGCATAAAATGACCATATCACTTTATTTTAACGAATAATATATTATTTAAAATAAGCAAGTGTTTACTATTTGATTGCATGCCTATGAATATTCAAATTGTATGAGAGTTTATATAAATGATAATTAGCATAGCATAAAATGACCATATCACTTTATTTTAACGAATAGTATATTATTTAAAAAAATAAGTAAGTGTTTACTATTTGATTGCATGCCCATGAATATTCAAATTGTATGAGAGTTTATATAAATGATAATTAGCATAGCATAAAATGACCATATCACTTTATTTTAACGAATAATATATTTTTCAAAATAAGTAAGTGTTTACTATTTGATTGCATGCCCATGAATATTCAAATTGTATGAGAGTTTATATAAATAATAATTAGCATAGCATAAAATGACCATATCACTTTATTTTAACGAATAATATAATATTTAAAATAACCAAGTGTTTACTATTTGATTACATGCCCATGAATATTCAAATTGTATGAGAGTTTATATAAATGATAATTAGCATAGCATAAAATGACCATATCACTTTATTTTAACGAATAATATATTATTTAAAATAAGTAAGTGTTCACTATTTGATTGCATGCCCATGAATATTCAAATTGTATGAGAGTTTATATAAATGATAATTAGCATAGCATAAAATGACCATATCACTTTATTTTAACGAATAATATATTATTTAAAATAAGTAAGTGTTTACTATTTGATTGCATGCCCATGAATATTCAAATTGTATGAGAGTTTATATAAATAATAATTAGCATAGCATAAAATGACCATATCACTTTATTTTAACGAATAATATATTTTTCAAAATAAGTAAGTGTTTACTATTTGATTGCATGTCTATGAATATTCAAATTGTATGAGAGTTTATATAAATGATAATTAGCATAGCATAAAATGACCATATCACTTTATTTTAACGAATAATATATTATTTAAAATAAGCAAGTGTTTACTATTTGATTGCATGCCTATGAAAATTCAAATTGTATGAGAGTTTATATAAATGATAATTAGCATCGCATAAAATGACCATATCACTTTATTTTAACGAATAATATATTATTGAAAATAAGTAAGTGTTTACTATTTGATTGCATGCCTATGAATATTCAAATTGTATGAGAGTTTATATAAATGATAATTAGCATAGCATAAAATGACCATATCACTTTATTTTAACGAATAATATATAATTTAAAATAAGTAAGTGTTTACTATTTGATTGCATGCCTATGAATATTCAAATTGTATGAGAGTTTATATAAATGATAATTAGCATAGCATAAAATGACCATATCACTTTATTTTAACGAATAATATATTATTTAAAATAACCAAGTGTTTACTATTTGATTGCATGCATATGAATATTCAAATTGTATGAGAGTTTATATAAATAATAATTAGCATAGCATAAAATGACCATATCACTTTATTTTAACGAATAATATATTTTTCAAAATAAGTAAGTGTTTACTATTTGATTGCATGCCCATGAATATTCAAATTGTATGAGAGTTTATATAAATGATAATTAGCATAGCATAAAATGACCATATCACTTTATTTTAACGAATAGTATATTATTTAAAAAAATAAGTAAGTGTGGACTATTTGATTGCATGCCCATGAATATTCAAATTGTATGAGAGTTTATATAAATGATAATTAGCATAGCATAAAATGACCATATCACTTTATTTTAACGAATAATATATTTTTCAAAATAAGTAAGTGTTTACTATTTGATTGCATGCCCATGAATATTCAAATTGTATGAGAGTTTATATAAATGATAATTAGCATAGCATAAAATGACCATATCACTTTATTTTAACGAATAATATATTATTTAAAATAAGCAAGTGTTTACTATTTGATTGCATGCCTATGAATATTCAAATTGTATGAGAGTTTATATAAATGATAATTAGCATAGCATAAAATGACCATATCACTTTATTTTAACGAATAATATATTATTTAAAATAAGCAAGTGTTTACTATTTGATTGCATGCCCATGAATATTCAAATTGTATGAGAGTTTATATAAATGATAATTAGCATAGCATAAAATGACCATATCACTTTATTTTAACGAATAATATATTATTTAAAATAAGCAAGTGTTTACTATTTGATTGCATGCCTATGAATATTCAAATTGTATGAGAGTTTATATAAATGATAATTAGCATAGCATAAAATGACCATATCACTTTATTTTAACGAATAATATATTATTTAAAATAACCAAGTGTTTACTATTTGATTGCATGCCTATGAATATTGAAATTGTATGAGAGTTTATATAAATAATAATTAGCATAGCATAAAATGACCATATCACTTTATTTTAACGAATAATATATTTTTCAAAATAAGTAAGTGTTTACTATTTGATTGCATGCCCATGAATATTCAAATTGTATGAGAGTTTATATAAATGATAATTAGCATAGCATAAAATGACCATATCACTTTATTTTAGCGAATAGTATATTATTTAAAAAAATAAGTAAGTGTTTACTATTTGATTGCATGCCTATGAATATTCAAATTGTATGAGAGTTTATATAAATGATAATTAGCAAAGCATAAAATGACCATATCACTTTATTTTAACGAATATTATATTATTTAAAATAAGTAAGTGTTTACTTTTTGATTGCATGCCTATGAATATTCAAATTGTATGAGAGTTTATATAAATGGTAATTAGCATAGCATAAAATGATCATATTACTTTATTTTAACGAATAATATATTATTTAAAATAAGTAAGTGTTTACTATTTGATTGCATGCCCATGAATATTCAAATTGTATGAGAGTTTATATAAATGATAATTAGCATAGCATAAAATGACCATATCACTTTATTTTAACGAATAATATATTATTTAAAATAAGCAAGTGTTTACTATTTGATTGCATGCCCATGAATATTCAAATTGTATGAGAGTTTATATAAATGATAATTAGCGTAGCATAAAATGACCATATCACTTTATTTTAACGAATAATATATTATTTAAAATAAGTAAGTGTTCACTATTTGATTGCATGCCCATGAATATTCAAATTGTATGAGAGTTTATATAAATGATAATTAGCATAGCATAAAATGACCATATCACTTTATTTTAACGAATAATATATTATTTAAAATAACCAAGTGTTTACTATTTGATTGCATGCCTATGAATATTCAAATTGTATGAGAGTTTATATAAATGATAATTAGCATAGCATAAAATGAACATATCACTTTATTTTAACGAATAATATATTATTTAAAATAAGCAAGTGTTTACTATTTGATTGCATGCCTATGAATATTCAAATTGTATGAGAGTTTATATAAATGATAATTAGCATAGCATAAAATGACCATATCACTTTATTTTAACGAATAATATATTATTTAAAATAACCAAGTGTTTACTATTTGATTGCATGCCTATGAATATTCAAATTGTATGAGAGTTTATATAAATGATAATTAGCATAGCATAAAATGACCATATCACTTTATTTTAACGAATAATATATTATTTAAAATAACCAAGTGTTTACTATTTGATTGCATGCCTATGAATATTCAAATTGTATGAGAGTTTATATAAATGATAATTAGCATAGCATAAAATGACCATATCTCTTTATTTTAACGAATAATATATTTTTCAAAATAAGTAAGTGTTTACTATTTGATTGCATGCCCATGAATATTCAAATTGTATGAGAGTTTATATAAATGATAATTAGCATAGCATAAAATGACCATATCACTTTATTTTAACGAATAGTATATTATTTAAAAAAATAAGTAAGTGTTTACTATTTGATTGCATGCCTATGAATATTCAAATTGTATGAGAGTTTATATAAATGATAATTAGCATAGCATAAAATGACCATATCAGTTTATTTTAACGAATAACATATTATTTAAAATAAGTAAGTGTTTACTTTTTGATTGCATGCCTATGAATATTCAAATTGTATGAGAGTTTATATAAATGGTAATTAGCATAGCATAAAATGATCATATCACTTTATTTTAACGAATAATATATTATTTAAAATAAGTAAGTGTTTACTATTTGATTGCATGCCCATGAATATTCAAATTGTATGAGAGTTTATATAAATGATAATTAGCATAGCATAAAATGACCATATCACTTTATTTTAACGAATAATATATTATTTAAAATAAGCAAGTGTTTACTATTTGATTGCATGCCCATGAATATTCATATTGTATGAGAGCTTATATAAATGATAATTAGCATAGCATAAAATGACCATATCAATTTATTTTAACGAATAATATATTATTTAAAATAAGTAAGTGTTTACTATTTGATTGCATGCCTATGAATATTCAAATTGTATTAGAGTTTATATAAATGATAATTAGCATAGCATAAAATGACCATATCAGTTTATTTTAACGAATAACATATTATTTAAAATAACCAAGTGTTTACTATTTGATTGCATGCCTATGAATATTCAAATTGTATGAGAGTTTATATAAATGATAATTAGGATAGCATAAAAATGACCATATCACTTTATTTTAACGAATAATATATTATTTAAAATAAGTAAGTGTTCACTATTTGATTGCATGCCCATGAATATTCAAATTGTATGAGAGTTTATATAAATGATAATTAGCATAGCATAAAATGACCATATCACTTTATTTTAACGAATAATATATTATTTAAAATAAGCAAGTGTTTACTATTTGATTGCATGCCTATGAATATTCAAATTGTATGAGAGTTTATATAAATGATAATTAGCATAGCATAAAATGACCATATCACTTTATTTTAACGAATAATATATTATTTAAAATAACCAAGTGTTTACTATTTGATTGCATGCCTATGAATATTGAAATTGTATGAGAGTTTATATAAATAATAATTAGCATAGCATAAAATGACCATATCACTTTATTTTAACGAATAATATATTTTTCAAAATAAGTAAGTGTTTACTATTTGATTGCATGCCCATGAATATTCAAATTGTATGAGAGTTTATATAAATGATAATTAGCATAGCATAAAATGACCATATCACTTTATTTTAACGAATAGTATATTATTTAAAAAAATAAGTAAGTGTTTACTATTTGATTGCATGCCTATGAATATTCAAATTGTATGAGAGTTTATATAAATGATAATTAGCAAAGCATAAAATGACCATATCACTTTATTTTAACGAATATTATATTATTTAAAATAAGTAAGTGTTTACTTTTTGATTGCATGCCTATGAATATTCAAATTGTATGTGAGTTTATATAAATGGTAATTAGCATAGCATAAAATGATCATATCACTTTATTTTAACGAATAATATATTATTTAAAATAAGTAAGTGTTTACTATTTGATTGCATGCCCATGAATATTCAAATTGTATGAGAGTTTATATAAATGATAATTAGCATAGCATAAAATGACCATATCACTTTATTTTAACGAATAATATATTATTTAAAATAAGCAAGTGTTTACTATTTGATTGCATGCCTATGAATATTCAAATTGTATGAGAGTTTATATAAATGATAATTAGCATAGCATAAAATGACCATATCACTTTATTTTAACGAATAATATATTATTTAAAATAACCAAGTGTTTACTATTTGATTGCATGCCTATGAATATTGAAATTGTATGAGAGTTTATATAAATAATAATTAGCATAGCATAAAATGACCATATCACTTTATTTTAACGAATAATATATTTTTCAAAATAAGTAAGTGTTTACTATTTGATTGCATGCCCATGAATATTCAAATTGTATGAGAGTTTATATAAATGATAATTAGCATAGCATAAAATGACCATATCACTTTATTTTAACGAATAGTATATTATTTAAAAAAATAAGTAAGTGTTTACTATTTGATTGCATGCCTATGAATATTCAAATTGTATGAGAGTTTATATAAATGATAATTAGCAAAGCATAAAATGACCATATCACTTTATTTTAACGAATATTATATTATTTAAAATAAGTAAGTGTTTACTTTTTGATTGCATGCCTATGAATATTCAAATTGTATGTGAGTTTATATAAATGGTAATTAGCATAGCATAAAATGATCATATCACTTTATTTTAACGAATAATATATTATTTAAAATAAGTAAGTGTTTACTATTTGATTGCATGCCCATGAATATTCAAATTGTATGAGAGTTTATATAAATGATAATTAGCATAGCATAAAATGACCATATCACTTTATTTTAACGAATAATATATTATTTAAAATAAGCAAGTGTTTACTATTTGATTGCATGCCTATGAATATTCAAATTGTATGAGAGTTTATATAAATGATAATTAGCATAGCATAAAATGACCATATCACTTTATTTTAACGAATAATATATTATTTAAAATAACCAAGTGTTTACTATTTGATTGCATGCCTATGAATATTGAAATTGTATGAGAGTTTATATAAATAATAATTAGCATAGCATAAAATGACCATATCACTTTATTTTAACGAATAATATATTTTTCAAAATAAGTAAGTGTTTACTATTTGATTGCATGCCCATGAATATTCAAATTGTATGAGAGTTTATATAAATGATAATTAGCATAGCATAAAATGACCATATCACTTTATTTTAACGAATAGTATATTATTTAAAAAAATAAGTAAGTGTTTACTATTTGATTGCATGCCTATGAATATTCAAATTGTATGAGAGTTTATATAAATGATAATTAGCAAAGCATAAAATGACCATATCACTTTATTTTAACGAATATTATATTATTTAAAATAAGTAAGTGTTTACTTTTTGATTGCATGCCTATGAATATTCAAATTGTATGTGAGTTTATATAAATGGTAATTAGCATAGCATAAAATGATCATATCACTTTATTTTAACGAATAATATATTATTTAAAATAAGTAAGTGTTTACTATTTGATTGCATGCCCATGAATATTCAAATTGTATGAGAGTTTATATAAATGATAATTAGCATAGCATAAAATGACCATATCACTTTATTTTAACGAATAATATATTATTTAAAATAAGCAAGTGTTTACTATTTGATTGCATGCCCATGAATATTCAAATTGTATGAGAGTTTATATAAATGATAATTAGCATAGCATAAAATGACCATATCACTTTATTTTAACGAATAATATATTATTTAAAATAAGTAAGTGTTTACTATTTGATTGCATGCCTATGAATATTCAAATTGTATTAGAGTTTATATAAATGATAATTAGCATAGCATAAAATGACCATATCAGTTTATTTTAACGAATAACATATTATTTAAAATAAGTAAGTGTTTATTATTTGATTGCATGCCTATGAATATTCAAATTGTATGAGAGTTTATATAAATGATAATTAGCATAGCATAAAATGACCATATCACTTTATTTTAACGAATAATATATTATTTAAAATAAGTAAGTGTTTACTATTTGATTGCATGCCCATGAATATTCAAATTGTATGAGAGTTTATATAAATGATAATTAGCATAGCATAAAATGACCATATCACTTTATTTTAACGAATAATATATTATTTAAAATAACCAAGTGTTTACTATTTGATTGCATGCATATGAATATTCAAATTGTATGAGAGTTTATATAAATGATAATTAGCATAGCATAAAATGACCATATCACTTTATTTTAACGAATAATATATTTTTCAAAATAAGTAAGTGTTTACTATTTGATTGCATGCCCATGAATATTCAAATTGTATGAGAGTTTATATAAATGATAATTAGCATAGCATAAAATGACCATATCACTTTATTTTAACGAATAGTATATTATTTAAAAAAATAAGTAAGTGTTTACTATTTGATTGCATGCCCATGAATATTCAAATTGTATGAGAGTTTATATAAATGATAATTAGCATAGCATAAAATGACTATATCACTTTATTTTAACGAATAATATATTTTTCAAAATAAGTAAGTGTTTACTATTTGATTGCATGCCTATGAATATTCAAATTGTATGAGAGTTTATATAAATGATAATTAGCATAGCATAAAATGACCATATCACTTTATTTTAACGAATAATATATTATTTAAAATAAGTAAGTGTTTACTATTTGATTGCATGCCCATGAATATTCAAATTGTATGAGAGTTTATATAAATGATAATTAGCATAGCATAAAATGACCGTATCACTTTATTTTAACGAATAATATATTATTTAAAATAAGTAAGTGTTTACTATTTGATTGCATGCCTATGAATATTCAAATTGTATGAGAGTTTATATAAATGATAATTAGCATAGCATAAAATGACCATATCACTTTATTTTAACGAATAATATATTATTTAAAAAAATAAGCAAGTGTTTACTATTTGATTGCATGCCTATGAATATTCAAATTGTATGAGAGTTTATATAAATGATAATTAGCATAGCATAAAATGGCCATATCACTTTATTTTAACGAATAATATATTATTTAAAATAAGCAAGTGTTTAATATTTGATTGCATGCCTATGAATATTCAAATTGTATGAGAGTTTATATAAATGATAATTAGCATAGCATAAAATGACCATATCACTTTATTTTAACGAATAATATATTATTTAAAATAAGCAAGTGTTTACTATTTGATTGCATGCCTATGAATATTCAAATTGTATGAGAGTTTATATAAATGATAATTAGCATAGCATAAAATGACCATATCACTTCATTTTAACGAATAATATATTATTTAAAATAAGCAAGTGTTTACTATTTGATTGCATGCCTATGAATATTCAAATTGTATGAGAGTTTATATAAATGATAATTAGCATAGCATAAAATGACCATATCACTTTATTTTAACGAATAATATATTATTTAAAATAAGCAAGTGTTTACTATTTGATTGCATGCCTATGAATATTCAAATTGTATGAGAGTTTATATAAATGATAATTAGCATAGCATAAAATGACCATATCACTTTATTTTAACGAATAATATATTATTTAAAATAAGCAAGTGTTTACTATTTGATTGCATACCTATGAATATTCAAATTGTATGAGAGTTTATATAAATGATAATTAGCATAGCATAAAATGACCATATCACTTTATTTTAACGAATAATATATTATTTAAAATAAGCAAGTGTTTACTATTTGATTGCATGCCTATGAATATTCAAATTGTATGAGAGTTTATATAAATGATAATTAGCATAGCATAAAATGACCATATCACTTTATTTTAACGAATAATATATTATTTAAAATAAGCAAGTGTTTACTATTTGATTGCATGCCTATGAATATTCAAATTGTATGAGAGTTTATATAAATGATAATTAGCATAGCATAAAATGACCATATCACTTTATTTTAATGAATAATATATTATTTAAAATAAGTAATTGTTTACTATTTGATTGCATGCCCATGAATATTCAAATTGTATGAGAGTTTATATAAATGATAATTAGCATAGCATAAAAAGACCATATCACTTTATTTTAACGAATAATATATTATTTAAAATAAGCAAGTGTTTACTATTTGATTGCAGGCCTATGAATATTCAAATTCTATGAGAGTTTATATAAATGATAATTAGCATAGCATAAAATGACCATATCACTTTATTTTAACGAATAATATATTATTTAAAATAAGCAAGTGTTTACTATTTGATTGCATGCCTATGAATATTCAAATTGTATGAGAGTTTATATAAATGATAATTAGCATAGCATAAAATGACCATATCACTTTATTTTAACGAATAATATATTATTTAAAATAAGCAAGTGTTTACTATTTGATTGCATGCCTATGATTATTCAAATTGTATGAGAGTTTATATAAATGATAATTAGCATAGCATAAATGACCATATCACTTTATTTTAACGAATAATATATTATTTAAAATAAGCAAGTGTTTACTATTTGATTGCATGCCTATGAATATTCAAATTGTATGAGAGTTTATATAAATGATAATTAGCATAGCATAAAATGACCATATCACTTTATTTTAACGAATAATATATTATTTAAAATAACCAAGTGTTTACTATTTGATTGCATGCCTATGAATATTCAAATTGTATGAGAGTTTATATAAATGATAATTAGCATAGCATAAAATGACCATATCACTTTATTTTAACGAATAATATACTATTTAAAATAACCAAGTGTTTACTATTTGATTGCATGCCTATGAATATTCAAATTGTATGAGAGTTTATATAAATGATAATTAGCATAGCATAAAATGACGATATCACTTTATTTTAACGAATAATATATTATTTAAAATAACCAAGTGTTTACTATTTGATTGCATGCCTATGAATATTCAAATTGTATGAGAGTTTATATAAATGATAATTAGCATAGCATAAAATGACCATACCACTTTATTTTAACGAATAATATATTTTTCAAAATAAGTAAGTGTTTACTATTTGATTGCATGCCCATGAATATTCAAATTGTATGAGAGATTATATAAATGATAATTAGCATAGCATAAAATGACCATATCACTTTATTTTAACGAATAGTATATTATTTAAAAAAATAAGTAAGTGTTTACTATTTGATTGCATGCCCATGAATATTCAAATTGTATGAGAGTTTATATAAATGATAATTAGCATAGCATAAAATGACCATATCACTTTATTTTAACGAATAATATATTTTTCAAAATAAGTAAGTGTTTACTATTTGATTGCATGCCCATGAATATTCAAATTGTATGAGAGTTTATATAAATGATAATTAGCATAGCATAAAATGACCATATCACTTTATTTTAACGAATAATATATTATTTAAAATAAGCAAGTGTTTACTATTTGATTGCATGCCTATGAATATTCAAATTGTATGAGAGTTTATATAAATGATAATTAGCATAGCATAAAATGACCATATCACTTTATTTTAACGAATAATATATTATTTAAAATAACCAAGTGTTTACTATTTGATTGCATGCCTATGAATATTCAAATTGTATGAGAGTTTATATAAATGATAATTAGCATAGCATAAAATGACCATATCACTTTATTTTAACGAATAATATATTATTTAAAATAAGCAAGTGTTTACTATTTGATTGCATGCCTATGAATATTCAAATTGTATGAGAGTTTATATAAATGATAATTAGCATAGCATAAAATGACCATATCACTTTATTTTAACGAATAATATATTATTTAAAATAAGCAAGTGTTTACTATTTGATTGCATGCCTATGATTATTCAAATTGTATGAGAGTTTATATAAATGATAATTAGCATAGCATAAATGACCATATCACTTTATTTTAACGAATAATATATTATTTAAAATAAGCAAGTGTTTACTATTTGATTGCATGCCTATGAATATTCAAATTGTATAAGAGTTTATATAAATGATAATTAGCATAGCATAAAATGACCATATCACTTTATTTTAACGAATAATATATTATTTAAAATAACCAAGTGTTTACTATTTGATTGCATGCCTATGAATATTCAAATTGTATGAGAGTTTATATAAATGATAATTAGCATAGCATAAAATGACCATATCACTTTATTTTAACGAATAATATACTATTTAAAATAACCAAGTGTTTACTATTTGATTGCATGCCTATGAATATTCAAATTGTATGAGAGTTTATATAAATGATAATTAGCATAGCATAAAATGACGATATCACTTTATTTTAACGAATAATATATTATTTAAAATAAGCAAGTGTTTACTATTTGATTGCATGCCTATGAATATTCAAATTGTATGAGAGTTTATATAAATGATAATTAGCATAGCATAAAATGACCATATCACTTTATTTTAATGAATAATATATTATTTAAAATAAGTAATTGTTTACTATTTGATTGCATGCCCATGAATATTCAAATTGTATGAGAGTTTATATAAATGATAATTAGCATAGCATAAAAAGACCATATCACTTTATTTTAACGAATAATATATTATTTAAAATAAGCAAGTGTTTACTATTTGATTGCAGGCCTATGAATATTCAAATTCTATGAGAGTTTATATAAATGATAATTAGCATAGCATAAAATGACCATATCACTTTATTTTAACGAATAATATATTATTTAAAATAAGCAAGTGTTTACTATTTGATTGCATGCCTATGAATATTCAAATTGTATGAGAGTTTATATAAATGATAATTAGCATAGCATAAAATGACCATATCACTTTATTTTAACGAATAATATATTATTTAAAATAAGCAAGTGTTTACTATTTGATTGCATGCCTATGATTATTCAAATTGTATGAGAGTTTATATAAATGATAATTAGCATAGCATAAATGACCATATCACTTTATTTTAACGAATAATATATTATTTAAAATAAGCAAGTGTTTACTATTTGATTGCATGCCTATGAATATTCAAATTGTATGAGAGTTTATATAAATGATAATTAGCATAGCATAAAATGACCATATCACTTTATTTTAACGAATAATATATTATTTAAAATAACCAAGTGTTTACTATTTGATTGCATGCCTATGAATATTCAAATTGTATGAGAGTTTATATAAATGATAATTAGCATAGCATAAAATGACCATATCACTTTATTTTAACGAATAATATACTATTTAAAATAACCAAGTGTTTACTATTTGATTGCATGCCTATGAATATTCAAATTGTATGAGAGTTTATATAAATGATAATTAGCATAGCATAAAATGACGATATCACTTTATTTTAACGAATAATATATTATTTAAAATAACCAAGTGTTTACTATTTGATTGCATGCCTATGAATATTCAAATTGTATGAGAGTTTATATAAATGATAATTAGCATAGCATAAAATGACCATACCACTTTATTTTAACGAATAATATATTTTTCAAAATAAGTAAGTGTTTACTATTTGATTGCATGCCCATGAATATTCAAATTGTATGAGAGATTATATAAATGATAATTAGCATAGCATAAAATGACCATATCACTTTATTTTAACGAATAGTATATTATTTAAAAAAATAAGTAAGTGTTTACTATTTGATTGCATGCCCATGAATATTCAAATTGTATGAGAGTTTATATAAATGATAATTAGCATAGCATAAATGACCATATCACTTTATTTTAACGAATAATATATTATTTAAAATAAGCAAGTGTTTACTATTTGATTGCATGCCTATGAATATTCAAATTGTATGAGAGTTTATATAAATGATAATTAGCATAGCATAAAATGACCATATCACTTTATTTTAACGAATAATATATTATTTAAAATAACCAAGTGTTTACTATTTGATTGCATGCCTATGAATATTCAAATTGTATGAGAGTTTATATAAATGATAATTAGCATAGCATAAAATGACCATATCACTTTATTTTAACGAATAATATACTATTTAAAATAACCAAGTGTTTACTATTTGATTGCATGCCTATGAATATTCAAATTGTATGAGAGTTTATATAAATGATAATTAGCATAGCATAAAATGACGATATCACTTTATTTTAACGAATAATATATTATTTAAAATAAGCAAGTGTTTACTATTTGATTGCATGCCTATGAATATTCAAATTGTATGAGAGTTTATATAAATGATAATTAGCATAGCATAAAATGACCATATCACTTTATTTTAATGAATAATATATTATTTAAAATAAGTAATTGTTTACTATTTGATTGCATGCCCATGAATATTCAAATTGTATGAGAGTTTATATAAATGATAATTAGCATAGCATAAAAAGACCATATCACTTTATTTTAACGAATAATATATTATTTAAAATAAGCAAGTGTTTACTATTTGATTGCAGGCCTATGAATATTCAAATTCTATGAGAGTTTATATAAATGATAATTAGCATAGCATAAAATGACCATATCACTTTATTTTAACGAATAATATATTATTTAAAATAAGCAAGTGTTTACTATTTGATTGCATGCCTATGAATATTCAAATTGTATGAGAGTTTATATAAATGATAATTAGCATAGCATAAAATGACCATATCACTTTATTTTAACGAATAATATATTATTTAAAATAAGCAAGTGTTTACTATTTGATTGCATGCCTATGATTATTCAAATTGTATGAGAGTTTATATAAATGATAATTAGCATAGCATAAATGACCATATCACTTTATTTTAACGAATAATATATTATTTAAAATAAGCAAGTGTTTACTATTTGATTGCATGCCTATGAATATTCAAATTGTATGAGAGTTTATATAAATGATAATTAGCATAGCATAAAATGACCATATCACTTTATTTTAACGAATAATATATTATTTAAAATAACCAAGTGTTTACTATTTGATTGCATGCCTATGAATATTCAAATTGTATGAGAGTTTATATAAATGATAATTAGCATAGCATAAAATGACCATATCACTTTATTTTAACGAATAATATACTATTTAAAATAACCAAGTGTTTACTATTTGATTGCATGCCTATGAATATTCAAATTGTATGAGAGTTTATATAAATGATAATTAGCATAGCATAAAATGACGATATCACTTTATTTTAACGAATAATATATTATTTAAAATAACCAAGTGTTTACTATTTGATTGCATGCCTATGAATATTCAAATTGTATGAGAGTTTATATAAATGATAATTAGCATAGCATAAAATGACCATACCACTTTATTTTAACGAATAATATATTTTTCAAAATAAGTAAGTGTTTACTATTTGATTGCATGCCCATGAATATTCAAATTGTATGAGAGATTATATAAATGATAATTAGCATAGCATAAAATGACCATATCACTTTATTTTAACGAATAGTATATTATTTAAAAAAATAAGTAAGTGTTTACTATTTGATTGCATGCCCATGAATATTCAAATTGTATGAGAGTTTATATAAATGATAATTAGCATAGCATAAAATGACCATATCACTTTATTTTAACGAATAATATATTTTTCAAAATAAGTAAGTGTTTACTATTTGATTGCATGCCCATGAATATTCAAATTGTATGAGAGTTTATATAAATGATAATTAGCATAGCATAAAATGACCATATCACTTTATTTTAACGAATAATATATTATTTAAAATAACCAAGTGTTTACTATTTGATTACATGCCCATGAATATTCAAATTGTATGAGAGTTTATATAAATGATAATTAGCATAGCATAAAATGACCATATCACTTTATTTTAACGAATAATATATTATTTAAAATAAGTAAGTGTTCACTATTTGATTGCATGCCCATGAATATTCAAATTGTATGAGAGTTTATATAAATGATAATTAGCATAGCATAAAATGACCATATCACTTTATTTTAACGAATAATATATTATTTAAAATAAGCAAGTGTTTACTATTTGATTGCATGCCTATGAATATTCAAATTGTATGAGAGTTTATATAAATGATAATTAGCATAGCATAAAATGACCATATCACTTTATTTTAACGAATAATATATTATTTAAAATAAGCAAGTGTTTACTATTTGATTGCATGCCTATGAATATTCAAATTGTATGAGAGTTTATATAAATGATAATTAGCATAGCATAAAATGACCATATCACTTTATTTTAACGAATAATATATTATTTAAAATAACCAAGTGTTTACTATTTGATTGCATGCCTATGAATATTCAAATTGTATGAGAGTTTATATAAATGATAATTAGCATAGCATAAAATGACCATATCACTTTATTTTAACGAATAATATATTATTTAAAATAACCAAGTGTTTACTATTTGATTGCATGCCTATGAATATTCAAATTGTATGAGAGTTTATATAAATGATAATTAGCATAGCATAAAATGACCATATCACTTTATTTTAACGAATAATATATTATTTAAAATAAGCAAGTGTTTACTATTTGATTGCATGCCTATGAATATTCAAATTGTATGAGAGTTTATATAAATGATAATTAGCATAGCATAAAATGACCATATCACTTTATTTTAACGAATAATATATTATTTAAAATAACCAAGTGTTTACTATTTGATTGCATGCCTATGAATATTCAAATTGTATGAGAGTTTATATAAATGATAATTAGCATAGCATAAAATGACCATATCACTTTATTTTAACGAATAATATATTATTTAAAATAACCAAGTGTTTACTATTTGATTGCATGCCTATGAATATTCAAATTGTATGAGAGTTTATATAAATGATAATTAGCATAGCATAAAATGACCATATCACTTTATTTTAACGAATAATATATTATTTAAAATAAGCAAGTGTTTACTATTTGATTGCATGCCTATGAATATTCAAATTGTATGAGAGTTTATATAAATGATAATTAGCATAGCATAAAATGACCATATCACTTTATTTTAACGAATAATATATTATTTAAAATAAGTAAGTGTTCACTATTTGATTGCATGCCCATGAATATTCAAATTGTATGAGAGTTTATATAAATGATAATTAGCATAGCATAAAATGACCATATCACTTTATTTTAACGAATAATATATTATTTAAAATAACCAAGTGTTTACTATTTGATTGCATGCCTATGAATATTCAAATTGTATGAGAGTTTATATAAATGATAATCAGCATAGCATAAAATGACCATATCACTTTATTTTAACGAATAATATATTATTTAAAATAAGTAAGTGTTTACTATTTGATTGCATGCCCATGAATATTCAAATTGTATTAGAGTTTATATAAATGATAATTAGCATAGCATAAAATGACGATATCACTTTATTTTAACGAATAATATATTATTTAAAATAAGCAAGTGTTTACTATTTGATTGCATGCCTATGAATATTCAAATTGTATGAGAGTTTATATAAATGATAATTAGCATAGCATAAAATGACCATATCACTTTATTTTAACGAATAATATATTATTTAAAATAAGTAAGTGTTTACTATTTGATTGCATGCCTATGAATATTCAAATTGTATGAGAGTTTATATAAATGATAATTAGCATAGCATAAAATGACCATATCACTTTATTTTAACGAATAATATATTATTTAAAATAAGCAAGTGTTTACTATTTGATTGCATGCATATGAATATTAAAATTGTATGAGAGTTTATATAAATAATAATTAGCATAGCATAAAATGACCATATCACTTTATTTTAACGAATAATATATTTTTCAAAATAAGTAAGTGTTTACTATTTGATTGCATGCCCATGAATATTCAAATTGTATGAGAGTTTATATAAATGATAATTAGCATAGCATAAAATGACCATATCACTTTATTTTAACGAATAGTATATTATTTAAAAAAATAAGTAAGTGTTTACTATTTGATTGCATGCCCATGAATATTCAAATTGTATGAGAGTTTATATAAATGATAATTAGCATAGCATAAAATGACCATATCACTTTATTTTAACGAATAATATATTTTTCAAAATAAGTAAGTGTTTACTATTTGATTGCATGCCCATGAATATTCAAATTGTATGAGAGTTTATATAAATGATAATTAGCATAGCATAAAATGACCATATCACTTTATTTTAACGAATAATATATTATTTAAAATAACCAAGTGTTTACTATTTGATTGCATGCCCATGAATATTCAAATTGTATGAGAGCTTATATAAATGATAATTAGCATAGCATAAAATGACCATATCACTTTATTTTAACGAATAATATATTATTTAAAATAAGTAAGTGTTCACTATTTGATTGCATGCCCATGAATATTCAAATTGTATGAGAGTTTATATAAATGATAATTAGCATAGTATAAAATGACCATATCACTTTATTTTAACGAATAATATATTATTTAAAATAACCAAGTGTTTACTATTTGATTGCATGCCTATGAATATTCAAATTGTATGAGAGTTTATATAAATGATAATTAGCATAGCATAAAATGAACATATCACTTTATTTTAACGAATAATATATTATTTAAAATAAGCAAGTGTTTACTATTTGATTGCATGCCTATGAATATTCAAATTGTATGAGAGTTTATATAAATGATAATTAGCATAGCATAAAATGACCATATCACTTTATTTTAACGAATAATATATTATTTAAAATAACCAAGTGTTTACTATTTCATTGCATGCCTATGAATATTCAAATTGTATGAGAGTTTATATAAATGATAATTAGCATAGCATAAAATGACCATATCACTTTATTTTAACGAATAATATATTATTTAAAATAACCAAGTGTTTACTATTTGATTGCATGCCTATGAATATTCAAATTGTATGAGAGTTTATATAAATAATAATTAGCATAGCATAAAATGACCATATCACTTTATTTTAACGAATAATATATTTTTCAAAATAAGTAAGTGTTTACTATTTGATTGCATGCCCATGAATATTCAAATTGTATGAGAGTTTATATAAATGATAATTAGCATAGCATAAAATGACCATATCACTTTATTTTAACGAATAGTATATTATTTAAAAAAATAAGTAAGTGTTTACTATTTGATTGCATGCCTATGAATATTCAAATTGTATGAGAGTTTATATAAATGATAATTAGCAAAGCATAAAATGACCATATCACTTTATTTTAACGAATATTATATTATTTAAAATAAGTAAGTGTTTACTTTTTGATTGCATGCCTATGAATATTCAAATTGTATGAGAGTTTATATAAATGGTAATTAGCATAGCATAAAATGATCATATCACTTTATTTTAACGAATAATATATTATTTAAAATAAGTAAGTGTTTACTATTTGATTGCATGCCCATGAATATTCAAATTGTATGAGAGTTTATATAAATGATAATTAGCATAGCATAAAATGACCATATCACTTTATTTTAACGAATAATATATTATTTAAAATAAGCAAGTGTTTACTATTTGATTGCATGCCCATGAATATTCAAATTGTATGAGAGTTTATATAAATGATAATTAGCATAGCATAAAATGACCATATCACTTTATTTTAACGAATAATATATTATTTAAAATAAGTAAGTGTTTACTATTTGATTGCATGCCTATGAATATTCAAATTGTATTAGAGTTTATATAAATGATAATTAGCATAGCATAAAATGACCATATCAGTTTATTTTAACGAATAACATATTATTTAAAATAACCAAGTGTTTACTATTTGATTGCATGCCTATGAATATTCAAATTGTATAAGAGTTTATATAAATGATAATTAGCATAGCATAAAATGACCATATCACTTTATTTTAACGAATAATATATTATTTAAAATAAGTAAGTGTTTACTATTTGATTGCATGCCCATGAATATTCCAATTGTATGAGAGTTTATATAAATGATAATTAGCATAGCATAAAATGACCATATAACTTTATTTTAACGAATAATATATTATTTAAAATAAGCAAGTGTTTACTATTTGATTGCATGCCTATGAATATTCAAATTGTATGAGAGTTTATATAAATGATAATTAGCATAGCATAAAATGACCATATCACTTTATTTTAACGAATAATATATTATTTAAAATAACCAAGTGTTTACTATTTGATTGCATGCCTATGAATATTCAAATTGTATGAGAGTTTATATAAATGATAATTAGCATAGCATAAAATGACCATATCACTTTATTTTAACGAATAATATATTATTTAAAATAACCAAGTGTTTACTATTTGATTGCATGCATATGAATATTCAAATTGTATGAGAGTTTATATAAATAATAATTAGCATAGCATAAAATGACCATATCACTTTATTTTAACGAATAATATATTTTTCAAAATAAGTAAGTGTTTACTATTTGATTGCATGCCCATGAATATTCAAATTGTATGAGAGTTTATATAAATGATAATTAGCATAGCATAAAATGACCATAACACTTTATTTTAACGAATAGTATATTATTTAAAAAAATAAGTAAGTGTTTACTATTTGATTGCATGCCCATGAATATTCAAATTGTATGAGAGTTTATATAAATGATAATTAGCATAGCATAAAATGACCATATCACTTTATTTTAACGAATAATATATTATTTAAAATAACCAAGTGTTTACTATTTGATTGCATGCCCATGAATATTCAAATTGTATGAGAGTTTATATAAATGATAATTAGCATAGCATAAAATGACCATATCACTTTATTTTAACGAATAATATATTATTTAAAATAACCAAGTGTTTACTATTTGATTGCATGCCCATGAATATTCAAATTGTATGAGAGTTTATATAAATGATAATTAGCATAGCATAAAATGACCATATCACTTTATTTTAACGAATAATATATTATTTAAAATAAGTAAGTGTTCACTATTTGATTGCATGCCCATGAATATTCAAATTGTATGAGAGTTTATATAAATGATAATTAGCATAGCATAAAATGACCATATCACTTTATTTTAACGAATAATATATTATTTAAAATAACCAAGTGTTTACTATTTGATTGCATGCCTATGAATATTCAAATTGTATGAGAGTTTATATAAATGATAATTAGCATAGCATAAAATGAACATATCACTTTATTTTAACGAATAATATATTATTTAAAATAAGCAAGTGTTTACTATTTGATTGCATGCCTATGAATATTCAAATTGTATGAGAGTTTATATAAATGATAATTAGCATAGCATAAAATGACCATATCACTTTATTTTAACGAATAATATATTATTTAAAATAACCAAGTGTTTACTATTTGATTGCATGCCTATGAATATTCAAATTGTATGAGAGTTTATATAAATGATAATTAGCATAGCATAAAATGACCATATCACTTTATTTTAACGAATAATATATTATTTAAAATAACCAAGTGTTTACTATTTGATTGCATGCCTATGAATATTCAAATTGTATGAGAGTTTATATAAATAATAATTAGCATAGCATAAAATGACCATATCACTTTATTTTAACGAATAATATATTTTTCAAAATAAGTAAGTGTTTACTATTTGATTGCATGCCCATGAATATTCAAATTGTATGAGAGTTTATATAAATGATAATTAGCATAGCATAAAATGACCATATCACTTTATTTTAACGAATAGTATATTATTTAAAAAAATAAGTAAGTGTTTACTATTTGATTGCATGCCTATGAATATTCAAATTGTATGAGAGTTTATATAAATGATAATTAGCAAAGCATAAAATGACCATATCACTTTATTTTAACGAATATTATATTATTAAAAATAAGTAAGTGTTTACTTTTTGATTGCATGCCTATGAATATTCAAATTGTATGAGAGTTTATATAAATGGTAATTAGCATAGCATAAAATGATCATATCACTTTATTTTAACGAATAATATATTATTTAAAATAAGTAAGTGTTTACTATTTGATTGCATGCCCATGAATATTCAAATTGTATGAGAGTTTATATAAATGATAATTAGCATAGCATAAAATGACCATATCACTTTATTTTAACGAATAATATATTATTTAAAATAAGCAAGTGTTTACTATTTGATTGCATGCCCATGAATATTCAAATTGTATGAGAGTTTATATAAATGATAATTAGCATAGCATAAAATGACCATATCACTTTATTTTAACGAATAATATATTATTTAAAATAAGTAAGTGTTTACTATTTGATTGCATGCCTATGAATATTCAAATTGTATTAGAGTTTATATAAATGATAATTAGCATAGCATAAAATGACCATATCAGTTTATTTTAACGAATAACATATTATTTAAAATAACCAAGTGTTTACTATTTGATTGCATGCCTATGAATATTCAAATTGTATAAGAGTTTATATAAATGATAATTAGCATAGCATAAAATGACCATATCACTTTATTTTAACGAATAATATATTATTTAAAATAAGTAAGTGTTTACTATTTGATTGCATGCCCATGAATATTCAAATTGTATGAGAGTTTATATAAATGATAATTAGCATAGCATAAAATGACCATATCACTTTATTTTAACGAATAATATATTATTTAAAATAAGCAAGTGTTTACTATTTGATTGCATGCCTATGAATATTCAAATTGTATGAGAGTTTATATAAATGATAATTAGCATAGCATAAAATGACCATATCACTTTATTTTAACGAATAATATATTATTTAAAATAAGCAAGTGTTTACTATTTGATTGCATGCCTATGAATATTCAAATTGTATGAGAGTTTATATAAATGATAATTAGCATAGCATAAAATGACCATATCACTTTATTTTAACGAATAATATATTATTTAAAATAACCAAGTGTTTACTATTTGATTGCATGCATATGAATATTCAAATTGTATGAGAGTTTATATAAATAATAATTAGCATAGCATAAAATGACCATATCACTTTATTTTAACGAATAATATATTTTTCAAAATAAGTAAGTGTTTACTATTTGATTGCATGCCCATGAATATTCAAATTGTATGAGAGTTTATATAAATGATAATTAGCATAGCATAAAATGACCATAACACTTTATTTTAACGAATAGTATATTATTTAAAAAAATAAGTAAGTGTTTACTATTTGATTGCATGCCCATGAATATTCAAATTGTATGAGAGTTTATATAAATGATAATTAGCATAGCATAAAATGACCATATCACTTTATTTTAACGAATAATATATTATTTAAAATAACCAAGTGTTTACTATTTGATTGCATGCCCATGAATATTCAAATTGTATGAGAGTTTATATAAATGATAATTAGCATAGCATAAAATGACCATATCACTTTATTTTAACGAATAATATATTATTTAAAATAACCAAGTGTTTACTATTTGATTGCATGCCCATGAATATTCAAATTGTATGAGAGTTTATATAAATGATAATTAGCATAGCATAAAATGACCATATCACTTTATTTTAACGAATAATATATTATTTAAAATAAGTAAGTGTTCACTATTTGATTGCATGCCCATGAATATTCAAATTGTATAAGAGTTTATATAAATGATAATTTGCATAGCATAAAATGACCATATCACTTTATTTTAACGAATAATATATTATTTAAAATAACCAAGTGTTTACTATTTGATTGCATGCCTATGAATATTCAAATTGTATGAGAGTTTATATAAATGATAATTAGCATAGCATAAAATGAACATATCACTTTATTTTAACGAATAATATATTATTTAAAATAAGCAAGTGTTTACTATTTGATTGCATGCCTATGAATATTCAAATTGTATGAGAGTTTATATAAATGATAATTAGCATAGCATAAAATGACCATATCACTTTATTTTAACGAATAATATATTATTTAAAATAACCAAGTGTTTACTATTTGATTGCATGCCTATGAATATTCAAATTGTATGAGAGTTTATATAAATGATAATTAGCATAGCATAAAATGACCATATCACTTTATTTTAACGAATAATATATTATTTAAAATAACCAAGTGTTTACTATTTGATTGCATGCCTATGAATATTCAAATTGTATGAGAGTTTATATAAATAATAATTAGCATAGCATAAAATGACCATATCACTTTATTTTAACGAATAATATATTTTTCAAAATAAGTAAGTGTTTACTATTTGATTGCATGCCCATGAATATTCAAATTGTATGAGAGTTTATATAAATGATAATTAGCATAGCATAAAATGACCATATCACTTTATTTTAACGAATAGTATATTATTTAAAAAAATAAGTAAGTGTTTACTATTTGATTGCATGCCTATGAATATTCAAATTGTATGAGAGTTTATATAAATGATAATTAGCAAAGCATAAAATGACCATATCACTTTATTTTAACGAATATTATATTATTTAAAATAAGTAAGTGTTTACTTTTTGATTGCATGCCTATGAATATTCAAATTGTATGAGAGTTTATATAAATGGTAATTAGCATAGCATAAAATGATCATATCACTTTATTTTAACGAATAATATATTATTTAAAATAAGTAAGTGTTTACTATTTGATTGCATGCCCATGAATATTCAAATTGTATGAGAGTTTATATAAATGATAATTAGCATAGCATAAAATGACCATATCACTTTATTTTAACGAATAATATATTATTTAAAATAAGCAAGTGTTTACTATTTGATTGCATGCCCATGAATATTCAAATTGTATGAGAGTTTATATAAATGATAATTAGCATAGCATAAAATGACCATATCACTTTATTTTAACGAATAATATATTATTTAAAATAACCAAGTGTTTACTATTTGATTGCATGCCTATGAATATTCAAATTGTATGAGAGTTTATATAAATGATAATTAGCATAGCATAAAATGACCATATCACTTTATTTTAACGAATAATATATTATTTAAAATAACCAAGTGTTTACTATTTGATTGCATGCATATGAATATTCAAATTGTATGAGAGTTTATATAAATAATAATTAACATAGCATAAAATGACCATATCACTTTATTTTAAGGAATAATATATTTTTCAAAATAAGTAAGTGTTTACTATTTTATTGCATGCCCATGAATATTCAAATTGTATGAGAGTTTATATAAATGATAATTAACATAGCATAAAATGACCATATCACTTTATTTTAAGGAATAATATATTTTTCAAAATAAGTAAGTGTTTACTATTTTATTGCATGCCCATGAATATTCAAATTGTATGAGAGTTTATATAAATGATAATTAGCATAGCATAAAATGACCATATCACTTTATTTTAACGAATAGTATATTATTTAAAAAAATAAGTAAGTGTTTACTATTTGATTGCATGCCCATGAATATTCAAATTGTATGAGAGTTTATATAAATGATAATTAGCATAGCATAAAATGACCATATCACTTTATTTTAACGAATAATATATTTTTCAAAATAAGTAAGTGTTTACTATTTGATTGCATGCCCATGAATACTCAAATTGTATGAGAGTTTATATAAATGATAATTAGCATAGCATAAAATGACCATATCACTTTATTTTAACGAATAATATATTATTTAAAATAACCAAGTGTTTACTATTTGATTGCATGCCCATGAATATTCAAATTGTATGAGAGTTTATATAAATGATAATTAGCATAGCATAAAATGACCATATCACTTTATTTTAACGAATAATATATTATTTAAAATAAGTAAGTGTTCACTATTTGATTGCATGCCCATGAATATTCAAATTGTATGAGAGTTTATATAAATGATAATTAGCATAGCATAAAATGACCATATCACTTTATTTTAACGAATAATATATTATTTAAAATAACCAAGTGTTTACTATTTGATTGCATGCCTATGAATATTCAAATTGTATGAGAGTTTATATAAATGATAATTAGCATAGCATAAAATGAACATATCACTTTATTTTAACGAATAATATATTATTTAAAATAAGCAAGTGTTTACTATTTGATTGCATGCCTATGAATATTCAATTTGTATGAGAGTTTATATAAATGATAATTAGCATAGCATAAAATGACCATATCACTTTATTTTAACGAATAATATATTATTTAAAATAACCAAGTGTTCACTATTTGATTGCATGCCTATGAATATTCAAATTGTATGAGAGTTTATATAAATGATAATTAGCATAGCATAAAATGACGATATCACTTTATTTTAACGAATAATATATTATTTAAAATAAGCAAGTGTTTACTATTTGATTGCATGCCTATGAATATTCAAATTGTATGAGAGTTTATATAAATGATAATTAGCATAGCATAAAATGACCATATCACTTTATTTTAACGAATAATATATTATTTAAAATAACCAAGTGTTTACTATTTGATTGCATGCCCATGAATATTCAAATTGTATGAGAGTTTATATAAATGATAATTAGCATAGCATAAAATGACCATATCACTTTATTTTAACGAATAATATATTATTTAAAATAACCAAGTGTTTACTATTTGATTGCATGCCTATGAATATTCAAATTGTATGAGAGTTTATATAAATGATAATTAGCATAGCATAAAATGAACATATCACTTTATTTTAACGAATAATATATTATTTAAAATAAGCAAGTGTTTACTATTTGATTGCATGCCTATGAATATTCAATTTGTATGAGAGTTTATATAAATGATAATTAGCATAGCATAAAATGACCATATCACTTTATTTTAACGAATAATATATTATTTAAAATAACCAAGTGTTTACTATTTGATTGCATGCCTATGAATATTCAAATTGTATGAGAGTTTATATAAATGATAATTAGCATAGCATAAAATGACGATATCACTTTATTTTAACGAATAATATATTATTTAAAATAAGCAAGTGTTTACTATTTGATTGCATGCCTATGAATATTCAAATTGTATGAGAGTTTATATAAATGATAATTAGCATAGCATAAAATGACCATATCACTTTATTTTAACGAATAATATATTATTTAAAATAACCAAGTGTTTACTATTTGATTGCATGCCCATGAATATTCAAATTGTATGAGAGTTTATATAAATGATAATTAGCATAGCATAAAATGACCATATCACTTTATTTTAACGAATAATATATTATTTAAAATAACCAAGTGTTTACTATTTGATTGCATGCCTATGAATATTCAAATTGTATGAGAGTTTATATAAATGATAATTAGCATAGCATAAAATGACCATATCACTTTATTTTAATGAATAATATATTATTTAAAATAATTAAGTGTTTACTATTTGATTGCATGCCCATGAATATTCAAATTGTATAAGAGTTTATATAAATGATAATTAGCATAGCATAAAATGACCATATCACTTTATTTTAACGAATAATATATTATTTAAAATAACCAAGTGTTTACTATTTGATTGCATGCCTATGAATATTCAAATTGTATGAGAGTTTATATAAATGATAATTAGCATAGCATAAAATGACCATATCACTTTATTTTAACGAATAATATATTATTTAAAATAAGCAAGTGTTTACTATTTGATTGCATGCCTATGAATATTCAAATTGTATGAGAGTTTATATAAATGATAATTAGCATAGCATAAAATGACCATATCACTTTATTTTAACGAATAATATATTATTTAAAATAACCAAGTGTTTACTATTTGATTGCATGCCTATGAATATTCAAATTGTATGAGAGTTTATATAAATGATAATTAGCATAGCATAAAATGACCATATCACTTTATTTTAACGAATAATATATTATTTAAAATAACCAAGTGTTTACTATTTGATTGCATGCCTATGAATATTCAAATTGTATGAGAGTTTATATAAATGATAATTAGCATAGCATAAAATGACCATATCACTTTATTTTAACGAATAATATATTTTTCAAAATAAGTAAGTGTTCACTATTTGATTGCATGCCCATGAATATTCAAATTGTATGAGAGTTTATATAAATGATAATTAGCATAGCATAAAATGACCATATCACTTTATTTTAACGAATAGTATATTATTTAAAAAAATAAGTAAGTGTTTACTATTTGATTGCATGCCTATGAATATTCAAATTGTATGAGAGTTTATATAAATGATAATTAGCAAAGCATAAAATGACCATATCACTTTATTTTAACGAATATTATATTATTTAAAATAAGTAAGTGTTTACTTTTTGATTGCATGCCTATGAATATTCAAATTGTATGAGAGTTTATATAAATGGTAATTAGCATAGCATAAAATGATCATATCACTTTATTTTAACGAATAATATATTATTTAAAATAAGTAAGTGTTTACTATTTGATTGCATGCCCATGAATATTCAAATTGTATGAGAGTTTATATAAATGATAATTAGCATAGCATAAAATGACCATATCACTTTATTTTAACGAATAATATATTATTTAAAATAAGCAAGTGTTTACTATTTGATTGCATGCCCATGAATATTCAAATTGTATGAGAGTTTATATAAATGATAATTAGCATAGCATAAAATGACCATATCACTTTATTTTAACGAATAATATATTATTTAAAATAAGTAAGTGTTTACTATTTGATTGCATGCCTATGAATATTCAAATTGTATTATAGTTTATATAAATGATAATTAGCATAGCATAAAATGACCATATCAGTTTATTTTAACGAATAACATATTATTTAAAATAACCAAGTGTTTACTATTTGATTGCATGCCTATGAATATTCAAATTGTATGAGAGTTTATATAAATGGTAATTAGCATAGCATAAAATGACCATATCACTTTATTTTAACGAATAATATATTATTTAAAATAAGTAAGTGTTTACTATTTGATTGCATGCCCATGAATATTCAAATTGTATGAGAGTTTATATAAATGATAATTAGCATAGCATAAAATGACCATATCACTTTATTTTAACGAATAATATATTATTTAAAATAAGTAAGTGTTTACTATTTGATTGCATGCCTATGAATATTCAAATTGTATGAGAGTTTATATAAATGGTAATTAGCATAGCATAAAATGACCATATCACTTTATTTTAACGAATAATATATTATTTAAAATAAGCAAGTGTTTACTATTTGATTGCATGCCTATGAATATTCAAATTGTATGAGAGTTTATATAAATGATAATTAGCCTAGCATAAAATGACCATATCACTTTATTTTAACGAATAATATATTATTTAAAATAACCAAGTGTTTACTATTTGATTGCATGCCTATGAATATTCAAATTGTATGAGAGTTTATATAAATGATAATTAGCATAGCATAAAATGACCATATCACTTTATTTTAACGAATAATATATTATTTAAAATAACCAAGTGTTTACTATTTGATTGCATGCATATGAATATTCAAATTGTATGAGAGTTTATATAAATAATAATTAACATAGCATAAAATGACCATATCACTTTATTTTAAGGAATAATATATTTTTCAAAATAAGTAAGTGTTTACTATTTTATTGCATGCCCATGAATATTCAAATTGTATGAGAGTTTATATAAATGATAATTAGCATAGCATAAAATGACCATATCACTTTATTTTAACGAATAGTATATTATTTAAAAAAATAAGTAAGTGTTTACTATTTGATTGCATGCCCATGAATATTCAAATTGTATGAGAGTTTATATAAATGATAATTAGCATAGCATAAAATGACCATATCACTTTATTTTAACGAATAATATATTTTTCAAAATAAGTAAGTGTTTACTATTTGATTGCATGCCCATGAATATTCAAATTGTATGAGAGTTTATATAAATGATAATTAGCATAGCATAAAATGACCATATCACTTTATTTTAACGAATAATATATTATTTAAAATAACCAAGTGTTTACTATTTGATTGCATGCCCATGAATATTCAAATTGTATGAGAGTTTATATAAATGATAATTAGCATAGCATAAAATGACCATATCACTTTATTTTAACGAATAATATATTATTTAAAATAAGTAAGTGTTCACTATTTGATTGCATGCCCATGAATATTCAAATTGTATGAGAGTTTATATAAATGATAATTAGCATAGCATAAAATGACCATATCACTTTATTTTAACGAATAATATATTATTTAAAATAACCAAGTGTTTACTATTTGATTGCATGCCTATGAATATTCAAATTGTATGAGAGTTTATATAAATGATAATTAGCATAGCATAAAATGAACATATCACTTTATTTTAACGAATAATATATTATTTAAAATAAGCAAGTGTTTACTATTTGATTGCATGCCTATGAATATTCAATTTGTATGAGAGTTTATATAAATGATAATTAGCATAGCATAAAATGACCATATCACTTTATTTTAACGAATAATATATTATTTAAAATAACCAAGTGTTTACTATTTGATTGCATGCCTATGAATATTCAAATTGTATGAGAGTTTATATAAATGATAATTAGCATAGCATAAAATGACCATATCACTTTATTTTAACGAATAATATATTATTGAAAATAACCAAGTGTTTACTATTTGATTGCATGCCTATGAATATTCAAATTGTATGAGAGTTTATATAAATGATAATTAGCATAGCATAAAATGACCATATCACTTTATTTTAACGAATAATATATTATTTAAAATAAGCAAGTGTTTACTATTTGATTGCATGCCTATGAATATTCAAATTGTATGAGAGTTTATATAAATGATAATTAGCATAGCATAAAATGACCATATCACTTTATTTTAACGAATAATATATTATTTAAAACAAGCAAGTGTTTACTATTTGATTGCATGCCTATGAATATTCAAATTGTATGAGAGTTTATATAAATGATAATTAGCATAGCATAAAATGACCATATCACTTTATTTTAACGAATAATATATTATTTAAAACAAGCAAGTGTTTACTATTTGATTGCATGCCTATGAATATTCAAATTGTATGAGAGTTTATATAAATGATAATTAGCATAGCATAAAATGACCATATCACTTTATTTTAATGAATAATATATTATTTAAAATAATTAAGTGTTTACTATTTGATTGCATGCCCATGAATATTCAAATTGTATAAGAGTTTATATAAATGATAATTAGCATAGCATAAAATGACCATATCACTTTATTTTAACGAATAATATATTATTTAAAATAACCAAGTGTTTACTATTTGATTGCATGCCTATGAATATTCAAATTGTATGAGAGTTTATATAAATGATAATTAGCATAGCATAAAATGACCATATCACTTTATTTTAACGAATAATATATTATTTAAAATAAGCAAGTGTTTACAATTTGATTGCATGCCTATGAATATTCAAATTGTATGAGAGTTTATATAAATGATAATTAGCATAGCATAAAATGACCATATCACTTTATTTTAACGAATAATATATTATTTAAAATAACCAAGTGTTTACTATTTGATTGCATGCCTATGAATATTCAAATTGTATGAGAGTTTATATAAATGATAATTAGCATAGCATAAAATGACCGTATCACTTTATTTTAACGAATAATATATTATTTAAAATAACCAAGTGTTTACTATTTGATTGCATGCCTATGAATATTCAAATTGTATGAGAGTTTATATAAATGATAATAAGCATAGCATAAAATGACCATATCACTTTATTTTAACGAATAATATATTATTTAAAATAACCAAGTGTTTACTATTTGATTGCATGCCTATGAATATTCAAATTGTATGAGAGTTTATATAAATGATAATTAGCATAGCATAAAATGACCATATCACTTTATTTTAACGAATAATATATTATTTAAAATAAGCAAGTGTTTACTATTTGATTGCATGCCTATGAATATTCAAATTGTATGAGAGTTTATATAAATGATAATTAGCATAGCATAAAATGACCATATCACTTTATTTTAACGAATAATATATTATTTAAAACAAGCAAGTGTTTACTATTTGATTGCATGCCTATGAATATTCAAATTGTATGAGAGTTTATATAAATGATAATTAGCATAGCATAAAATGACCATATCACTTTATTTTAACGAATAATATATTATTTAAAATAACCAAGTGTTTACTATTTGATTGCATGCCTATGAATATTCAAATTGTATGAGAGTTTATATAAATGATAATTAGCATAGCATAAAATGACCATATCACTTTATTTTAACGAATAATATATTATTTAAAATAAGCAAGTGTTTACTATTTGATTGCATGCCTATGAATATTCAAATTGTATGAGAGTTTATATAAATGATAATTAGCATAGCATAAAATGACCATATCACTTTATTTTAACGAATAATATATTATTTAAAATAACCAAGTGTTTACTATTTGATTGCATGCCTATGAATATTCAAATTGTATGAGAGTTTATATAAATGATAATTAGCATAGCATAAAATGACCATATCACTTTATTTTAACGAATAATATATTATTTAAAATAAGCAAGTGTTTACTATTTGATTGCATGCCTATGAATATTCAAATTGTATGAGAGTTTATATAAATGATAATTAGCATAGCATAAAATGACCATATCACTTTATTTTAACGAATAATATATTATTTAAAATAAGTAAGTGTTCACTATTTGATTGCATGCCCATGAATATTCAAATTGTATGAGAGTTTATATAAATGATAATTAGCATAGCATAAAATGACCATATCACTTTATTTTAACGAATAATATATTATTTAAAATAACCAAGTGTTTACTATTTGATTGCATGCCTATGAATATTCAAATTGTATGAGAGTTTATATAAATGATAATTAGCATAGCATAAAATGACCATATCACTTTATTTTAACGAATAATATATTATTTAAAATGAGCAAGTGTTTACTATTTGATTGCATGCCTATGAATATTCAAATTGTATGAGAGTTTATATAAATGATAATTAGCATAGCATAAAATGACCATATCACTTTATTTTAACGAATAATATATTATTTAAAACAAGCAAGTGTTTACTATTTGATTGCATGCCTATGAATATTCAAATTGTATGAGAGTTTATATAAATGATAATTAGCATAGCATAAAATGACCATATCACTTTATTTTAATGAATAATATATTATTTAAAATAATTAAGTGTTTACTATTTGATTGCATGCCCATGAATATTCAAATTGTATAAGAGTTTATATAAATGATAATTAGCATAGCATAAAATGACCATATCACTTTATTTTAACGAATAATATATTATTTAAAATAACCAAGTGTTTACTATTTGATTGCATGCCTATGAATATTCAAATTGTATGAGAGTTTATATAAATGATAATTAGCATAGCATAAAATGACCATATCACTTTATTTTAACGAATAATATATTATTTAAAATAAGCAAGTGTTTACTATTTGATTGCATGCCTATGAATATTCAAATTGTATGAGAGTTTATATAAATGATAATTAGCATAGCATAAAATGACCATATCACTTTATTTTAACGAATAATATATTATTTAAAATAACCAAGTGTTTACTATTTGATTGCATGCCTATGAATATTCAAATTGTATGAGAGTTTATATAAATGATAATTAGCATAGCATAAAATGACCGTATCACTTTATTTTAACGAATAATATATTATTTAAAATAACCAAGTGTTTACTATTTGATTGCATGCCTATGAATATTCAAATTGTATGAGAGTTTATATAAATGATAATTAGCATAGCATAAAATGACCATATCACTTTATTTTAACGAATAATATATTATTTAAAATAAGCAAGTGTTTACTATTTGATTGCATGCCTATGAATATTCAAATTGTATGAGAGTTTATATAAATGATAATTAGAATAGCATAAAATGACCATATCACTTTATTTTAACGAATAATATATTATTTAAAATAAGCAAGTGTTTACTATTTGATTGCATGCCTATGAATATTCAAATTGTATCAGAGTTTATATAAATGATAATTAGCTTAGCATAAAATGACCATATCACTTTATTTTAACGAATAATATATTTTTCAAAATAAGTAAGTGTTTACTATTTGATTGCTTGCCCATGAATATTCAAATTGTATGAGAGTTTATATAAATGATAATTAGCATAGCATAAAATGACCATATCACTTTATTTTAACGAATAATATATTATTTAAAATAACCAAGTGTTTACTATTTGATTGCATGCCCATGAATATTCAAATTGTATGAGAGTTTATATAAATGATAATTAGGATAGCATAAAATGACCATATCACTTTATTTTAACGAATAATATATTATTTAAAATAAGTAAGTGTTCACTATTTGATTGCATGCCCATGAATATTCAAATTGTATGAGAGTTTATATAAATGATAATTAGCATAGCATAAAATGACCATATCACTTTATTTTAACGAATAATATATTATTTAAAATAAGCAAGTGTTTACTATTTGATTGCATGCCTATGAATATTCAAATTGTATGAGAGTTTATATAAATGATAATTAGCATAGCATAAAATGACCATATCACTTTATTTTAACGAATAATATATTATTTAAAATAACCAAGTGTTTACTATTTGATTGCATGCCTATGAATATTCAAATTGTATGAGAGTTTATATAAATAATAATTAGCATAGCATAAAATGACCATATCACTTTATTTTAACGAATAATATATTTTTCAAAATAAGTAAGTGTTTACTATTTGATTGCATGCCCATGAATATTCAAATTGTATGAGAGTTTATATAAATTATAATTAGCATAGCATAAAATGACCATATCACTTTATTTTAACGAATAGTATATTATTTAAAAAAATAAGTAAGTGTTTACTATTTGATTGCATGCCTATGAATATTCAAATTGTATGAGAGTTTATATAAATGATAATTAGCATAGCATAAAATGACCATATCACTTTATTTTAACGAATATTATATTATTTAAAATAAGTAAGTGTTTACTTTTTGATTGCATGCCTATGAATATTCAAATTGTATGACAGTTTATATAAATGGTAATTAGCATAGCATAAAATGATCATATCACTTTATTTTAAAGAATAATATATTATTTAAAATAAGTAAGTGTTTACTATTTGATTGCATGCCCATGAATATTCAAATTGTATGAGAGTTTATATAAATGATAATTAGCATAGCATAAAATGACCATATCACTTTATTTTAACGAATAATATATTATTTAAAATAAGTAAGTGTTTACTATTTGATTGCATGCCTATGAATATTCAAATTGTATGAGAGTTTATATAAATGATAATTAGCATAGCATAAAATGACCATATCACTTTATTTTAACGAATAATATATTATTTAAAATAACCAAGTGTTTACTATTTGATTGCATGCCTATGAATATTCAAATTGTATGAGAGTTTATATAAATGATAATTAGCATAGCATAAAATGACCGTATCACTTTATTTTAACGAATAATATATTATTTAAAATAAGTAAGTGTTTACTATTTGATTGCATGCCCATGAATATTCAAATTGTATGAGAGTTTATATAAATGATAATTAGCATAGCATAAAATGACCATATCACTTTATTTTAACGAATAATATATTATTTAAAATAACCAAGTGTTTACTATTTGATTGCATGCCTATGAATATTCAAATTGTATGAGAGTTTATATAAATGATAATTAGCATAGCATAAAATGACCATATCACTTTATTTTAACGAATAATATATTATTTAAAATAAGCAAGTGTTTACTATTTGATTGCATGCCTATGAATATTCAAATTGTATGAGAGTTTATATAAATGATAATTAGCATAGCATAAAATGACCATATCACTTTATTTTAACGAATAATATATTATTTAAAACAAGCAAGTGTTTACTATTTGATTGCATGCCTATGAATATTCAAATTGTATGAGAGTTTATATAAATGATAATTAGCATAGCATAAAATGACCATATCACTTTATTTTAATGAATAATATATTATTTAAAATAATTAAGTGTTTACTATTTGATTGCATGCCCATGAATATTCAAATTGTATAAGAGTTTATATAAATGATAATTAGCATAGCATAAAATGACCATATCACTTTATTTTAACGAATAATATATTATTTAAAATAACCAAGTGTTTACTATTTGATTGCATGCCTATGAATATTCAAATTGTATGAGAGTTTATATAAATGATAATTAGCATAGCATAAAATGACCATATCACTTTATTTTAACGAATAATATATTATTTAAAATAAGCAAGTGTTTACTATTTGATTGCATGCCTATGAATATTCAAATTGTATGAGAGTTTATATAAATGATAATTAGCATAGCATAAAATGACCATATCACTTTATTTTAACGAATAATATATTATTTAAAATAACCAAGTGTTTACTATTTGATTGCATGCCTATGAATATTCAAATTGTATGAGAGTTTATATAAATGATAATTAGCATAGCATAAAATGACCGTATCACTTTATTTTAACGAATAATATATTATTTAAAATAACCAAGTGTTTACTATTTGATTGCATGCCTATGAATATTCAAATTGTATGAGAGTTTATATAAATGATAATTAGCATAGCATAAAATGACCATATCACTTTATTTTAACGAATAATATATTATTTAAAATAAGCAAGTGTTTACTATTTGATTGCATGCCTATGAATATTCAAATTGTATGAGAGTTTATATAAATGATAATTAGCATAGCATAAAATGACCATATCACTTTATTTTAACGAATAATATATTATTTAAAATAAGCAAGTGTTTACTATTTGATTGCATGCCTATGAATATTCAAATTGTATGAGAGTTTATATAAATGATAATTAGCATAGCATAAAATGACCATATCACTTTATTTTAACGAATAATATATTTTTCAAAATAAGTAAGTGTTTACTATTTGATTGCATGCCCATGAATATTCAAATTGTATGAGAGTTTATATAAATGATAATTAGCATAGCATAAAATGACCATATCACTTTATTTTAACGAATAATATATTATTTAAAATAACCAAGTGTTTACTATTTGATTGCATGCCCATGAATATTCAAATTGTATGAGAGTTTATATAAATGATAATTAGGATAGCATAAAATGACCATATCACTTTATTTTAACGAATAATATATTATTTAAAATAAGTAAGTGTTCACTATTTGATTGCATGCCCATGAATATTCAAATTGTACGAGAGTTTATATAAATGATAATTAGCATAGCATAAAATGACCATATCACTTTATTTTAACGAATAATATATTATTTAAAATAAGCAAGTGTTTACTATTTGATTGCATGCCTATGAATATTCAAATTGTATGAGAGTTTATATAAATGATAATTAGCATAGCATAAAATGACCATATCACTTTATTTTAACGAATAATATATTATTTAAAATAACCAAGTGTTTACTATTTGATTGCATGCCTATGAATATTGAAATTGTATGAGAGTTTATATAAATAATAATTAGCATAGCATAAAATGACCATATCACTTTATTTTAACGAATAATATATTTTTCAAAATAAGTAAGTGTTTACTATTTGATTGCATGCCCATGAATATTCAAATTGTATGAGAGTTTATATAAATGATAATTAGCATAGCATAAAATGACCATATCACTTTATTTTAACGAATAGTATATTATTTAAAAAAATAAGTAAGTGTTTACTATTTGATTGCATGCCTATGAATATTCAAATTGTATGAGAGTTTATATAAATGATAATTAGCAAAGCATAAAATGACCATATCACTTTATTTTAACGAATATTATATTATTTAAAATAAGTAAGTGTTTACTTTTTGATTGCATGCCTATGAATATTCAAATTGTATGAGAGTTTATATAAATGGTAATTAGCATAGCATAAAATGATCATATCACTTTATTTTAACGAATAATATATTATTTAAAATAAGTAAGTGTTTACTATTTGATTGCATGCCCATGAATATTCAAATTGTATGAGAGTTTATATAAATGATAATTAGCATAGCATAAAATGACCATATCACTTTATTTTAACGAATAATATATTATTTAAAATAAGCAAGTGTTTACTATTTGATTGCATGCCCATGAATATTCAAATTGTATGAGAGTTTATATAAATGATAATTAGCATAGCATAAAATGACCATATCACTTTATTTTAACGAATAATATATTATTTAAAATAAGTAAGTGTTTACTATTTGATTGCATGCCTATGAATATTCAAATTGTATTAGAGTTTATATAAATGATAATTAGCATAGCATAAAATGACCATATCAGTTTATTTTAACGAATAACATATTATTTAAAATAAGTAAGTGTTTATTATTTGATTGCATGCCTATGAATATTCAAATTGTATGAGAGTTTATATAAATGTTAATTAGCATAGCATAAAATGACCATATCACTTTATTTTAACGAATAATATATTATTTAAAATAACCAAGTGTTTACTATTTGATTGCATGCCTATGAATATTCAAATTGTATGAGAGTTTATATAAATGATAATTAGCATAGCATAAAATGACCGTATCACTTTATTTTAACGAATAATATATTATTTAAAATAAGCAAGTGTTTACTATTTGATTGCATGCCCATGAATATTCAAATTGTATGAGAGTTTATATAAATGATAATTAGCATAGCATAAAATGACCATATCACTTTATTTTAACGAATAATATATTATTTAAAATAAGTAAGTGTTTACTATTTGATTGCATGCCTATGAATATTCAAATTGTATTAGAGTTTATATAAATGATAATTAGCATAGCATAAAATGACCATATCAGTTTATTTTAACGAATAACATATTATTTAAAATAAGTAAGTGTTTATTATTTGATTGCATGCCTATGAATATTCAAATTGTATGAGAGTTTATATAAATGATAATTAGCATAGCATAAAATGACCATATCACTTTATTTTAACGAATAATATATTATTTAAAATAAGCAAGTGTTTACTATTTGATTGCATGCCTATGAATATTCAAATTGTATGAGAGTTTATATAAATGATAATTAGCATAGCATAAAATGACCATATCACTTTATTTTAACGAATAATATATTATTTAAAATAAGCAAGTGTTTACTATTTGATTGCATGCCTATGAATATTCAAATTGTATGAGAGTTTATATAAATGATAATTAGCATAGCATAAAATGACCATATCACTTTATTTTAACGAATAATATATTTTGCAAAATAAGTAAGTGTTTACTATTTGATTGCATGCCCATGAATATTCAAATTGTATGAGAGTTTATATAAATGATAATTAGCATAGCATAAAATGACCATATCACTTTATTTTAACGAATAATATATTATTTAAAATAACCAAGTGTTTACTATTTGATTGCATGCCCATGAATATTCAAATTGTATGAGAGTTTATATAAATGATAATTAGGATAGCATAAAATGACCATATCACTTTATTTTAACGAATAATATATTATTTAAAATAAGTAAGTGTTCACTATTTGATTGCATGCCCATGAATATTCAAATTGTATGAGAGTTTATATAAATGATAATTAGCATAGCATAAAATGACCATATCACTTTATTTTAACGAATAATATATTATTTAAAATAAGCAAGTGTTTACTATTTGATTGCATGCCTATGAATATTCAAATTGTATGAGAGTTTATATAAATGATAATTAGCATAGCATAAAATGACCATATCACTTTATTTTAACGAATAATATATTATTTAAAATAACAAAGTGTTTACTATTTGATTGCATGCCTATGAATATTGAAATTGTATGAGAGTTTATATAAATAATAATTAGCATAGCATAAAATGACCATATCACTTTATTTTAACGAATAATATATTTTTCAAAATAAGTAAGTGTTTACTATTTGATTGCATGCCCATGAATATTCAAATTGTATGAGAGTTTATATAAATGATAATTAGCATAGCATAAAATGACCATATCACTTTATTTTAACGAATAGTATATTATTTAAAAAAATAAGTAAGTGTTTACTATTTGATTGCATGCCTATGAATATTCAAATTGTATGAGAGTTTATATAAATGATAATTAGCAAAGCATAAAATGACCATATCACTTTATTTTAACGAATATTATATTATTTAAAATAAGTAAGTGTTTACTTTTTGATTGCATGCCTATGAATATTCAAATTGTATGAGAGTTTATATAAATGGTAATTAGCATAGCATAAAATGATCATATCACTTTATTTTAACGAATAATATATTATTTAAAATAAGTAAGTGTTTACTATTTGATTGCATGCCCATGAATATTCAAATTGTATGAGAGTTTATATAAATGATAATTAGCATAGCATAAAATGACCATATCACTTTATTTTAACGAATAATATATTATTTAAAATAAGCAAGTGTTTACTATTTGATTGCATGCCCATGAATATTCAAATTGTATGAGAGTTTATATAAATGATAATTAGCATAGCATAAAATGACCATATCACTTTATTTTAACGAATAATATATTATTTAAAATAAGTAAGTGTTTACTATTTGATTGCATGCCTATGAATATTCAAATTGTATTAGAGTTTATATAAATGATAATTAGCATAGCATAAAATGACCATATCAGTTTATTTTAACGAATAACATATTATTTAAAATAAGTAAGTGTTTATTATTTGATTGCATGCCTATGAATATTCAAATTGTATGAGAGTTTATATAAATGATAATTAGCATAGCATAAAATGACCATATCACTTTATTTTAACGAATAATATATTATTTAAAATAAGTAAGTGTTTACTATTTGATTGCATGCCCATGAATATTCAAATTGTATGAGAGTTTATATAAATGATAATTAGCATAGCATAAAATGACCATATCACTTTATTTTAACGAATAATATATTATTTAAAATAACCAAGTGTTTACTATTTGATTGCATGCATATGAATATTCAAATTGTATGAGAGTTTATATAAATGATAATTAGCATAGCATAAAATGACCATATCACTTTATTTTAACGAATAATATATTATTTAAAATAACCAAGTGTTTACTATTTGATTGCATGCATATGAATATTCAAATTGTATGAGAGTTTATATAAATGATAATTAGCATAGCATAAAATGACCATATCACTTTATTTTAACGAATAATATATTTTTCAAAATAAGTAAGTGTTTACTATTTGATTGCATGCCCATGAATATTCAAATTGTATGAGAGTTTATATAAATGATAATTAGCATAGCATAAAATGACCATATCACTTTATTTTAACGAATAATATATTATTTAAAATAACCAAGTGTTTACTATTTGATTGCATGCCTATGAATATTCAAATTGTATGAGAGTTTATATAAATGATAATTAGCATAGCATAAAATGACCGTATCACTTTATTTTAACGAATAATATATTATTTAAAATAACCAAGCGTTTACTATTTGATTGCATGCCTATGAATATTCAAATTGTATGAGAGTTTATATAAATGATAATTAGCATAGCATAAAATGACCATATCACTTTATTTTAACGAATAATATATTATTTAAAATAAGCAAGTGTTTACTATTTGATTGCATGCCTATGAATATTCAAATTGTATGAGAGTTTATATAAATGATAATTAGCATAGCATAAAATGACCATATCACTTTATTTTAACGAATAATATATTATTTAAAATAAGTAAGTGTTTACTATTTGATTGCATGCCCATGAATATTCAAATTGTATGAGAGTTTATATAAATGATAATTAGCATAGCATAAAATGACCATATCACTTTATTTTAACGAATAATATATTATTTAAAATAACCAAGTGTTTACTATTTGATTGCATGCCTATGAATATTCAAATTGTATGAGAGTTTATATAAATGATAATTAGCATAGCATAAAATGACCATATCACTTTATTTTAACGAATAATATATTATTTAAAATAACCAAGTGTTTACTATTTGATTGCATGCATATGAATATTCAAATTGTATGAGAGTTTATATAAATGATAATTAGCATAGCATAAAATGACCATATCACTTTATTTTAACGAATAATATATTTTTCAAAATAAGTAAGTGTTTACTATTTGATTGCATGCCCATGAATATTCAAATTGTATGAGAGTTTATATAAATGATAATTAGCATAGCATAAAATGACCATATCACTTTATTTTAACGAATAATATATTATTTAAAATAACCAAGTGTTTACTATTTGATTGCATGCATATGAATATTCAAATTGTATGAGAGTTTATATAAATGATAATTAGCATAGCATAAAATGACCATATCACTTTATTTTAACGAATAATATATTTTTCAAAATAAGTAAGTGTTTACTATTTGATTGCATGCCCATGAATATTCAAATTGTATGAGAGTTTATATAAATGATAATTAGCATAGCATAAAATGACCATATCACTTTATTTTAACGAATAGTATATTATTTAAAAAAATAAGTAAGTGTTTACTATTTGATTGCATGCCTATGAATATTCAAATTGTATGAGAGTTTATATAAATGATAATTAGCAAAGCATAAAATGACCATATCACTTTATTTTAACGAATATTATATTATTTAAAATAAGTAAGTGTTTACTTTTTGATTGCATGCCTATGAATATTCAAATTGTATGAGAGTTTATATAAATGGTAATTAGCATAGCATAAAATGATCATATCACTTTATTTTAACGAATAATATATTATTTAAAATAAGTAAGTGTTTACTATTTGATTGCATGCCTATGAATATTCAAATTGTATGAGAGTTTATATAAATGATAATTAGCATAGCATAAAATGACCATATCACTTTATTTTAACGAATAATATATTATTTAAAATAAGCAAGTGTTTAGTATTTGATTGCATGCCCATGAATATTCAAATTGTATGAGAGTGTATATAAATGATAATTAGCATAGCATAAAATGACCATATCACTTTATTTTAACGAATAATATATTATTTAAAATAAGTAAGTGTTTACTATTTGATTGCATGCCTATGAATATTCAAATTGTATTAGAGTTTATATAAATGATAATTAGCATAGCATAAAATGACCATATCAGTTTATTTTAACGAATAACATATTATTTAAAATAAGTAAGTGTTTATTATTTGATTGCATGCCTATGAATATTCAAATTGTATGAGAGTTTATATAAATGATAATTAGCATAGCATAAAATGACCATATCACTTTATTTTAACGAATAATATATTATTTAAAATAAGTAAGTGTTTACTATTTGATTGCATGCCCATGAATATTCAAATTGTATGAGAGTTTATATAAATGATAATTAGCATAGCATAAAATGACCATATCACTTTATTTTAACGAATAATATATTTTTCAAAATAAGTAAGTGTTTACTATTTGATTGCATGCCCATGAATATTCAAATTGTATGAGAGTTTATATAAATGATAATTAGCATAGCATAAAATGACCATATCACTTTATTTTAACGAATAATATATTATTTAAAATAACCAAGTGTTTACTATTTGATTGCATGCCAATGAATATTCAAATTGTATGAGAGTTTATATAAATGATAATTAGCATAGCATAAAATGACCATATCACTTTATTTTAACGAATAATATATTATTTAAAATAAGTAAGTGTTCACTATTTGATTGCATGCCCATGAATATTCAAATTGTATGAGAGTTTATATAAATGATAATTAGCATAGCATAAAATGACCATATCACTTTATTTTAACGAATAATATATTATTTAAAATAAGCAAGTGTTTACTATTTGATTGCATGCCTATGAATATTCAAATTGTATGAGAGTTTATATAAATGATAATTAGCATAGCATAAAATGACCATATCACTTTATTTTAACGAATAATATATTATTTAAAATAACCAAGTGTTTACTATTTGATTGCATGCCTATGAATATTCAAATTGTATGAGAGTTTATATAAATAATAATTAGCATAGCATAAAATGACCATATCACTTTATTTTAACGAATAATATATTTTTCAAAATAAGAAGGTGTTTACTATTTGATTGCATGCCCATGAATATTCAAATTGTATGAGAGTTTATATAAATGATAATTAGCATAGCATAAAATGACCATATCACTTTATTTTAACGAATAGTATATTATTTAAAAAAATAAGTAAGTGTTTACTATTTGATTGCATGCCTATGAATATTCAAATTGTATGAGAGTTTATATAAATGATAATTAGCAAAGCATAAAATGACCATATCACTTTATTTTAACGAATATTATATTATTTAAAATAAGTAAGTGTTTACTTTTTGATTGCATGCCTATGAATATTCAAATTGTATGAGAGTTTATATAAATGGTAATTAGCATAGCACAAAATGATCATATCACTTTATTTTAACGAATAATATATTATTTAAAATAAGTAAGTGTTTACTATTTGATTGCATGCCCATGAATATTCAAATTGTATGAGAGTTTATATAAATGATAATTAGCATAGCATAAAATGACCATATCACTTTATTTTAACGAATAATATATTATTTAAAATAAGCAAGTGTTTACTATTTGATTGCATGCCCATGAATATTCAAATTGTATGAGAGTTTATATAAATGATAATTAGCATAGCATAAAATGACCATATCACTTTATTTCAACGAATAATATATTATTTAAAATAAGTAAGTGTTTACTATTTGATTGCATGCCAATGAATATTCAAATTGTATTAGAGTTTATATAAATGATAATTAGCATAGCATAAAATGACCATATCAGTTTATTTTAACGAATAACATATTATTTAAAATAAGTAAGTGTTTATTATTTGATTGCATGCCTATGAATATTCAAATTGTATGAGAGTTTATATAAATGATAATTAGCATAGCATAAAATGACCATATCACTTTATTTTAACGAATAATATATTATTTAAAATAACCAAGTGTTTACTATTTGATTGCATGCCTATGAATATTCAAATTGTATGAGAGTTTATATAAATGATAATTAGCATAGCATAAAATGACCATATCACTTTATTTTAACGAATAATATATTATTTAAAATAAGCAAGTGTTTACTATTTGATTGCATGCCCATGAATATTCAAATTGTATGAGAGTTTATATAAATGATAATTAGCATAGCATAAAATGACCATATCACTTTATTTCAACGAATAATATATTATTTAAAATAAGTAAGTGTTTACTATTTGATTGCATGCCAATGAATATTCAAATTGTATTAGAGTTTATATAAATGATAATTAGCATAGCATAAAATGACCATATCAGTTTATTTTAACGAATAACATATTATTTAAAATAAGTAAGTGTTTATTATTTGATTGCATGCCTATGAATATTCAAATTGTATGAGAGTTTATATAAATGATAATTAGCATAGCATAAAATGACCATATCACTTTATTTTAACGAATAATATATTATTTAAAATAAGTAAGTGTTTACTATTTGATTGCATGCCCATGAATATTCAAATTGTATGAGAGTTTATATAAATGATAATTAGCATAGCATAAAATGACCATATCACTTTATTTTAACGAATAGTATATTATTTAAAAAAATAAGTAAGTGTTTACTATTTGATTGCATGCCTATGAATATTCAAATTGTATGAGAGTTTATATAAATGATAATTAGCAAAGCATAAAATGACCATATCACTTTATTTTAACGAATATTATATTATTTAAAATAAGTAAGTGTTTACTTTTTGATTGCATGCCTATGAATATTCAAATTGTATGAGAGTTTATATAAATGGTAATTAGCATAGCATAAAATGATCATATCACTTTATTTTAACGAATAATATATTATTTAAAATAAGTAAGTGTTTACTATTTGATTGCATGCCCATGAATATTCAAATTGTATGAGAGTTTATATAAATGATAATTAGCATAGCATAAAATGACCATATCACTTTATTTTAACGAATAATATATTATTTAAAATAAGCAAGTGTTTACTATTTGATTTCATGCCCATGAATATTCAAATTGTATGAGAGTTTATATAAATGATAATTAGCATAGCATAAAATGACCATATCACTTTATTTTAACGAATAATATATTATTTAAAATAAGTAAGTGTTTACTATTTGATTGCATGCCAATGAATATTCAAATTGTATTAGAGTTTATATAAATGATAATTAGCATAGCATAAAATGACCATATCAGTTTATTTTAACGAATAACATATTATTTAAAATAAGTAAGTGTTTATTATTTGATTGCATGCCTATGAATATTCAAATTGTATGAGAGTTTATATAAATGATAATTAGCATAGCATAAAATGACCATATCACTTTATTTTAACGAATAATATATTATTTAAAATAAGTAAGTGTTTACTATTTGATTGCATGCCCATGAATATTCAAATTGTATGAGAGTTTATATAAATGATAATTAGCATAGCATAAAATGACCATATCACTTTATTTTAACGAATAATATATTTTTCAAAATAAGTAAGTGTTTACTATTTGATTGCATGCCCATGAATATTCAAATTGTATGAGAGTTTATATAAATGATAATTAGCATAGCATAAAATGACCATATCACTTTATTTTAACGAATAATATATTATTTAAAATAACCAAGTGTTTACTATTTGATTGCATGCCCATGAATATTCAAATTGTATGAGAGTTTATATAAATGATAATTAGCATAGCATAAAATGACCATATCACTTTATTTTAACGAATAATATATTATTTAAAATAAGTAAGTGTTCACTATTTGATTGCATGCCCATGAATATTCAAATTGTATGAGAGTTTATATAAATGATAATTAGCATAGCATAAAATGACCATATCACTTTATTTTAACGAATAATATATTATTTAAAATAAGCAAGTGTTTACTATTTGATTGCATGCCTATGAATATTCAAATTGTATGAGAGTTTATATAAATGATAATTAGCATAGCATAAAATGACCATATCACTTTATTTTAACGAATAATATATTATTTAAAATAAGCAAGTGTTTACTATTTGATTACATGCCTATGAATATTCAAATTGTATGAGAGTTTATATAAATGATAATTAGCATAGCATAAAATGACCATATCACTTTATTTTAACGAATAATATATTATTTAAAATAACCAAGTGTTTACTATTTGATTGCATGCCTATGAATATTCAAATTGTATGAGAGTTTATATAAATGATAATTAGCATAGCATAAAATGACCATATCACTTTATTTTAACGAATAATATATTATTTAAAATAACCAAGTGTTTACTATTTGATTGCATGCATATGAATATTCAAATTGTATGAGAGTTTATATAAATGATAATTAGCATAGCATAAAATTACCATATCACTTTATTTTAACGAATAATATATTTTTCAAAATAAGTAAGTGTTTACTATTTTATTGCATGCCCATGAATATTCAAATTGTATGAGAGTTTATATAAATGATAATTAGCATAGCATAAAATGACCATATCACTTTATTTTAACGAATAGTATATTATTTAAAAAAATAAGTAAGTGTTTACTATTTGATTGCATGCCCATGAATATTCAAATTGTATGAGAGTTTATATAAATGATAATTAGCATAGCATAAAATGACCATATCACTTTATTTTAACGAATAATATATTTTTCAAAATAAGTAAGTGTTTACTATTTGATTGCATGCCCATGAATATTCAAATTGTATGAGAGTTTATATAAATGATAATTAGCATAGCATAAAATGACCATATCACTTTATTTTAACGAATAATATATTATTTAAAATAAGCAAGTGTTTACTATTTGATTGCATGCCTATGAATATTCAAATTGTATGAGAGTTTATATAAATGATAATTAGCATAGCATAAAATGACCATATCACTTTATTTTAACGAATAATATATTATTTAAAATAACCAAGTGTTTACTATTTGATTGCATGCCTATGAATATTCAAATTGTATGAGAGTTTATATAAATAATAATTAGCATAGCATAAAATGACCATATCACTTTATTTTCACGAATAATATATTTTTCAAAATAAGTAAGTGTTTACTATTTGATTGCATGCCCATGAATATTCAAATTGTATGGGAGTTTATATAAATGATAATTAGCATAGCATAAAATGACCATATCACTTTATTTTAACGAATAGTATATTATTTAAAAAAATAAGTAAGTGTTTACTATTTGATTGCATGCCCATGAATATTCAAATTGTATGAGAGTTTATATAAATGATAATTAGCATAGCATAAAATGACCATATCTCTTTATTTTAACGAATAATATATTATTTAAAATAAGCAAGTGTTTACTATTTGATTGCATGCCTATGAATATTCAAATTGTATGAGAGTTTATATAAATGATAATTAGCATAGCATAAAATGACCATATCACTTTATTTTAACGAATAATATATTATTTAAAATAACCAAGTGTTTACTATTTGATTGCATGCCTATGAATATTCAAATTGTATGAGAGTTTATATAAATGATAATTAGCATAGCATAAAATGACCATATCACTTTATTTTAACGAATAATATATTATTTAAAATAAGTAAGTGTTTACTATTTGATTGCATGCCTATGAATATTCAAATTGTATGAGAGTTTATATAAATGATAATTAGCATAGCATAAAATGACCATATCACTTTATTTTAACGAATAATATATTATTTAAAATAAGTAAGTGTTTACTATTTGATTGCATGCCTATTTATATTCAAATTGTATGAGAGTTTATATAAATGATAATTAGCATAGCATAAAATGACCATATCACTTTATTTTAACGAATAATATATTATTTAAAATAAGCAAGTGTTTACTATTTGATTGCATGCCCATGAATATTCAAATTGTATGAGAGTTTATATAAATGATAATTAGCATAGCATAAAATGACCATATCACTTTATTTTAACGAATAATATATTATTTAAAATAAGTAAGTGTTTATTTGAAGGATGAGGGTGAATGGCGATAGAGGGTGGCGGAGAAAGGATGAGGGTGTGGGTGGATGGGCATCGGAGCAACAGGGGCGTGTGTGGACCGTCTTCGTTGATGGAGTTGATGATACAATGTCATATGTTCGGTTAAGAAGGGAGTTTGCTCAATGGGGAGAATTGAAGAGCATGTACTTACAGCGGCAGCGGAGGATGGGTCGTCGATCCCGGTTTGCATTTGTCCGGTATAAATCCGAGGCAGCGGCAAGGTTAGCTATAGGGAACATTAACGAAAGCTGGCTTGGCTCGTCCTTCCTGAATGTAAACATGGCGCAAATTGGATTGAGGCAGCAAGGAAAGAGTGGGGGAGGTCGTACAAGGGCTCGAGGACAAAGAAAGATGGCGCCTAAGCAGGTGTGGCGTGAGAAAAGGAGTAGCAAGGTTGTGCCAAAGGGGACTGCTCCTTATTCTGGGTTGTGTGCGGCCACATATGTTTCAAAGGAGGAGGAACGTAACTCCATTGTGGCGATGGCTGAGGCGTCGACATGGGATTTGTACACCACGGAAGGCCTACAGGAGTTCGTCAACATCAATGGTTTGAACTGTATTGTGGTTAAGCCACTAGGAGCGCGAGAGGTACTATTGGAATTCCCTTCAAAGGAGGAGATGGATGATATCTTGCAACAGGCGAAGGATTTTTTGCGGGAGAAATTTCAGATGATCAAGACATGCACCACATCAACAAGTTCCAGGAATCACCTAGTGTGGATGAAAGTAAAGAATGTGCCAGTGTATGTTTGGGGGTGTGACTTCTTCGAGGCTGTGGTGTATTCGCTAGGGAGATTGGTGTGTTTGGATGGCCCGACGGCGGGAAAGAAGCGCTTTGACATTGCGAGGATATTGGTAGAGACAACAACGCCGGTGATTATGGGGCACGAAGTATCGGTGCTCCTGGACGGTGTAATAACGGTGGTGTGGTTGGAACCAGAATATGGGCCGGTACAGGTCACTGACAACAATTCTCATCCGGCGACGACGGCGTCTGATCATGGAAGAGAGGTGGTGGATGATTTCATGGGCAAAGGCGTCGCGCCGGCGGAGAGGATCGAGGTTGAGAACATCACGCTTCAGTTATCCCAAACTGCAGCATCAAACAAGGAGGAAAAGGAGGACACGTTACAAATTGAATATAGCCATTTAAGGGAGAGCGGTTATGAATCAGACGAAATTAATGCAATGAATCATTTCCGTAACATATGTTTTCCACGTAAAAAGGAGGTTTCAAAATCAAGGGCTGGTTTGGAAAGTGGCGAAATTAAAGGGGCTGATTTTAAATTTTGGCCACAATTACGTGATGTGGGCCATGAGCAGAATTTAAAAGAGGAACCTCACGTTGGCAACCCATTATCACGTGTTTCTTTAGTGGGCTCTCACCAATCAGATGTGGACAAAACCAATATAGTGGAAAAGAAGGAGGGTTTGGGCCCATGTGACAAGCAGTTGCCTGTGAACTCTAACACGTGTTTGCAAGAGCAAAATTATGAAGGAGAAAATCAGAATCTTCAATTAGAAAAGCGCGAGATTGCAGATGCATCGGAGGAAGCGGTGGGGCTGGTAGGTTCTTCAATATTTTCCCATTCTCTGAATCAACAGAACATAAAAGCAATTGAGAAGCAACAAAAACGCAAGCCTGGCAGACCAAGGAAAATTTTGGTTTCATCAGGGAAGGAGATTGTGGTCCCGGAAGTTTCACCTAAGCGTCCTCGCGGCAGGCCTCGAAAGGAGGGGAGTCAGAATAGCAGAGTGGTGAAGTCCTCCGCACCAGTAGTATCAATTGAAGCGCTTCAGATTGTTCCCTTTGATACTCATGGTGAGGTAGGGATACAGACGCGGGCAAGGAAATCTTTTATTACTAGTCAACGCGTGGGTCTATTGTTTGATTGCCCAGAGGAACTGGCGGTACAGGGGCTGGTAGAACAGCTCAGATCTTTATCTAAAAAATAATTGAAACCGTTTATCCAATGTCTTCTTTATGGGTCAGTTGGAATGTTCGCGGCCTCGGGAAATCTACGAAGAGAAGGGTTGTGAAGAAGTCATTGGAGCGAATCAAACCAGATGTGGTGTTGTTACAGGAGACAAAGTTAAATGCTGGCAGGGAGAAGCTTGTGGATTCATGGGCCAAGGCAACAGGTATGGATGTCCAGTATGTTCCAGCGGAAAATGGGGCTGGTGGATTATTATCATTTTGGAAGAAAGGTCTGTTTAACATAGTCAGGGTCTGTAAATATAGCCGAATGTTGTTATTGATTGTTGCTTTGGTGCCTTCTGCTGAATTATGTGTAATAGCAAATGTGTATGGTCCTCATGATGCTAGGGACAGGGTGGAGTTTTTTGAATTCGTAGCTGTGGAGTTGGATGGTTTTGTTGGTAGAGTGGTTATTGGCGGTGACTTCAATGCGATTCTCAATGATGGTGAAAGACGGGCTATTGGGAGTCGCTCGGCGGGGGATGCTATTTTTAAGCAATTTGTTGCAGACAATAATTTGATAGATCCGCCATTGCAAAACGGTTTCTATACATGGTGCAGTACAAGGGGGGAAGGGAGTTGGAGTAGGCTGGATAGGTGGTTGATCAATGAGGAGGCGTTGATAGGTTTTAATGGCGTGACTCAATCTGCCCTAGATTGGGGGTCAGTATCTGATCATAGGGCTGTAATATTGGCATGGGGGACGAAGAATTTTGGGCCAAAACCGTTTACATTTTTCAACTATTGGTTGATGGAGGAAGGGTTTAAGGAAATGGTGAGAGAGTGGTGGGGGTCATCGGTGGTTGAAGGGTGGGCTGGTTTCGTTATGCAACAAAAGTTGAAAGGGTTGAGGGAACGTATTCGGTGTTGGCGAAAAGAGCGTGGGCTGTGGGGGAGAGGGAAGATCAGGGTGTTGGAGGAGAAAATTAAAAAAGTGATGGAGCGTATGGAGTGTGACGGGGTCTCAGAGGTTTTGAGGAGGGAACGTTTGCAGCTACTCGATGACATTTGGAAGGAGTTCAGGCTGGAGGAGTCCATGTGGCTGCAGAAATCTAGGATGAGGTGGATAAAGGTGGGTGATAGGAACACGGGTTTTTTCCACCGTGTTTGTAGAGTAAGGGAAGGCAGGCGGAATTTGGAGCTTCTGCAATTCGATGGTGAGGTTCTTGTTGACCCGGTGGACATTAAGCTGGCTGTTTTTAATCATTTTCAGAGTTTCTTTAAGAGTGATGGGGGTGGAAATGCTAGGGTTGTTCTGGATGAGTCAAGTAAGGTTAATCCGGATATGAGGAGGGGGCTAGATGCAGAATTTACAGAGGATGAGATTTGGGCAGCAGTTAAGGCTTGTGATGGGAATCGTGCACCGGGGCCGGATGGTTTCAATTTTACATTTCTCAGAGAATTTTGGGACTTGGTTAAGAACGATGTGATCAGAATGTTCCATGAATTTTATGAGCATGGAAGGCTAGCAAAGGGGCTGAATGCGAGTTTTATCACTTTGATACCGAAGGTGGTAGCACCAACATCAGTGGCAGATTTTCGCCCAATAAGTCTAATTGGGAGTATGTACAAGCTTATTGCAAAAGTTTTGGCGCTCAGATTGCAGAAGGTAATGCCATGCTTGCTAACGGCGAACCAGTTTGCATTTACTCAAGGCCGGCAAATAGCGGACTGTATTTTGATTGCTAATGAGGTGGTGGATTCCATGAGATCAAAGAGTAGGGGGGGATTTATCCTCAAATTAGACTTTGCGAAAGCATATGATAATGTGGCCTGGGGCTTCTTGCTGAATATGTTGGCAGAATATGGGTTCAGTGACCGGTGGATATCATGGATGCATTGCTGCGTGTCTACTGCAACGTTAGCTGTGTTGGTCAATGGGTCACCCACCGATTTTTTAAAAATTGAAAAAGGACTTCGCCAGGGAGATCCTTTATCACCTATGTTGTTCAATTTGTGTGTTAATGGATTGTCAGTCATGTGGAATAGGCTGCTAGAGGAGGAGGAGCCTGTCAGGTTTGCAATGGGTGGAGATTTTCGTCTGAACCACCTTCAATTTGCAGATGATACCTTGGTATTCTGTGAGGGGTCAGCAACACATTTGGAGGAGATTGCAGCTGTGCTAGGCCCTTTTCTATTGGCATCGGGACTGAAGGTGAACTATGATAAATCAATCTTGATAGGGTGTAATATGGATGGTGAGATTGTGGAGAGAGTGGCCAGAAACATGGGGGTGTCAGTGGGGGCGTTGCCGTTGAATTATCTGGGATGTCCTTTGGGTGATAACCCCAGACGGAAAGCGTTTTGGGCACCGGTGGTGGAAAAGACGAGGACAAAATTGGCCATGTGGAGTTCAAAGCAATTATCGCTTAGTGGCAAATTAACCTTGTTACGTGCGGTGGTTGCCTCTGTTCCGCTGTATCAAATGGCAGTTTTCAAGGCACCGGTGGGTGTGGTTGCGGAAATTGAGAAACTCATGAGAGGCTTTTTGTGGTCAAAGGTGCATGGTGGTAGGAAAATACCATGGATAGCTTGGGAGCAGGTTTGTAAGGGAATTCAGATAGGAGGGTTGGGTCTTGGCTTTCTAGGTTGGCGCAACAAGGCTTTGTTGATTAAGTGGGCATGGCGTTTTGGCACGGAGCCGGATAGCATGTGGAGGAAGCTGGTGTGTGCTAAATATGGGTTGGAGCAGCAATATCTAGTTCTTCACTTGATTGTGGGGCGATATACACATTGCTCCGTGTATGTTCAGGATATCCTGCAGGTTTTGTTTGAAGATACGGTCATGGCTCGACTGTTTAGGGAAAATTGCATTTGTCAGGTGGGCCAGGGGAGTCGTGTAAGGTTCTGGCAAGATCCTTGGCTTAACTTGAGGCCATTGGCTGATCTGTTCCCGCGGGTAGCAGCGTTGGCAATGTCTAAAAGGGGGGCAGTGGCTGATTTTGGGAGGTTTGTTCATGGAAAATGGGAATGGAATTTGATTTTCAGGAGAGATTTTTTCGGGTGGGAAATGGACCAGCAGAAGAATTTCTACGAGCTGCTGAACTCTTTGATTCCGGGTTCGGAGGAGGACAGAGTTTTGTGGCTTTGTGACAGTAATGGGGAATTTTCAATTAAGTTGTTGTGTGCGCTGACTGAACTGCAGATCTTTGGGCCATCAGCGTGGGTGGTGCCTCGTAGAATTAGACAGATTGTGCCACCGAAGATCGTTTTATTCGTTTGGCAAGCAATTGACGGTAAAATAGCAGTGCTCCAAAGTTTACTTCGACGTGGAGTGGACATAGAGGGAGAGGGTGTATGTTGTTTGTGTGGGGTAGATTATGAAACTTCTACTCACTTATTGATGCTATGCCCTATTGCTTGTAAGTTATGGAACAAAGTAATAGTAAGGGAGGGTGTCATGTGGTGTGTCCCGGCCACTCTTCGCGGGTTGCTTTATGAGTGGGACTTTTTACGCAGAAAATCTGATCCGGTGCTATGGTCACTGATACCTTACGCGTTGTGGTGGTCATTGTGGATGGCTCGAAATGGTGTTATTTTCCAGAATCAAGTTTTTGATTATGATAAGTTGTGGGAGATGCATATTATGAGAATACTTTGGTGGGTGAAAGCATGGTGGCCTCAATGTCCATTTTCAGTTTATGATTTTGCGCAGTGTTTTGAGTTCGTAAAGCTGCAGCGGAAGGAAGTTGTGACTCGGGGGAATCTGGTGTGGAGTCCGCCGCCAGTGGGGGTGTGGAAGTTTAATGTGGACGGGTCAGCCCGGGGTATGCCGGGAGTAAGTGGTGTTGGGGGTGTGTTGCGGAACAGGAATGGTGAAATATGTGGATTCTTCTCCAAACCAATGGGACAACTTTGGGCCCATCAAGCTGAGGTGAAGGCTATTTTGAATGCATTACAATTTTGTGAGGAGTTTCGTGTTTCAAATGTAATTATAGAAAGTGATTCAGCGCTGTGTGTGGGGTGGGTGGCGACCAAGCATAATAGGCCGTGGAGATTGCGTAATGAGTTGAATTTGATTGATTTGTTGATGAAACAAGTGAATTGTTTTGGGGTATTTCACATATACAGAGAAGTAAATTCAGTCGCTGATTTTTTGGCGAAAACGGCGTGTGATAGGGGGTTACCGTTGTGGGAGTTTTTGGGGTAGTGCATTCTGTGTTCATAATACAGGGCCTGCAGCTACAATTTGCTGCATTGTGGGAGATCGTTTTGCTGCATTATCCGCTATTCCATGAGGGGAGCATTTTGGCCGCTATTTTATACAGGGGAGCAATTTGACCGCTATTTTATGCAAGATCTGCTATGGAATGAATATATATGCACCATGAGAAGTTAAAGTGTCGGATATGCAGGTTACTGATTTTGGCCGCTATTAGAAGCTTGTTTTTGGTTTTATATATATGCATGATGGGTATTTCACATATATATTTGGCCTGCAATGAGATGTTAAGGGCTATTTGGTTTAATTATGCAGGAAAAAGTATATATGCAAGGCCGCTATTTGGTTTTATTATGCAGGAAATAGTATATATGTATGATGGGTATTCCACATATATATTTGGCCTGCACTGACATGTTAATGGCTAGTACAGGGCCGCTATTTGGTTATCTTATGCAGGAAATAGGATAATTTTTATGTAGAGTATAATGAATGCCGCTATGGCATTATTTCCAGTGATATTTATGCAGGGGCTTGTTTCTCATTGCAGTTTTGTTTGGTGTGCATTGAGGGGTGTTAGTGTGATAGGGTGTATTTGGGTTTTGAGTTTGGATTGATTGTATTATTGGTTGCTGTATTGGTGTGTAATTACTCATTTGAGAGGGATGTTCTCAACTTGTGGGTTCATTATGAATAAAGTGATTCAGTTTCCAAAAAAAAAAAAAAAAGTGTTTACTATTTGATTGCATGCCTATGAATATTCAAATTGTATGAGAGTTTATATAAATGATAATTAGCATAGCATAAAATGACCATATCACTTTATTTTAAGGAATAATATATTATTTAAAATAACCAAGTGTTTACTATTTGATTGCATGCCTATGAATATTCAAATTGTATGAGAGTTTATATAAATGATAATTAGCATAGCATAAAATGACCATATCACTTTATTTTAACGAATAATATATTATTTAAAATAAGTAAGTGTTTACTATTTGATTGCATGCCTATGAATATTCAAATTGTATGAGAGTTTATATAAATGATAATTAGCATAAAATGACCATATCACTTTATTTTAACGAATAATATATTATTTAAAATAAGTAAGTCTTTACTATTTGATTGCATGCCTATGAATATTCAAATTGTATGAGAGTTTATATAAATGATAATTAGCATAGCATAAAATGACCATATCACTTTATTTTAACGAATAATATATTATTTAAAATAAGCAAGTGTTTACTATTTGATTGCATGCCCATGAATATTCAAATTGTATGAGAGTTTATATAAATGATAATTAGCATAGCATAAAATGACCATATCACTTTATTTTAACGAATAATATATTATTTAAAATAAGCAAGTGTTTACTATTTGATTGCATGCCCATGAATATTCAAATTGTATGAGAGTTTATATAAATGATAATTAGCATAGCATAAAATGACCATATCACTTTATTTTAACGAATAATATATTATTTAAAATAACCAAGTGTTTACTATTTGATTGCATGCCTATGAATATTCAAATTGTATGAGAGTTTATATAAATGGTAATTAGCATAGCATAAAATGATCAAATCACTTTATTTTAACGAATAATATATAATTTAAAATAAGTAAGTGTTTACTATTTGATTGCATGCCTATGAATATTCAAATTGTATGAGAGTTTATATAAATGATAATTAGCATAGCATAAAATGACCATATCACTTTATTTTAACGAATAATATATTATTTAAAATAAGTAAGTGTTTACTATTTGATTGCATGCCTATGAATATTCAAATTGTATGAGAGTTTATATAAATGATAATTAGCATAGCATAAAATGACCAGATCACTTTATTTTAACGAATAATATATTATTTAAAATAAGCAAGTGTTTACTATTTGATTGCATGCCCATGAATATTCAAATTGTATGAGAGTTTATATAAATGATAATTAGCATAGCATAAAATGACCATATCACTTTATTTTAACGAATAATATATTATTTAAAATAAGTAAGTGTTTACTATTTGATTGCATGCCCATGAATATTCAAATTGTATGAGAGTTTATATAAATGATAATTAGCATAGCATAAAATGATCATATCACTTTATTTTAACGAATAATATATTATTTAAAATAAGTAAGTGTTTACTATTTGATTGCATGCCTATGAATATTCAAATTGTATGAGAGTTTATATAAATGGTAATTAGCATAGCATAAAATGATCATATCACTTTATTTTAACGAATAATATATTATTTAAAATAAGTAAGTGTATACTATTTGATTGCATGCCTATGAATATTCAAATTGTATGAGAGTTTATATAAATGGTAATTAGCATAGCATAAAATGATCATATCACTTTATTTTAACGAATAATATATTATTTAAAATAAGTAAGTGTTTACTATTTGATTGCATACCTATGAATATTCAAAATTGTATGAGAGTTTATATAAATGATAATTAGCATAGCATAAAATGATCATATCACTTTATTTTAACGAATAATATATTATTTAAAATAAGTAAGTGTTTACTATTTGATTGCATGCCTATGAATATTCAAATTGTATGAGAGTTTATATAAATGATAATTAGCATAGCATAAAATGATCATATCACTTTATTTTAACGAATAATTTATTATTTAAAATAAGTAAGTGTTTACTATTTGATTGCATGCCTATGAATATTCAAAATTGTATGAAAGTTTATATAAATGATAATTAGCATAGCATAAAATGATCATATCACTTTATTTTAACGAATAATATATTATTTAAAATAAGTAAGTGTTTACTATTTGATTGCATGCCTATGAATATTCGAATTGTATGAGAGTTTATATAAATGGTAATTAGCATAGCATAAAATGATCAAATCACTTTATTTTAACGAATAATATATTATTTAAAATAAGTAAGTGTTTACTATTTGATTGCACGCCTATGAATATTCAAATTGTATGAGAGTTTATATAAATGATAATTAGCATAGCATAAAATGATCATATTACTTTATTTTAACGAATAATATATTATTTAAAATAAGTAAGTGTTTACTATTTGATTGCACGCCTATGAATATTCAAATTGTATGAGAGTTTATATAAATGATAATTAGCATAGCATAAAATGATCAAATCACTTTATTTTAACGAATAATATATTATTTAAAATAAGTAAGTGTTTACTATTTGATTGCATGCCTAGGAATATTCAAATTGTATGAGAGTTTATATAAATGGTAATTAGCATAGCATAAAATGATCATATCACTTTATTTTAACGAATAATATATTATTTAAAATAAGTAAGTGTTTACTATTTGATTGCATGCCTATGAATATTCAAATTGTATGAGAGTTTATATAAATGGTAATTAGCATAGCATAAAATGATCATATCACTTTATTTTAACGAATAATATATTATCTATATATTATATAAAAGAAGGTTTATACCCACATACCCTCTAAAATAAGGTATAAATCCTAACTATCCCCACTATGACCTACCCATTAAGACCCTACCCTAAATAAATTAATATTTATAAAATTTATTACAAATGTTAAATAAGGAACGAACCCTAACTAATTAATATAAAATTTATTACAAATATTAAATAAGAAACAAATCATAACTATTTACAATTTTAAGATTTTTTAAAAAATTATCTTTCAAAAAATTAATACTTATAAAATTTATCAAAAATGTTAAATATGGAACGAATCATAACTAATTAATACCAATACTGAATATCTTTCAAATAATTAATATTAAATATTTATAAAATTTATTATAAATATTAAATAAGGAACGAATCATAACTAATTACAATTTTAAGATTTTTTAAAAAATTATCTTTCAAATAATTTATATTTATAAAATTTATCACAAATGTTAAATATGGAACGAATCATAACTAATTAATACCAAATTTTAATAGCAACAAAAATTAGTTTATAAAATTTATTACAAATATTATAAAATTTATTACAAAAATCATCTTTTTATGATTATTTTTTAAAAAATATACGGTTAATCATCTTAAAAAGATAATATTTTTATGTTAAAAATACTACTTAAAATTGACTTAAACAAGTGTGATATTTTTTAAAGATGATTATCAAAATATACGGTTCAAATTTCAATTAAAAGTAGCACGTGATGCCTCTTTTGTATCTGCATCATCTTAAGATTTTTTTAAAAAAAATCTTTCAAATAATTAATATTTATAAAATTTATCACAAATGTTAAATAAGTAATGAATCATAATTAATTAATACCAAATTTTAATAGGAACAGAAATTAGTCTCCTCACTTAATGCTATAAATTGTACCACTACGGCTTCTCTCAAAAATCAATTGTGAAAACTATTCCATACTTCTAAATTGTTTTCCTACTACATCATTCTGAAATTAGTCAATAATGGTCGTAAATTCCAAAATAGACCCAATTTCTTCCATCAACATCTCCAACACTCAAAAGGTTTGGAAGATAGTAGTCAGAATTGCACGACTATGGAGATCACCTAACAGGAAGCAGCCTGATGCACCAGACTTCATTGAAATGTTATTTGTTGACGCTAAGGTATGTTGAAAATTATTTAATTCCTTTTAGAATGATTTTGTACTCTTTAGTGTCATAGGAAAACCGTTTTATTAGTGTCTAACTTATTTTTCGTGTAGAACGACACGATGCAGTGCACCGTCTGGAGCAATCACGTGAACAAATTTGAGAGCCTTTTGAGAGAAGGCATATGTTACGAGATTGTCAACTGTGCCGTGGCTATAAACTCATACAAGTACAAGTCATCACAACATCCATGCAGATTATACTTTAAGTTAGTAACCTCTGTGAAGCCAATTGACAATCCTAACATTCCTCTGTATGGACTTAATTTCACAAATTATACCACTATATTCGGATCACCCACAGAGGATTCCCATTTAATCGGTAAGTTTATAACTACCAGGAGTTTAGCTTAACTGTATATGGATATATCTTCTCGATCATAACTCCACTGTCTTTCAGTTTCTATGCAACTAAAACTTTTTTGAGTTGAGAACAGTTAAGTAAATAAACCTGATCTGCAATTAGTATGTTAAATTGTTAATAGGCGAAGTTACTTTGTTTGTGATTTGTGTTTGCTTTTATGTTATTTAGAGGCTAGAGTTATCCTTAGCTTTCTCTATTACCAGAATCAGTCAGAGAAGCTAATTATTCAGAGTGGATTTATAGTACCTGCAAAAAATGAATACACTGTCCAGAACCAAGATGTTGCCTTTGTTATTATGATTAGTCTGAATAGTCAAGTGACAACAAATTTGATTATTCCATATGGATATCTAGATAATATTTGAGGTCTACGCGTATGCATTATGCAATACAAAAAGATAATGCAAACAACTTATTCCCTCGAAGCATGAGTAATTTTCGTACATTCTTTTTATTTAAATTCAAAACCTTATATATATGTTTTACCATTATAATACTCATTTTTAAACAAATATTTCATGTTTTAATATATCAATTTTATTATTTTAAAAATGATTTTAATCTTATATGCGTGTTTTTTTATCCAACAGATGTCATTGGTGTCGTATCATCTCATGGAGACCTCACACAATATAACTCTGGTGAAAAGTCAACCACTTATATTGTTCTCGAGTTGGATAATCTTGAGTACGTTATTTTTATTTTTATAATTTTATGGGAGTACAAATACTCATTTATTAAATAATATTTTAATTCGTTTATATAATAATATATTTTTTAGAGGAGGTGATAATATGCTTTGTACACCCTGGGAACCATTTGCGCAACAATTTTTAAAATATATTGCAGACGCGAATAAATTACCTGCAATTGTCATATTGCAATTAGGAAGAATGAAAAAGTTTAAAGGTATTGATATCACTAACTCCATATTCATGCATGTTTCAATTAATTTATCATTAAATCACAAGAACAACGATTGTTATACCAAAGTTCTTCTCATTTTCAGGAAAGATGGGTGTATCCAACACAACATACAATACTAGGCTATTGATGAATATTGATATTCCTGAAGTTCGTGATTTAAATTCAAGGTAACATTAACAATTATTGGTTATAACTTTCCCTATCCTTTAAATGAAATATTAAATTCAATGTAATGTACGGAAGCTTGGAATATAATTAATTGGTTACCCCGTAGTGTAAACTGGAATATTTAATAATTCTAATATCTATATATTAAACTTTGTGTCTAATATTAACGAAGAAAACAACATCACAAAACCAGTTTTATTAATTTAAAATAATAGTGTGTTATAATTATTAAATATTAAACTTAATATATTGTTATTAGGTATGTCGTCACTCATCCAGACGCATTGTCTGTCCCACTGCCAAAGTTACCTGCAGCTTCAATGTACTCGGTAACTGATGATGTCCTGAATGTGTCGGTTTACAAGACAATTGCAGAGTTGAAGAGCTCCATTGAGGTATTACATGTTATTATTTGTAAAGCATCATATTTAAGAAGGTTTAATCCCACCTACCCCCAACAACCAAGAGTTAAAAATTCAACGACAGGCACAATAATTCAGCGCAATTTATTTTTATTTTTATTTTTTTATCCAGAATGGTTCTTTCGTGACTTATGGAACTGTGAAGGATGTTGACTTAAGGTTCGGCTGGTCATATCGTGGGTGTCCAATCAAGAATTGCTTAACAGGTGTAAGGGATGAAGATGGAAAATATTATTGTAGAAATTGCAACAAGGGCTATAGCAATGCTACTTTTAGGTACATGACTTTGGTGTGTGTCAATACTAACTTATCGCATGCAGCTGTTAATTTCTTAATAACATTTTTTTAACATGATCCTCCAGGTACAAAGTTCAGTTAACAGTGGCTGATGGAACAGATAGTGCCACCTTCATCATATTTGATCGTGAGACTACCAATTTTCTGAAAAAGAGTGCGGCTGAAGTCCAAAATTTATACGCAGCACGGGTAAATTGTCATTTTAGTTACATCAAATAACTTGCCAACTCTTATTAATATAAGCAATCTATTTAACATTACTAGGGTCAAGAAGATGAGGAATATCCACAAGAACTTAATGCTTTCAAGGAAAGACCATTCATATTTAAAGTGCAGGTCAAAATTCAGTACTTCAACTATACACAGCAGACTAACATCCAAATTAACCGGCTTTTTGTGGACGACACACTCTTGAAGTCATTTGTGCAAAAGTACAAATTAGAAGAGGTAATCAAAATGTTATTAAAAATTGAAAAAATCTAATATTTATATGAAAACATAATATCACCATTACTTTTATCCTTCTAGGGCCCACTTCACAGCGGTTCTTCAGATATGTTATCAGAAAATGTCCACACAGATTCAACTGGAAGGACTGTCGGTGAGAAGTCAAAGTCTTTTACAACTGCTAACAATGACAGTCAGATGTCTGCTAATAAGGTCCCAAAGCTGATTAAACATGAAGATGAGGAATAAGCAAGAATATGAAGACTTTAATTTTATGTTAGGCTCTAAGTTAGATTTATAATTTATTGTTCTTTTTAATTGTTTCTTACATTTGAATCGTGGTTTATAACACGTGGGTTTTTATTTTGTTTTTAATTGTTTCTTACATTTAGATAGTTCATTCGAAAATGCAATATAAAACAAATTATTGTTTTTAATTGTTTCTTTCATGCAAGTTATTGTAATGAGTGGACCGACGTGATAATGTAGCTATGCATAAAAATTTCCCCGACACTAATTTATTGAGTAAAAAAATTGAGAACATTAACAAAAAGAAAAAGAAAAAAAAATGGATCCCTGCTCTTCTACACTTCTACCAAAAAAGAAGGAAAATGATGGCAAGTTGTTAGGTCCGGGACAACAATAATAATACTTTGATCAAATTATGAATTTTTTTAATAATAATAAATATTTTTCCAGCAATAGATTGAATTATTCCACCTTACTATTAAAAGAGATAAGCAATGCTACCCACATAGAGATAATAACAATGATAAGCAATGTTAATTAGCAAGATATTTCGTCCATGTGTTCTTTTTTGGCCACTACTTTGTCATGATTTGAAAGCAATATTAAATTCAATGTAATGTACGGAAGCTTGGAATATAATTAATTGGTTACCCCGTAGTGTAAACTGGAATATTTAATAATTTTAATATTATATATTAAACTTTGTGTCTAATATTAACGAAGAAAACAACATCACAAAACCAATTTTATTAATTTAAAATATTAGTGTCTTAGAATTATTAAATATTAAACTTTGTCATGATTTTCCAGTTTGATTAGTTCAAATAATAAGGAATAATTGAATTATTCCTTATTTTCCATGCAAGGCTAAGAAACATGGTTAGAAAGTGCTTTCTCAAAACAGGGGACAGAGGCATTGTGAGAGGAAAACAGAAATAACATTTGGTTCTAAAAACATTTGAGAATTACAAATAAACTATCATAATTTCACTGACACCACATATTTTACCAAATCCAAACTAAAATACCAAGTGGATCACTGTGTGTTCACATGAATGAGAGTCTACAAAATTAAAAAGAAATAAAAAAAGGAAACAGCGAGGCCATTGCGACCGTGGGTTTTTAGTCGCATTTATCATGAATTAATGCCAAACGAGAAATTATTACCGACCACAAGGATGTAAATAAGGAAAAAATTATGGCTAATTAATATCAAATTTTTAACCAAATTTTAATAGGAAACAGTTAACATATAATCTTAAGATTTTTTAATAAAATATTTTTTAAATAATTAATAATTATAAAATTTATTATAAATGTTAAATAAGGAACGAATCATAACTAATTAATACCAAATTTTAATAGGAACAAAAATTGATATTGATTACAAATATTAAATAAGGAACGAACTCTAACTAATTAATACCAAATATTTAACCAAATTTAAAAATTTAAAAATAAGGAACGAATCATAACTAATTAATACCAAATCAAATAAATTTTTTACTACTCTTAACAAGATTTTGACACACTACGATGTTGGCCATCACCAAACGATAATTCAATTATGCATGTGACCTTTATTTGTATTTGATTTGCAGTTCCTGTTGGTTTCGATGACATAAATTTGGGTGAGCTCGCTGATGATGATCCATTTAGCGACACTAACATGTTCCAAGGTTAGTGAAATGTTATGTGTGCACATAAACCAATATGTATAATATATATACAGCTTCAAATAAAATCCAATAGTCAATGTAATGATATACATCGTCTTTTGATGACTACTATGTGTAGACGACGCCTCAGTGGAATTCATGAACAACGTCGCTGGAACCAATAAACAATTAGGTATTAAATTTTCATATAATAATTTGGTGTTCTAAATATAATTGTCTTAAATATGTTCGGGGTCCCTAACATTTGAAAAATAATCAGTCTGAGTCCCTGAAAAAATAATTTAAATTTTAGTTAAAAAATGCATAAACGAAAAGGAATCATAATTCCATTATGCAGAGCTTTATGACAATAATATTCACGGGACAAAAGAAATATTTGGTAAAATATGTTTTACATCATCATGAAAGGATAATATTTAGTTTTCATCTATGCATTTTATGTTCCATATTTTAAATTTAAAAAGTAATTTTTATTTTAGTTTTTTATAGAGAATTTAGAATTTTAATTGTTAATTACAACATCTAGATCAGATTTTCTAAATATTTAACTTGATAGAGGAATAAAAGACAAATGATATAAAATTTGACAGATTTGAATTTTAACTTTGTGATTTAATTTCAATTTTCAATGGCTGTTGACATCAATTTAATTTTTTATATATAATTGTCCGCATTACTACAAGGCCATTAAGGTATAAATCCTAACTATCCCCATTATAACCTACCCATTAAGATCATACCCTAAATGTTAAATAGAAACTTTATTAACAAAATATTTTAGTTGATATTGATTACAAATGTTAAATAAGGAACGAACCATAACTAATAAATACCAAATATTTAACCAAATTTTAAAATAAGGGATGAATCATAACTAATGCAAATTTTTTAACCAATTTAAAAATGCATAAACGAAAAAAATCATAATTCCATTATGCAGAGTTTTATGACAATGTTCAATAACCACTACCACTAAACCTTCTCAACCCAGAATGTAAGAGTGGCCATCCGTGTTCAACAAAATCTAGCCCTGCTTTCCCTCATTTCCTAGATTATAGCATTTAAAAAATTAACGAATCACTGCTAAAATAGAAATTAAAAAGGCCTAATTATCCACATGAGTAAAAAATTAACATGATTGAAGACAACATGAACACTCTGTTTCATATTATAATCGAGGTATCAAAGCCAGATTAGAAAAGATCTCCAATCTCATAATGCATTAGTTGATTTTAGTTGGATTAACAAAATATTTTAGTTGCAAGGTGGAATTATATATTAAATCTATTATTAAAAAAATGAAAATAATAGGTGGAATTGATGACTTGGCTAATTAGAGTACTTAATCAGATTAAATTGGGATTAGGCCTTAATTTGATTAAAAAAATAATGTTAGTGAATTCATTTTGCAAATTATTTTTTCAAGGACCCAAACTGATTCTCTTTCAAATGTTAGGGACCCCGAACATATTTGAGCCAATATATTTTAAAATATGTCCTAACATGTCTATCTTCTATGTATTTTTTGTGAATTTTCTACACAAGCCATGTGGGACATGGGAGATCCTGTTCATAATTGTCCGCATTGCAAGGCAACGATGTGGTACGATGAACGATTAAGGCGAAATGTGCCTACAAAAACCCCAAAGTTTTCTCTATGTTGTTTGCAAGGCAAGGTGCAGCTACCATTGCTCAAATCAGCACCTAAAATTCTCCAAGACTTGCATACAGGTGAAGATGACAAGAGTCGTCATTTCTTGAAGAACATTCGGATGTTCAATGGAATGTTTGCATTCACATCTATGGCTGGAAAGGTGGACAAGAACATAAACAATGGCCGTGGACCTCCCATTTTCTTGCTTGGAGGCCAAAATTATCATTCTATTGGAAGTCTTATACCTCCAGTTGGTGACAAGCCTAAATTCGCACAGCTCTATATTTATGACACTGACAATGAGGTCGATAATAGGATACATGCAGTCAGGTATTCATCTAATTATTAATATTAATTAGCATGAGGTTTCTTTAATAGTTTAAATATGCATATTACTACATTGTTGTGCTTTTTTAAACCAATTAATACTCATTCTGTTGCAGGTCAAGTGCTAATTCTCATAAGTTTGATGAGATGATTGTTAGAGACTTAAAACAGATGCTAGATGATGAAAACCGTTTAGTGCAGAGCTACAGATATGCTAGGGAACGATACAGAGGCGGAGATTTCTCTAATGTGAAGTTGCGATTAATAAAACGGAGGGACAAGGACGGGAGAACTTATAACCTGCCCACTGCATCTGAGGTTGCAGCATTGGTTGTGGGTGACTTTGATGCCTCTGTTGAGAGGGAGCTCATTGTTGAAACACAGTCTAGGATGTTGAAGTATGTTGATCCTAAGCATCCGTCATTTCTTGCACTTCAATATCCACTGTTGTTCCCTTACGGAGAGGTAAGGTCGGAGAGCCAATTAATGGCGAATCGGAATTACGAATACCTGATGAAATCCTTATACCAAACACTGACAACGGTTTTGATGACTTGGTAAATTTCACATACCCGGATTTGTTGCGGAATATGACCAAATCAGACTACTTCAAGGATAGAGCAATTTTAGCCCCCACTGTTGAGTTAGTTGGAAAGGTCAATGACAACATGATGTCAAAGGTACCGGGATTTCCAAGAGATTATTTAAGCTCTGATGAAATATGCAAAGAAGATGCCAATGTTGAAAGTGAGTTGGATGCATTTTCCCCTGAGGTTTTGAATGCTATAAACTGTTCTGGCCTTCCTCCGCATAAGTTGAGTTTGAAGGAAAACGTCCCGGTAATATTACTCAGAAATATTGATCAAGCAAACGGATTGTGTAATGGAACAAGGCTGAGAGTGAGGAGGATGGGAGACCATGTCATTGAGTGCGTCACACTCACAGGGACTACAGCTGGACGTATTGCACTGATTCCTAGAATGAAAATGGCTACAAGTAATGCAAACCTACCATTCAAATTTCAGCGAACTCAGTTTCCTATATCCATTTGTTTTGGTATGACGATCAATAAATCGCAGGGACAGACACTTGGGTGTGTTGGATTATATCTTCCAAGACCAGTTTTCACCCATGGACAGTTATACGTTGCTTTGTCAAGAGTAACGAGCAAACAAGGACTGAGGATACTAATAGAAAATCATGACGACCTCCCTCCTAACACAACAGTTAATGTTGTGTATGAAGAAGTTTTTGGAAATATAACTCCATAAGGTACTGCTTACTGATATTCTATAAATCGTATTACGATTGATATTATACTCCTATGTGTTAGAACGTTAATTCTAACGTGTGATTTGCCTTTTTGTATACCGAGTGACTTCCTATTATACTTTCTCATTCATCACCCATGAGTTAAATAATGACAAGTAGGATGTTGTTATTTGTCTTTTATTTTACAAATTGTAACATAAAATCACAATTAATCTCATGAGTAATTTCATGAGTAATTTAGATAATCTGATATATCAAAAATCAAGGAATCAACATGACAAATTATCATCTAAATTTAGCACAAGATGTGGTGTGGTAGTTAGCTAACTTTGACCCTCGACCATGCAGAAGGGGGTTTCGATCCTTGGTCATGTGAGTTAAGCGCAAATTGTCGCCAACCGTTTACAGTTAAGTAACTATTTCTCATGGCGAGGGTATTGATCACTGTTACCGACCCGACAACAACATGTATAAGAAGTTATAAAAATAAATCATTCCACACACATTAACTTTACTTTATCCAAAGTTACTCGTGCCTTGGAACAGCTAAAACATTTGTACGAAACGCTCTATCAGCATCCATTAGGTCGAGAGGGGATATTGTCATTAATGTTGCCTCCAGGGGGTTTGCTGCACTGTTGTTGCCCGGAGAGAGGACGCCGCACTCTATGCTTAAGATTCCTATACCAATAATCGAGGAATCAACATGACAATATAACAAATAAATTTAGCACAAGATGTGGCGTGGTATTTAGCTAACTTTGTCCCTCGACCATACAGAAGGGGGTTTCGATCCTTGACCATGTGAGTTAAGCAAAAATTGTCATCAACCGTTTACTGCTAAGTAAATATTTCTCACGGCTAAAGTATTGGTCACTATTGTCGACCTCACAACAACATATATAAGCAGTTACAAAAAAAAATAAAAAATCCACACACAATAATTCGAATTTATCCAAAGTTACCCGTGCCTTGCACGGGTAATTCCAACTAGTTTAAAATAAGTAAGTGTTTACTATTTGATTGCATGCCTATGAATATTCAAAATGTATGAGAGTTTATATAAATGGTAATTAGCATAGCATAAAATGATCATATCACTTTATTTTAACGAATAATATATTATTTAAAATAAGTAAGTGTTTACTATTTGATTGCATGCCTATGAATATTCAAATTGTATGAGAGTTTATATAAATGATAATTAGCATAGCATAAAATGATCATATCACTTTATTTTAACGAATAATATATTATTTAAAATAAGTAAGTGTTTACTATTTGATTGCATGCCTATGAATATTCAAATTGTATGAGAGTTTATATAAATGATAATTAGCATAGCATAAAATGATCATATCACTTTATTTTAACGAATAATATATTATTTAAAATAAGTAAGTGTTTACTATTTGATTGCATGCCTATGAATATTCAAATTGTATGAGAGTTTATATAAATGATAATTAGCATAGCATAAAATGATCATATCACTTTATTTTAACGAATAATATATTATTTAAAATAAGTAAGTGTTTACTATTTGATTACATGCCTATGAATATTCAAATTGTATGAGAGTTTATATAAATGATAATTAGCATAGCATAAAATGATCATATCACTTTATTTTAACGAATAATATATTATTTAAAATAAGTAAGTGTTTACTATTTGATTGCATGCCTATGAATATTCAAACTGTATGAAAGTTTATATAAATGATAATTAGCATAGCATAAAATGATCATATCACTTTATTTTAACGAATAATATATTATTTAAAATAAGTAAGTGTTTACAATTTGATTGCATGCCTATGAATATTCAAATTGTATGAGAGTTTATATAAATGATAATTAGCATAGCATAAAATGATCATATCACTTTATTTTAACGAATAATATATTATTTAAAATAAGTAAGTGTTTACTATTTGATTGCATGCCTATGAATATTCGAATTGTATGAGAGTTTATATAAATGATAATTAGCATAGCATAAAATGATCATATCACTTTATTTTAACGAATAATATATTATTTAAAATAAGTAAGTGCTTACTATTTGATTGCATGCCTATTAATATTCGAATTGTATGAGAGTTTATATAAATGATAATTAGAATAGCATAAAATGATCATATCACTTTATTTTAAGGAATAATATATTATTTAAAATAAGTAAGTGTTTACTATTTGATTGCATGCCTATGAATATTCAAATTGTATGAGAGTTTATATAAATGATAATTAGCACAGCATAAAATGATCATATCACTTTATTTTAACGAATAATATATTATTTAAAATAAGTAAGTGTTTACTATTTGATTACATGCCTATGAATATTCAAATTGTATGAGAGTTTATATAAATGATAATTAGCATAGCATAAAATGACCATATCACTTTATTTTAACGAATAATATATTATTTAAAATAAGTAAGTGTTTACTATTTGATTACATGCCTATGAATATTCAAATTGTATGAGAGTTTATATAAATGATAATTAGCATAGCATAAAATGATCATATCACTTTATTTTAACGAATAATATATTATTTAAAATAAGTAAGTGTTTACTATTTGATTGCATGCCTATGAATATTCAAACTGTATGAAAGTTTATATAAATGATAATTAGCATAGCATAAAATGATCATATCACTTTATTTTAACGAATAATATATTATTTAAAATAAGTAAGTGTTTACAATTTGATTGCATGCCTATGAATATTCAAATTGTATGAGAGTTTATATAAATGATAATTAGCATAGCATAAAATGATCATATCACTTTATTTTAACGAATAATATATTATTTAAAATAAGTAAGTGTTTACTATTTGATTGCATGCCTATGAATATTCGAATTGTATGAGAGTTTATATAAATGATAATTAGCATAGCATAAAATGATCATATCACTTTATTTTAACGAATAATATATTATTTAAAATAAGTAAGTGTTTACTATTTGATTGCATGCCTATGAATATTCGAATTGTATGAGAGTTTATATAAATGATAATTAGAATAGCATAAAATGATCATATCACTTTATTTTAAGGAATAATATATTATTTAAAATAAGTAAGTGTTTACTATTTGATTGCATGCCTATGAATATTCAAATTGTATGAGAGTTATATAAATGATAATTAGCACAGCATAAAATGATCATATCACTTTATTTTAACGAATAATATATTATTTAAAATAAGTAAGTGTTTACTATTTGATTGCATGCCCATGAATATTCAAAATTGTATGAAAGTTTATATAAATGATAATTAGCATAGCATAAAATGATCATATCACTTTATTTTAACGAATAATATATTATTTAAAATAAGTAAGTGTTTACTATTTGATTGCATGCCTATGAATATTCAAATTGTATGAGAGTTTATATAAATGGTAATTAGCATAGCATAAAATGATCATATCACTTTATTTTAACGAATAATATATTATTTAAAATAAGTAAGTGTTTACTATTTGATTGCATGCCTATGAATATTCAAATTGTATGAGAGTTTATATAAATGATAATTAGCATAGCATAAAATGATCATATCACTTTATTTTAACGAATAATATATTATGTAAAATAAGTAAGTGTTTACTATTTGATTGCATGCCTATGAATATTCAAATTGTATGAGAGTTTATATAAATGATAATTAGCATAGCATAAAATGATCATATCACTTTATTTTAACGAATAATATATTATTTAAAATAAGTAAGTGTTTACTATTTGATTGCATGCCTATGAATATTCAAATTGTATGAGAGTTTATATAAATGATAATTAGCATAGCATAAAATGATCATATCACTTTATTTTAACGAATAATATATTATTTAAAATAAGTAAGTGTTTACTATTTGATTGCATGCCTATGAATATTCAAATTCTATGTGAGTTTATATAAATGATAATTAGCATAGCATAAAATGATCATATCACTTTATTTTAACGAATAATATATTATTTAAAATAAGTAAGTGTTTACTATTTGATTGCAGCATGCCTATGAATATTCAAATTGTATGAGAGTTTATATAAATGGTAATTAGCATAGCATAAAATGATCATATCACTTTATTTTAACGAATAATATATTATTTAAAATAAGTAAGTGTTTACTATTTGATTGCATGCCTATGAATATTCAAATTGTATGAGAGTTTATATAAATGATAATTAGCATAGCATAAAATGATCATATCACTTTATTTTAACGAATAATATATTATTTAAAATAAGTAAGTGTTTACTATTTGATTGCATGCCTATGAATATTCAAATTGTATGAGAGTTTATATAAATGATAATTAGCATAGCATAAAATGATCATATCACTTTATTTTAACGAATAATATATTATGTAAAATAAGTAAGTGTTTACTATTTGATTGCATGCCTATGAATATTCAAATTGTATGAGAGTTTATATAAATGATAATTAGCATAGCATAAAATGATCATATCACTTTATTTTAACGAATAATATATTATTTAAAATAAGTAAGTGTTTACTATTTGATTGCATGCCTATGAATATTCAAATTGTATGAGAGTTTATATAAATGATAATTAGCATAGCATAAAATGATCATATCACTTTATTTTAACGAATAATATATTATTTAAAATAAGTAAGTGTTTACTATTTGATTGCATGCCTATGAATATTCAAATTCTATGTGAGTTTATATAAATGATAATTAGCATAGCATAAAATGATCATATCACTTTATTTTAACGAATAATATATTATTTAAAATAAGTAAGTGTTTACTATTTGATTGCAGCATGCCTATGAATATTCAAATTGTATGAGAGTTTATATAAATGGTAATTAGCATAGCATAAAATGATCATATCACTTTATTTTAACGAATAATATATTATTTAAAATAAGTAAGTGTTTACTATTTGATTGCATGCCTATGAATATTCAAATTGTATGAGAGTTTATATAAATGATAATTAGCATAGCATAAAATGATCATATCACTTTATTTTAACGAATAATATATTATTTAAAATAAGTAAGTGTTTACTATTTGATTGCATGCCTATGAATATTCAAATTGTATGAGAGTTTATATAAATGATAATTAGCATAGCATAAAATGATCATATCACTTTCTTTTAACGAATAATATATTATTTAAAATAAGTAAGTGTTTACTATTTGATTGCATGCCTATGAATATTCAAATTGTATGAGAGTTTATATAAATGATAATTAGCATAGCATAAAATGATCATATCACTTTATTTTAACGAATAATATATTATTTAAAATAAGTAAGTGTTTACTATTTTATTGCAGCATGCATATGAATATTCAAATTGTATGAAAGTTTATATAAATGATAATTAGCATAGCATAAAATGATCATATCACTTTATTTTAACGAATAATATATTAATTAAAATAAGTAAGTGTTTACTATTTGATTGCAGCATGCCTATGAATATTCAAATTGTATGAGAGTTTATATAAATGGTAATTAGCATAGCATAAAATGATCATATCACTTTATTTTAACGAATAATATATTATTTAAAATAAGTAAGTGTTTACTATTTGATTGCATGCCTATGAATATTCAAATTGTATGAGAGTTTATATAAATGATAATTAGCATAGCATAAAATGATCATATCACTTTATTTTAACGAATAATATATTATTTAAAATAAGTAAGTGTTTACTATTTGATTGCATGCCTATGAATATTCAAATTGTATGAGAGTTTATATAAATGATAATTAGCATAGCATAAAATGATCATATCACTTTCTTTTAACGAATAATATATTATTTAAAATAAGTAAGTGTTTACTATTTGATTGCATGCCTATGAATATTGAAATTGTATGAGAGTTTATATAAATGATAATTAGCATAGCATAAAATGATCATATCACTTTATTTTAACGAATAATATATTATTTAAAATAAGTAAGTGTTTACTATTTGATTGCATGCCTATGAATATTCAAATTGTATGAGAGTTTATATAAATGATAATTAGCCTCGCATAAAATGATCATATCACTTTATTTTAACGAATAATATATTATTTAAAATAAGTAAGTGTTTACTATTTGATTGCATGCCCATGAATATTCGAATTGTATGAGAGTTTATATAAATGATAATTAGCATAGCATAAAATGATCATATCACTTTATTTTAACGAATAATATATTATTTAAAATAAGAAAGTGTTTACTATTTTATTGCAGCATGCCTATGAATATTCAAATTGTATGAAAGTTTATATAAATGATAATTAGCATAGCATAAAATGATCATATCACTTTATTTTAACGAATAATATATTATTTAAAATAAGTAAGTGTTTACTATTTGATTGCAGCATGCCTATGAATATTCAAATTGTATGAGAGTTTATATAAATGGTAATTAGCATAGCATAAAATGATCATATCACTTTATTTTAACGAATAATATATTATTTAAAATAAGTAAGTGTTTACAATTTGATTGCATGCCTATGAATATTCAAATTGTATGAGAGTTTATATAAATGATAATTAGCATAGCATAAAATGATCATATCACTTTATTTTAACGAATAATATATTATTTAAAATAAGTAAGTGTTTACTATTTGATTGCATGCCTATGAATATTCAAACTGTATGAAAGTTTATATAAATGATAATTAGCATAGCATAAAATGATCATATCACTTTATTTTAACGAATAATATATTATTTAAAATAAGTAAGTGTTTACAATTTGATTGCATGCCTATGAATATTCAAATTGTATGAGAGTTTATATAAATGATAATTAGCATAGCATAAAATGATCATATCACTTTATTTTAACGAATAATATATTATTTAAAATAAGTAAGTGTTTACTATTTGATTGCATGCCTATGAATATTCGAATTGTATGAGAGTTTATATAAATGATAATTAGCATAGCATAAAATGATCATATCACTTTATTTTAACGAATAATATATTATTTAAAATAAGTAAGTGTTTACTATTTGATTGCATGCCTATGAATATTCGAATTGTATGAGAGTTTATATAAATGATAATTAGAATAGCATAAAATGATCATATCACTTTATTTTAAGGAATAATATATTATTTAAAATAAGTAAGTGTTTACTATTTGATTGCATGCCTATGAATATTCAAATTGTATGAGAGTTATATAAATAATAATTAGCACAGCATAAAATGATCATATCACTTTATTTTAACGAATAATATATTATTTAAAATAAGTAAGTGTTTACTATTTTATTGCATGCCTATGAATATTCAAATTGTATGAAAGTTTTTATAAATGATAATTAGCATAGCATAAAATGATCATATCACTTTATTTTAACGAATAATATATTATTTAAAATAAGTAAGTGTTTACTATTTGATTGCATGCCTATGAATATTCAAATTGTATGAAAGTTTATATAAATGATAATTAGCATAGTATAAAATGATCATATCACTTTATTTTAACGAATAATATATTATTTAAAATAAGTAAGTGTTTACTATTTGATTGCAGCATGCCTATGAATATTCAAATTGTATGAAAGTTTATATAAATGATAATTAGCATAGCATAAAATGATCATATCACTTTATTTTAACGAATAATATATTATTTAAAATAAGTAAGTATTTACTATTTGATTGCAGCATGCCTATGAATATTCAAATTGTATGAAAGTTTATATAAATGATAATTAGCATAGCATAAAATGATCATATCACTTTATTTTAACGAATAATATATTATTTAAAATAAGTAAGTGTTTACTATTTGATTGCAGCATGCCTATGAATATTCAAATTGTATGAAAGTTTATATAAATGATAATTAGCATAGCATAAAATGATCATATCACTTTATTTTAACGAATAATATATTATTTAAAATAAGTAAGTGTTTACTATTTTATTGCATGCCTATGAATATTCAAATTGTATGAAAGTTTTTATAAATGATAATTAGCATAGCATAAAATGATCATATCACTTTATTTTAACGAATAATATATTATTTAAAATAAGTAAGTGTTTACTATTTGATTGCAGCATGCCTATGAATATTCAAATTGTATGAAAGTTTATATAAATGATAATTAGCATAGCATAAAATGATCATATCACTTTATTTTAACGAATAATATATTATTTAAAATAAGTAAGTGTTTACTATTTTATTGCATGCCTATGAATATTCAAATTGTATGAAAGTTTTTATAAATGATAATTAGCATAGCATAAAATGATCATATCACTTTATTTTAACGAATAATATATTATTTAAAATAAGTAAGTGTTTACTATTTGATTGCATGCCTATGAATATTCAAATTGTATGAAAGTTTATATAAATGATAATTAGCATAGTATAAAATGATCATATCACTTTATTTTAACGAATAATATATTATTTAAAATAAGTAAGTGTTTACTATTTGATTGCAGCATGCCTATGAATATTCAAATTGTATGAAAGTTTATATAAATGATAATTAGCATAGCATAAAATGATCATATCACTTTATTTTAACGAATAATATATTATTTAAAATAAGTAAGTATTTACTATTTGATTGCAGCATGCCTATGAATATTCAAATTGTATGAAAGTTTATATAAATGATAATTAGCATAGCATAAAATGATCATATCACTTTATTTTAACGAATAATATATTATTTAAAATAAGTAAGTGTTAACTATTTGATTGCATGCCTATGAATATTCAAATTGTATGAAAGTTTATATAAATGATAATTAGCATAGCATAAAATGATCATATCACTTTATTTTAACGAATAATATATTATTTAAAATAAGTAAGTATTTACTATTTGATTGCAGCATGCCTATGAATATTCAAATTGTATGAAAGTTTATATAAATGATAATTAGCATAGCATAAAATGATCATATCACTTTATTTTAACGAATAATATATTATTTAAAATAAGTAAGTGTTTACTATTTGATTGCATGCCTATGAATATTCAAATTGTATGAAAGTTTTTATAAATGATAATTAGCATAGCATAAAATGATCATATCACTTTATTTTAACGAATAATATATTATTTAAAATAAGTAAGTGTTTACAATTTGATTGCATGCCTATGAATATTCAAATTGTATGAAAGTTTATATAAATGATAATTAGCATAGCATAAAATGATCATATCACTTTATTTTAACGAATAATATATTATTTAAAATAAGTAAGTGTTTACAATTTGATTGCATGCCTATGAATATTCAAATTGTATGAAAGTTTATATAAATGATAATTAGCATAGCATAAAATGATCATATCACTTTATTTTAACGAATAATATATTATTTAAAATAAGTAAGTGTTAATTATTTGATTGCATGCCTATGAATATTCCAATTGTATGAAAGTTTATATAAATGATAATTAGCATAGCATAAAATGATCATATCACTTTATTTTAACGAATAATATATTATTTAAAATAAGTAAGTGTTTACTATTTGATTGCAGCATGCCTATGAATATTCAAATTGTATGAAAGTTTATATAAATGATAATTAGCATAGCATAAAATGATCATATCACTTTATTTTAACGAATAATATATTATTTAAAATAAGTAAGTGTTTACTATTTGATTGCAGCATGCCTATGAATATTCAAATTGTATGGATGTTTATATAAATGATAATTAGCATAGCATAAAATGATCATATCACTTTATTTTAACGAATAATATATTATTTAAAATAAGTAAGTATTTACTATTTGATTGCAGCATGCCTATGAATATTCAAATTGTATGAAAGTTTATATAAATGATAATTAGCATAGCATAAAATGATCATATCACTTTATTTTAACGAATAATATATTATTTAAAATAAGTAAGTGTTTACTATTTGATTGCATGCCTATGAATATTCAAATTGTATGAAAGTTTTTATAAATGATAATTAGCATAACATAAAATGATCATATCACTTTATTTTAACGAATAATATATTATTTAAAATAAGTAAGTGTTTACTATTTGATTGCAGCATGCCTATGAATATTCAAATTGTATGAAAGTTTATATAAATGATAATTAGCATAGCATAAAATGATCATATCACTTTATTTTAACGAATAATATACTATTTAAAATAAGTAAGTGTTTACTATTTGATTGCATGCCTATGAATATTCAAATTGTATGAAAGTTTATATAAATGATAATTAGCATAGCATAAAATGATCATATCACTTTATTTTAACGAATAATATATTATTTAAAATAAGTAAGTGTTTACTATTTGATTGCATGCCTATGAATATTCAAATTGTATGAAAGTTTATATAAATGATAATTAGCATAGCATAAAATGATCATATCACTTTATTTTAACGAATAATATATTATTTAAAATAAGTAAGTGTTTACTATTTGATTGCACGCCTATGAATATTCAAATTGTATGAAAGTTTATATAAATGATAATTAGCATAGCATAAAATGATCATATCACTTTATTTTAACGAATAATATATTATTTAAAATAAGTAAGTGTTTACTATTTGATTGCATGCCTATGAATATTCAAATTGTATGAAAGTTTATATAAATGATAATTAGCATAGTATAAAATGATCATATCACTTTATTTTAACGAATAATATATTATTTAAAATAAGTAAGTGTTTACTATTTGATTGCAGCATGCCTATGAATATTCAAATTGTATGAAAGTTTATATAAATGATAATTAGCATAGCATAAAATGATCATATCACTTTATTTTAACGAATAATATATTATTTAAAATAAGTAAGTATTTACTATTTGATTGCAGCATGCCTATGAATATTCAAATTGTATGAAAGTTTATATAAATGATAATTAGCATAGCATAAAATGATCATATCACTTTATTTTAACGAATAATATATTATTTAAAATAAGTAAGTGTTAACTATTTGATTGCATGCCTATGAATATTCAAATTGTATGAAAGTTTATATAAATGATAATTAGCATAGCATAAAATGATCATATCACTTTATTTTAACGAATAATATATTATTTAAAATAAGTAAGTGTTTACTATTTGATTGCAGCATGCCTATGAATAATCAAATTGTATGAAAGTTTATATAAATGATAATTAGCATAGCATAAAATGATCATATCACTTTATTTTAACGAATAATATATTATTTAAAATAAGTAAGTGTTAACTATTTGATTGCATGCCTATGAATATTCAAATTGTATGAAAGTTTATATAAATGATAATTAGCATAGCATAAAATGATCATATCACTTTATTTTAACGAATAATATATTATTTAAAATAAGTAAGTGTTTACTATTTGATTGCAGCATGCCTATGAATATTCAAATTGTATGAAAGTTTATATAAATGATAATTAGCATAGCATAAAATGATCATATCACTTTATTTTAACGAATAATATATTATTTAAAATAAGTAAGTATTTACTATTTGATTGCAGCATGCCTATGAATATTCAAATTGTATGAAAGTTTATATAAATGATAATTAGCATAGCATAAAATGATCATATCACTTTATTTTAACGAATAATATATTATTTAAAATAAGTAAGTGTTTACTATTTGATTGCAGCATGCCTATGAATATTCAAATTGTATGAAAGTTTATATAAATGATAATTAGCATAGCATAAAATGATCATATCACTTTATTTTAACGAATAATATATTATTTAAAATAAGTAAGTATTTACTATTTGATTGCAGCATGCCTATGAATATTCAAATTGTATGAAAGTTTATATAAATGATAATTAGCATAGCATAAAATGATCATATCACTTTATTTTAACGAATAATATATTATTTAAAATAAGTAAGTGTTAACTATTTGATTGCATGCCTATGAATATTCAAATTGTATGAAAGTTTATATAAATGATAATTAGCATAGCATAAAATGATCATATCACTTTATTTTAACGAATAATATATTATTTAAAATAAGTAAGTGTTTACTATTTGATTGCAGCATGCCTATGAATAATCAAATTGTATGAAAGTTTATATAAATGATAATTAGCATAGCATAAAATGATCATATCACTTTATTTTAACGAATAATATATTATTTAAAATAAGTAAGTGTTAACTATTTGATTGCATGCCTATGAATATTCAAATTGTATGAAAGTTTATATAAATGATAATTAGCATAGCATAAAATGATCATATCACTTTATTTTAACGAATAATATATTATTTAAAATAAGTAAGTGTTTACTATTTGATTGCAGCATGCCTATGAATATTCAAATTGTATGAAAGTTTATATAAATGATAATTAGCATAGCATAAAATGATCATATCACTTTATTTTAACGAATAATATATTATTTAAAATAAGTAAGTATTTACTATTTGATTGCAGCATGCCTATGAATATTCAAATTGTATGAAAGTTTATATAAATGATAATTAGCATAGCATAAAATGATCATATCACTTTATTTTAACGAATAATATATTATTTAAAATAAGTAAGTGTTAACTATTTGATTGCATGCCTATGAATATTCAAATTGTATGAAAGTTTATATAAATGATAATTAGCATAGCATAAAATGATCATATCACTTTATTTTAACGAATAATATATTATTTAAAATAAGTAAGTATTTACTATTTGATTGCAGCATGCCTATGAATATTCAAATTGTATGAAAGTTTATATAAATGATAATTAGCATAGCATAAAATGATCATATCACTTTATTTTAACGAATAATATATTATTTAAAATAAGTAAGTGTTTACTATTTGATTGCATGCCTATGAATATTCAAATTGTATGAAAGTTTTTATAAATGATAATTAGCATAGCATAAAATGATCATATCACTTTATTTTAACGAATAATATATTATTTAAAATAAGTAAGTGTTTACAATTTGATTGCATGCCTATGAATATTCAAATTGTATGAAAGTTTATATAAATGATAATTAGCATAGCATAAAATGATCATATCACTTTATTTTAACGAATAATATATTATTTAAAATAAGTAAGTGTTTACAATTTGATTGCATGCCTATGAATATTCAAATTGTATGAAAGTTTATATAAATGATAATTAGCATAGCATAAAATGATCATATCACTTTATTTTAACGAATAATATATTATTTAAAATAAGTAAGTGTTAATTATTTGATTGCATGCCTATGAATATTCCAATTGTATGAAAGTTTATATAAATGATAATTAGCATAGCATAAAATGATCATATCACTTTATTTTAACGAATAATATATTATTTAAAATAAGTAAGTGTTTACTATTTGATTGCAGCATGCCTATGAATATTCAAATTGTATGAAAGTTTATATAAATGATAATTAGCATAGCATAAAATGATCATATCACTTTATTTTAACGAATAATATATTATTTAAAATAAGTAAGTGTTTACTATTTGATTGCAGCATGCCTATGAATATTCAAATTGTATGGATGTTTATATAAATGATAATTAGCATAGCATAAAATGATCATATCACTTTATTTTAACGAATAATATATTATTTAAAATAAGTAAGTATTTACTATTTGATTGCAGCATGCCTATGAATATTCAAATTGTATGAAAGTTTATATAAATGATAATTAGCATAGCATAAAATGATCATATCACTTTATTTTAACGAATAATATATTATTTAAAATAAGTAAGTGTTTACTATTTGATTGCATGCCTATGAATATTCAAATTGTATGAAAGTTTTTATAAATGATAATTAGCATAACATAAAATGATCATATCACTTTATTTTAACGAATAATATATTATTTAAAATAAGTAAGTGTTTACTATTTGATTGCAGCATGCCTATGAATATTCAAATTGTATGAAAGTTTATATAAATGATAATTAGCATAGCATAAAATGATCATATCACTTTATTTTAACGAATAATATACTATTTAAAATAAGTAAGTGTTTACTATTTGATTGCATGCCTATGAATATTCAAATTGTATGAAAGTTTATATAAATGATAATTAGCATAGCATAAAATGATCATATCACTTTATTTTAACGAATAATATATTATTTAAAATAAGTAAGTGTTTACTATTTGATTGCATGCCTATGAATATTCAAATTGTATGAAAGTTTATATAAATGATAATTAGCATAGCATAAAATGATCATATCACTTTATTTTAACGAATAATATATTATTTAAAATAAGTAAGTGTTTACTATTTGATTGCACGCCTATGAATATTCAAATTGTATGAAAGTTTATATAAATGATAATTAGCATAGCATAAAATGATCATATCACTTTATTTTAACGAATAATATATTATTTAAAATAAGTAAGTGTTTACTATTTGATTGCATGCCTATGAATATTCAAATTGTATGAAAGTTTATATAAATGATAATTAGCATAGTATAAAATGATCATATCACTTTATTTTAACGAATAATATATTATTTAAAATAAGTAAGTGTTTACTATTTGATTGCAGCATGCCTATGAATATTCAAATTGTATGAAAGTTTATATAAATGATAATTAGCATAGCATAAAATGATCATATCACTTTATTTTAACGAATAATATATTATTTAAAATAAGTAAGTGTTTACAATTTGATTGCATGCCTATGAATATTCAAATTGTATGAAAGTTTTTATAAATGATAATTAGCATAACATAAAATGATCATATCACTTTATTTTAACGAATAATATATTATTTAAAATAAGTAAGTGTTTACTATTTGATTGCAGCATGCCTATGAATATTCAAATTGTATGAAAGTTTATATAAATGATAATTAGCATAGCATAAAATGATCATATCACTTTATTTTAACGAATAATATATTATTTAAAATAAGTAAGTGTTTACTATTTGATTGCAGCATGCCTATGAATATTCCAATTGTATGAAAGTTTATATAAATGATAATTAGCATAGCATAAAATGATCATATCACTTTATTTTAACGAATAATATATTATTTAAAATAAGTAAGTGTTTACAATTTGATTGCAGCATGCCTATGAATATTCAAATTGTATGAAAGTTTATATAAATGATAATTAACATAGCATAAAATGATCATATCACTTTATTTTAACGAATAATATATTATTTAAAATAAGTAAGTGTTTACTATTTGATTGCAGCATGCCTATGAATATTCAAATTGTATGGATGTTTATATAAATGATAATTAGCATAGCATAAAATGATCATATCACTTTATTTTAACGAATAATATATTATTTAAAATAAGTAAGTATTTACTATTTGATTGCAGCATGCCTATGAATATTCAAATTGTATGAAAGTTTATATAAATGATAATTAGCATAGCATAAAATGATCATATCACTTTATTTTAACGAATAATATATTATTTAAAATAAGTAAGTGTTTACTATTTGATTGCATGCCTATGAATATTCAAATTGTATGAAAGTTTTTATAAATGATAATTAGCATAACATAAAATGATCATATCACTTTATTTTAACGAATAATATATTATTTAAAATAAGTAAGTGTTTACTATTTGATTGCAGCATGCCTATGAATATTCCAATTGTATGAAAGTTTATATAAATGATAATTAGCATAGCATAAAATGATCATATCACTTTATTTTAACGAATAATATACTATTTAAAATAAGTAAGTGTTTACTATTTGATTGCATGCCTATGAATATTCAAATTGTATGAAAGTTTATATAAATGATAATTAGCATAGCATAAAATGATCATATCACTTTATTTTAACGAATAATATATTATTTAAAATAAGTAAGTGTTTACTATTTGATTGCATGCCTATGAATATTCAAATTGTATGAAAGTTTATATAAATGATAATTAGCATAGCATAAAATGATCATATCACTTTATTTTAACGAATAATATATTATTTAAAATAAGTAAGTGTTTACTATTTGATTGCACGCCTATGAATATTCAAATTGTATGAAAGTTTATATAAATGATAATTAGCATAGCATAAAATGATCATATCACTTTATTTTAACGAATAATATATTATTTAAAATAAGTAAGTGTTTACTATTTGATTGCATGCCTATGAATATTTAAATTGTATGAAAGTTTATATAAATGATAATTAGCATAGCATAAAATGATCATATCACTTTATTTTAACGAATAATATATTATTTAAAATAAGTAAGTGTTTACTATTTGATTGCAGCATGCCTATGAATATTCAAATTGTATGAAAGTTTATATAAATGATAATTAGCATAGCATAAAATGATCATATCACTTTATTTTAACGAATAATATATTATTTAAAATAAGTAAGTGTTTACTATTTGATTGCAGCATGCCTATGAATATTCAAATTGTATGGATGTTTATATAAATGATAATTAGCATAGCATAAAATGATCATATCACTTTATTTTAACGAATAATATATTATTTAAAATAAGTAAGTGTTTACTATTTGATTGCAGCATGCCTATGAATATTCAAATTGTATGAAAGTTTATATAAATGATAATTAGCATAGCATAAAATGATCATATCACTTTATTTTAACGAATAATATATTATTTAAAATAAGTAAGTGTTTACTATTTGATTGCATGCCTATGAATATTCAAATTGTATGAAAGTTTTTATAAATGATAATTAGCATAGCATAAAATGATCATATCACTTTATTTTAACGAATAATATATTATTTAAAATAAGTAAGTGTTTACAATTTGATTGCATGCCTATGAATATTCAAATTGTATGAAAGTTTATATAAATGATAATTAGCATAGCATAAAATGATCATATCACTTTATTTTAACGAATAATATATTATTTAAAATAAGTAAGTATTTACTATTTGATTGCAGCATGCCTATGAATATTCAAATTGTATGAAAGTTTATATAAATGATAATTAGCATAGCATAAAATGATCATATCACTTTATTTTAACGAATAATATATTATTTAAAATAAGTAAGTGTTTACTATTTGATTGCATGCCCATGAATATTCGAATTGTATGAGAGTTTATATAAATGATAATTAGCATAGCATAAAATGATCATATCACTTTATTTTAACGAATAATATATTATTTAAAATAAGTAAGTGTTTACTATTTGATTGCAGCATGCCTATGAATATAAACATTGTATGGAAGTTTATATAAATGATAATTAGCATAGCATAAAATGATCATATCACTTTATTTTAACGAATAATATATTATTTAAAATAAGTAAGTGTTTACTATTTGATTGCATGCATATGAATATTCAAATTGTATGAAAGTTTATATAAATGATAATTAGCATAGCATAAAATGATCATATCACTTTATTTTAACGAATAATATATTATTTAAAATAAGTAAGTGTTTACTATTTGATTGCAGTATGCCTATGAATATTCAAATTTTATGAAAGTTTATATAAATGATAATTAGCATAGCATAAAATGATCATATCACTTTATTTTAACGAATAATATATTATTTAAAATAAGTAAGTATTTACTATTTGATTGCAGCATGCCTATGAATATTCAAATTGTATGAAAGTTTATATAAATGATAATTAGCATAGCATAAAATGATCATATCACTTTATTTTAACGAATAATATATTATTTAAAATAAGTAAGTGTTTACTATTTGATTGCATGCCTATGAATATTCAAATTGTATGAAAGTTTATGTAAATGATAATTAGCATAGCATAAAATGATCATATCACTTTATTTTAACGAATAATATATTATTTAAAATAAGTAAGTGTTTACTATTTGATTGCAGCATGCCTATGAATATTCAAATTGTATGAAAGTTTATATAAATGATAATTAGCATAGCATAAAATGATCATATCACTTTATTTTAACGAATAATATATTATTTGAAATAAGTAAGTGTTTACTATTTGATTGCAGCATGCCGATGAATATTCAAATTGTATGAAAGTTTATATAAATGATAATTAGCATAGCATAAAATGATCATATCACTTTATTTTAACGAATAATATGTTATTTAAAATAAGTAAGTGTTTACTATTTGATTGCAGCATGCCTATGAATATTCAAATTGTATGAAAGTTTATATAAATGATAATTAGCATAGCATAAAATGATCATATCACTTTATTTTAACGAATAATATATTATTTAAAATAAGTAAGTGTTTACTATTTGATTGCAGCATGCCTATGAATATTCAAATTGTATGAAAGTTTATATAAATGATAATTAGCATAGCATAAAATGATCATATCACTTTATTTTAACGAATAATATATTATTTAAAATAAGTAAGTGTTTACTATTTGATTGCAGCATGCCTGTGAATATTCAAATTGTATGAAAGTTTATATAAATGATAATTAGCATAGCATAAAATGATCATATCACTTTATTTTAACGAATAATATATTATTTGAAATAAGTAAGTGTTTACTATTTGATTGCAGCATGCCGATGAATATTCAAATTGTATGAAAGTTTATATAAATGATAATTAGCATAGCATAAAATGATCATATCACTTTATTTTAACGAATAATATATTATTTAAAATAAGTAAGTGTTTACTATTTGATTGCATGCCTATGAATATTCAAATTGTATGAAAGTTTATATAAATGATAATTAGCATAGCATAAAATGTAAGAATTTAGTGTCATGGGAAAAATGAGTCACCGGATGGGAAAACCTTAGTCAATGGACTAGTTTCAATGGAAAAACCTAGTAAAATAACCTCTTTGTTTTCGAATAACTCGAAAACCTGGCCACTGTGAGTAGTCTCATGGGAAAATTCAGCCACAGGAGGGGGAAACTTAGTCACTAAGTAATTAGTGCCATGGGACTAATGAGTTAACTAATGGGAAAACCTTAGTCACCGAACGAGTTTCCATGGCAAATCCTAGTAAAGTAACATCCCTGTGTGGGAAAAACTAAAAAACCTAGTCACTGTGAGTAGTCTCATCATAAAACTCAGTCGCGGTTGGGGAAAATTTAGTCACAAAGGAATTCGTGTCATTGAAAAAATGAGTCACCGGATGGGAAAATTTTACTCACCGGACGAGTTGCTATGGAAAATACTTGTAAAATAACCTCTTTGTGTGGGAAAAACTCGAGAACCTCATCACCTTAACTAGTCTCACGGGAAAACTCATTCACATGAGGGGAAAACTTAGTCACTAAGGAATTAGTGTCATGGGAAAAATGAGTCACCGGAAGGGAAAACCTTAGTCAATAGACTAGTTTCAATGGCAAAACCTAGTAAAATAACCTCTTTGTGTTGGAATAACTCGAAAACCTGGCCACTGTGAGTAGTCTCATGGGAAAACTCAGCCAAAGGAGGGGGGAACTTAGTCACTAAGTTATTAATGCCATGGGACTAATGAGTCAACTAATGGGAAAACCTTAGTCACTGAACGAGTTTCCATGGCAAATCCTAGTAAAATAACCTCTTTGTGTGGGAAAAACTAGAAAACCTTGTCACTGTGAGTAGTCTCATCGGAAAACTCAGTCGCAGGAGAGGATAAATTAGTCCCAAAGGAATTCGTGTCATGGAAAAAATGAGTCACCGGATGGGAAAATTTTAGTCACCGGACGAGTTTCAATGGTAAATACTTGTAAAATAACCCCTTTGTGTGGGAAAAACTCGAGAACCTCATCACCTTGACTAGTCTCACAGGAAAACTCAATCACATTACGGGAGAACTTAGTCATTAAGGAATTATTGTCATGGGAAAAATGAGTCACCGGATGGGAAAACCTTAGTCAATGGACTACTTTCAATGGAAAAACCTTGTAAAATAACCTCTTTGTGTTGGAATAACTCGAAAACCTGGCCACTGTGAGTAGTCTCCTGGGAAAACTCAGCCACAAGAGGGGGAAACTTAGTCACTAAGTAATTAGTGCCATGGGACTAATGAGTCAACTAATGGGAAAACCTTAGTCACCGAACAAGTTTCCATGGCAAATCCTAGTAAAGTAACATCTTTGTGTGGGAAAAACTAGAAAACCTTGTCACTGTAAGTAGTCTCATCGGAAAACTCAGTCGCGGTTGGGGAAAACTTAGTCACAAAGGAATTCGTGTCATGGAAAAAATGAGTCACCGGATGGGAAAATTTTACTCACCGGACGAGTTTCAATGGAAAATACTTGTAAAATAACCTCTTTGTGTGGGAAAAACTCGAGAACCACATCACCTTGACTAGTCTCACGAGAAAAGTCAGTCACGTGAAGGGAAACTTAGTCACTAAGTAATTATTTCCATGGGACTAATGAGTCAACTAATGGGAAAACCTTAGTCACTAAACGAGTTTCCATGGCAAAACCTAGTAAAATAACCTCTTTGTGTGGGAAAAACTAGAAAACCTTGTCACTGTGAGTAGTCTCATCGGAAAACTCAGTCGCAGGAGGGAAAACTTAATCACAAAGGAATTCGTGTCATGGAAAAAATGAGTCACCGGATGGGAAAATTTTACTCGCCGGACGAGTTTCAATGGAAAATACTTGTAAAATAACCTCTTTGTGTGGGAAAAACTCGTGAACCTCATCACCTTAACTAGTCTCACGGGAAAACTCATTCACATGAGGGGAAAACTTAGTCACTACGGAATAAGTGTCATGGGAAAAATGAGTCACCGGATGGGAAAACCTTAGTCAATGGACTAGTTTCAATGAAAAAACCTAGTAAAATAATCTCTTTGTGTTGGAAAAACTCTAAAACCTGGCCACTGTGAGTAGTCTCATGGGAAAACTCAGCCACAGGAGGGGGAAACTTAGTCACTATGGAATTAGTGCCATGGGAATAATGAGTCAACTAATGGGAAAACCTTAGTCACCGAACGAGTTTCGACGGCAAATCCTAGTAAAATAACCTCTTTGTGTGGAAAAAACTAGAAAACCTTGTCCCTGTGAGTAGACTCATCGGAAAACTCAGTCGCAGGAGGGGAAAACTTAGTCATAAAGGAATTCGTGTCATGGAAAAAATGAGTTACCGGATGGGAAAATTTTACTCACCGGACGAGTTTCAATGGAAAAGACTTGTAAAATAACCTCTTGGTGTGGGAAAAACTCGAGAACTTCATCACCTTGACTAGTCTCACGGGAAAACTCAGTCACGTGAGGGGAAAACTTAGTCACTAAGGAATTAGTGTCATGGGAAAAATGAGTCCCCGGATGGGAAAATCTTAGTCAATGGACTAGCTTCAGTGGCAAAACCTAGTAAAATAACCTCTTTGTGTTGGAATAACTCGAAAACCTGGCCACTATGAATAGTCTCATGGGAAAACTCAGCCACAGGAGGGGGAAACTTAGTCACTTAGGAATTAGTGCCACGGGACTAATGAGTCAACTAATGGGAAAACCTTAGTGACCGAACGAGTTTCCATGGCAAATCCTAGTAAAATAACCTCTTTGTGTGGGAAAAACTAGAAAACCTTGTCCCTGTGAGTAGTCTCATCGGAAAACTCAGTCGCAGGAGGGGAAAACTTAGTCATTAAGGAATTCGTGTCATGGAAAAAATGAGTCACCGGATGGGAAATTTTTACTAACCGGACGAGTTTCAATGATAAATACTTGTAAAATAACCTCTTTGTGTGGGAAAAACTCGAGAACTTCATCACCTTGACTAGTCTCACGGGAAAACTCAGTCACGTGAGGGGAAAACTTAGTCACTAAGGAATTAGTGTCATGGGAAAAATGAGTCACCAGATGGGAAAACCTTAGTCAATGGACTAGTTTCAATGGCAAAACCTTGTAAAATAACCTCTTTGTGTTGCAATAACCCGAAAACCTGGCCACTATGAGTAGTCTCATGGTAAAATTCAGCCACAGGAGGTGGAAACTTAGTCACTTAGGAATTAGTGCCATCGGACTAATGAGTCAACTAGTGGGAAAACCTTAGTCACGAACGAGTTTCCATGGCAAATCCTAGTAAAATAACCTCTTTGTGTGGGAAAAACTAGAAAACCTTGTCCTTGTGAGTAGTCTCATCGAAAAACTCAGTCGCAGGAGGGGAAAACTTAGTCATTAAGGAATTCGTGTCATGGAAAAAATGAGTCACCGGATGGGAAAATTTTACTCACCGGACGAGTTTCAATGGAAAAGACTTGTAAAATAACCTCTTGGTGTGGGAAAAACTCGAGAACTTCATCACCTTGACTAGTCTCACGGGAAAACTCAGTCACGTGAGGGGAAAACTTAGTCACTAAGGAATTAGTGTCATGGGAAAAATGAGTCACCGGATGGGAAAACCTTAGTCAATGGACTAGTTTCAGTGGCAAAACCTAGTAAAATAACCTCTTTGTGTTGGAATAACTCGAAAACCTTGCCACTATGAGTAGTCTCATGGGAAAACTCAGCCACAGGAGGGGGAAACTTAGTCACTTAGGAATTAGTGCCACGGGACTAATGAGTCAACTAATGGGAAAACCTTAGTGACCGAACGAGTTTCCATGGCAAATCCTAGTAAAATAAACCCTTTGTGTGGGAAAAACTAGAAAACCTTGTCCCTGTGAGTACACTCATCGGAAAACTCAGTCGCAGGAGGGGAAAACTTAGTCATAAAGGAATTCGTGTCATGGAAAAAATGAGTCACCGGATGGGAAAATTTTACTCACCGGACGAGTTTCAATGGAAAAGACTTGTAAAATAACCTCTTGGTGTGGGAAAAACTCGAGAACTTCATCATCTTGACTAGTCTCACGGGAAAACTCAGTCACGTGAGGGGAAAACTTAGTCACTAAGGAATTAGTGTCATGGGAAAAATGAGTCACCAGATGGGAAAACCTTAGTCAATGGACTAGTTTCAGTGGCAAAACCTAGTAAAATAACCTCTTTGTGTTGGAATAACTCGAAAACCTTGCCACTATGAGTAGTCTCATGGGAAAACTCAGCAACAGGAGGGGGAAACTTAGTGACTTAGGAATTAGTGCCACGGGACTAATGAGTCAAGTAATGGGAAAACCTTAGTGACCGAACGAGTTTCCATGGCAAATCCTAGTAAAATATCCTCTTTGTGTGGGAAAAACTAGAAAACCTTGTCCCTGTGAGTAGTCTCATCGGAAAACTCAGTCGCAGGAGGGGAAAACTTAGTCATTAAGGAATTCGTGTCATGGAAAAAATGAGTCACCGGATGGGAAAATTTTTCTAACCGGACGAGTTTCAATGATAAATACTTGTAAAATAACCTCTTTGTGTGGGAAAAACTCGAGAACTTCATCACCTTGACTAGTCTCACGGGAAAACTCAGTCACGTGAGGGGAAAACTTAGTCACTAAGGAATTAGTGTCATGGGAAAAATGAGTCACCGGATGAGAAAACCTTAGTCAATGGACTAGTTTCAATGGCAAAACCAAGTAAAATAACCTATTTGTGTTGGAATAGCTCGAAAACATGGCCACCGTGAGTTGTCTCATGGGAAAACTCAGCCACAGGAGCGGGAAACTTAGTCACAAAGGAATTAGTGCCATCGGACTAATGAGTCAACTAATGGGAAAACCTTAGTCACGAACGAGTTTCCATGGCAAATCCTAGTAAAATAACCTCTTTGTGTGGGAAAAACTAGAAAACCTTGTCCCTGTGAGTAGTCTCATCGAAAAACTCAGTCGCAGGAGGGGAAACTTAGTCATAAAGGAATTCGTGTCATGGAAAAAATGAGTCACCGGATGGGAAAATTTTACTCACCGGACGAGTTTCAATGGAAAAGACTTGTAAAATAACCTCTTGGTGTGGGAAAAACTCGAGAACTTCATCACCTTGACTAGTCTCACGGGAAAACTCAGTCACGTGAGGGGAAAACTTAGTCACTAAGGAATTAGTGTCATGGGAAAAATGAGTCACCGGATGGGAAAACCTTAGTCAATGGACTAGTTTCAGTGGCAAAACCTAGTAAAATAACCTCTTTGTGTTGGAATAACTCGAAAACCTGGCCACTATGAGTAGTCTCATGGGAAAACTCAGCCACAGGAGGGGGAAACTTAGTCACTTAGGAATTAGTGCCACGGGACTAATGAGTCAACTAATGGGAAAACCTTAGTGACCGAACGAGTTTCCATGGCAAATCCTAGTAAAATATCCTCTTTGTGTGGGAAAAACTAGAAAACCTTGTCCCTGTGAGTAGTCTCATCGGAAAACTCAGTCGCAGGAGGGGAAAACTTAGTCATTAAGGAATTCGTGTCATGGAAAAAATGAGTCACCGGATGGGAAAATTTTACTAACCGGACGAGTTTCAATGATAAATACTTGTAAAATAACCTCTTTGTGTGGGAAAAACTCGAGAACTTCATCACCTTGACTAGTCTCACGGGAAAACTCAGTCACGTGAGGGGAAAACTTAGTCACTAAGGAATTAGTGTCATGGGAAAAATGAGTCACCGGATGAGAAAACCTTAGTCAATGGACTAGTTTCAATGGCAAAACCAAGTAAAATAACCTATTTGTGTTGGAATAGCTCGAAAACATGGCCACCGTGAGTTGTCTCATGGGAAAACTCAGCCACAGGAGCGGGAAACTTAGTCACAAAGGAATTAGTGCCATCGGACTAATGAGCCAACTAATGGGAAAACCTTAGTCACGAACGAGTTTCCATGGCAAATCCTAGTAAAATAACCTCTTTGTGTGGGAAAAACTAGAAAACCTTGTCCCTGTGAGTAGTCTCATCGAAAAACTCAGTCGCAGGAGGGGAAACTTAGTCACAAAGGAATTCGTGTCATGGAAAAAATGAGTCACCGGATGGGAAAATTTTACTCACCGGACGAGTTTCAATGGAAAATACTTGTAAAATAACCTCTTTGTGTGGGAAAAACTCGAGAACCACATCACCTTGACTAGTCTCACGAGAAAAGTCAGTCACGTGAAGGGAAACTTAGTCACTAAGTAATTATTTCCATGGGACTAATGAGTCAACTAATGGGAAAACCTTAGTCACTAAACGAGTTTCCATGGCAAAACCTAGTAAAATAACCTCTTTGTGTGGGAAAAACTAGAAAACCTTGTCACTGTGAGTAGTCTCATCGGAAAACTCAGTCGCAGGAGGGAAAACTTAATCACAAAGGAATTCGTGTCATGGAAAAAATGAGTCACCGGATGGGAAAATTTTACTCGCCGGACGAGTTTCAATGGAAAATACTTGTAAAATAACCTCTTTGTGTGGGAAAAACTCGTGAACCTCATCACCTTAACTAGTCTCACGGGAAAACTCATTCACATGAGGGGAAAACTTAGTCACTACGGAATAAGTGTCATGGGAAAAATGAGTCACCGGATGGGAAAACCTTAGTCAATGGACTAGTTTCAATGAAAAAACCTAGTAAAATAATCTCTTTGTGTTGGAAAAACTCTAAAACCTGGCCACTGTGAGTAGTCTCATGGGAAAACTCAGCCACAGGAGGGGGAAACTTAGTCACTATGGAATTAGTGCCATGGGAATAATGAGTCAACTAATGGGAAAACCTTAGTCACCGAACGAGTTTCGACGGCAAATCCTAGTAAAATAACCTCTTTGTGTGGAAAAAACTAGAAAACCTTGTCCCTGTGAGTAGACTCATCGGAAAACTCAGTCGCAGGAGGGGAAAACTTAGTCATAAAGGAATTCGTGTCATGGAAAAAATGAGTTACCGGATGGGAAAATTTTACTCACCGGACGAGTTTCAATGGAAAAGACTTGTAAAATAACCTCTTGGTGTGGGAAAAACTCGAGAACTTCATCACCTTGACTAGTCTCACGGGAAAACTCAGTCACGTGAGGGGAAAACTTAGTCACTAAGGAATTAGTGTCATGGGAAAAATGAGTCCCCGGATGGGAAAATCTTAGTCAATGGACTAGCTTCAGTGGCAAAACCTAGTAAAATAACCTCTTTGTGTTGGAATAACTCGAAAACCTGGCCACTATGAATAGTCTCATGGGAAAACTCAGCCACAGGAGGGGGAAACTTAGTCACTTAGGAATTAGTGCCACGGGACTAATGAGTCAACTAATGGGAAAACCTTAGTGACCGAACGAGTTTCCATGGCAAATCCTAGTAAAATAACCTCTTTGTGTGGGAAAAACTAGAAAACCTTGTCCCTGTGAGTAGTCTCATCGGAAAACTCAGTCGCAGGAGGGGAAAACTTAGTCATTAAGGAATTCGTGTCATGGAAAAAATGAGTCACCGGATGGGAAATTTTTACTAACCGGACGAGTTTCAATGATAAATACTTGTAAAATAACCTCTTTGTGTGGGAAAAACTCGAGAACTTCATCACCTTGACTAGTCTCACGGGAAAACTCAGTCACGTGAGGGGAAAACTTAGTCACTAAGGAATTAGTGTCATGGGAAAAATGAGTCACCAGATGGGAAAACCTTAGTCAATGGACTAGTTTCAATGGCAAAACCTTGTAAAATAACCTCTTTGTGTTGCAATAACCCGAAAACCTGGCCACTATGAGTAGTCTCATGGTAAAATTCAGCCACAGGAGGTGGAAACTTAGTCACTTAGGAATTAGTGCCATCGGACTAATGAGTCAACTAGTGGGAAAACCTTAGTCACGAACGAGTTTCCATGGCAAATCCTAGTAAAATAACCTCTTTGTGTGGGAAAAACTAGAAAACCTTGTCCTTGTGAGTAGTCTCATCGAAAAACTCAGTCGCAGGAGGGGAAAACTTAGTCATTAAGGAATTCGTGTCATGGAAAAAATGAGTCACCGGATGGGAAAATTTTACTCACCGGACGAGTTTCAATGGAAAAGACTTGTAAAATAACCTCTTGGTGTGGGAAAAACTCGAGAACTTCATCACCTTGACTAGTCTCACGGGAAAACTCAGTCACGTGAGGGGAAAACTTAGTCACTAAGGAATTAGTGTCATGGGAAAAATGAGTCACCGGATGGGAAAACCTTAGTCAATGGACTAGTTTCAGTGGCAAAACCTAGTAAAATAACCTCTTTGTGTTGGAATAACTCGAAAACCTTGCCACTATGAGTAGTCTCATGGGAAAACTCAGCCACAGGAGGGGGAAACTTAGTCACTTAGGAATTAGTGCCACGGGACTAATGAGTCAACTAATGGGAAAACCTTAGTGACCGAACGAGTTTCCATGGCAAATCCTAGTAAAATAAACCCTTTGTGTGGGAAAAACTAGAAAACCTTGTCCCTGTGAGTACACTCATCGGAAAACTCAGTCGCAGGAGGGGAAAACTTAGTCATAAAGGAATTCGTGTCATGGAAAAAATGAGTCACCGGATGGGAAAATTTTACTCACCGGACGAGTTTCAATGGAAAAGACTTGTAAAATAACCTCTTGGTGTGGGAAAAACTCGAGAACTTCATCATCTTGACTAGTCTCACGGGAAAACTCAGTCACGTGAGGGGAAAACTTAGTCACTAAGGAATTAGTGTCATGGGAAAAATGAGTCACCAGATGGGAAAACCTTAGTCAATGGACTAGTTTCAGTGGCAAAACCTAGTAAAATAACCTCTTTGTGTTGGAATAACTCGAAAACCTTGCCACTATGAGTAGTCTCATGGGAAAACTCAGCAACAGGAGGGGGAAACTTAGTGACTTAGGAATTAGTGCCACGGGACTAATGAGTCAAGTAATGGGAAAACCTTAGTGACCGAACGAGTTTCCATGGCAAATCCTAGTAAAATATCCTCTTTGTGTGGGAAAAACTAGAAAACCTTGTCCCTGTGAGTAGTCTCATCGGAAAACTCAGTCGCAGGAGGGGAAAACTTAGTCATTAAGGAATTCGTGTCATGGAAAAAATGAGTCACCGGATGGGAAAATTTTTCTAACCGGACGAGTTTCAATGATAAATACTTGTAAAATAACCTCTTTGTGTGGGAAAAACTCGAGAACTTCATCACCTTGACTAGTCTCACGGGAAAACTCAGTCACGTGAGGGGAAAACTTAGTCACTAAGGAATTAGTGTCATGGGAAAAATGAGTCACCGGATGAGAAAACCTTAGTCAATGGACTAGTTTCAATGGCAAAACCAAGTAAAATAACCTATTTGTGTTGGAATAGCTCGAAAACATGGCCACCGTGAGTTGTCTCATGGGAAAACTCAGCCACAGGAGCGGGAAACTTAGTCACAAAGGAATTAGTGCCATCGGACTAATGAGTCAACTAATGGGAAAACCTTAGTCACGAACGAGTTTCCATGGCAAATCCTAGTAAAATAACCTCTTTGTGTGGGAAAAACTAGAAAACCTTGTCCCTGTGAGTAGTCTCATCGAAAAACTCAGTCGCAGGAGGGGAAACTTAGTCATAAAGGAATTCGTGTCATGGAAAAAATGAGTCACCGGATGGGAAAATTTTACTCACCGGACGAGTTTCAATGGAAAAGACTTGTAAAATAACCTCTTGGTGTGGGAAAAACTCGAGAACTTCATCACCTTGACTAGTCTCACGGGAAAACTCAGTCACGTGAGGGGAAAACTTAGTCACTAAGGAATTAGTGTCATGGGAAAAATGAGTCACCGGATGGGAAAACCTTAGTCAATGGACTAGTTTCAGTGGCAAAACCTAGTAAAATAACCTCTTTGTGTTGGAATAACTCGAAAACCTGGCCACTATGAGTAGTCTCATGGGAAAACTCAGCCACAGGAGGGGGAAACTTAGTCACTTAGGAATTAGTGCCACGGGACTAATGAGTCAACTAATGGGAAAACCTTAGTGACCGAACGAGTTTCCATGGCAAATCCTAGTAAAATATCCTCTTTGTGTGGGAAAAACTAGAAAACCTTGTCCCTGTGAGTAGTCTCATCGGAAAACTCAGTCGCAGGAGGGGAAAACTTAGTCATTAAGGAATTCGTGTCATGGAAAAAATGAGTCACCGGATGGGAAAATTTTACTAACCGGACGAGTTTCAATGATAAATACTTGTAAAATAACCTCTTTGTGTGGGAAAAACTCGAGAACTTCATCACCTTGACTAGTCTCACGGGAAAACTCAGTCACGTGAGGGGAAAACTTAGTCACTAAGGAATTAGTGTCATGGGAAAAATGAGTCACCGGATGAGAAAACCTTAGTCAATGGACTAGTTTCAATGGCAAAACCAAGTAAAATAACCTATTTGTGTTGGAATAGCTCGAAAACATGGCCACCGTGAGTTGTCTCATGGGAAAACTCAGCCACAGGAGCGGGAAACTTAGTCACAAAGGAATTAGTGCCATCGGACTAATGAGTCAACTAATGGGAAAACCTTAGTCACGAACGAGTTTCCATGGCAAATCCTAGTAAAATAACCTCTTTGTGTGGGAAAAACTAGAAAACCTTGTCCCTGTGAGTAGTCTCATCGAAAAACTCAGTCGCAGGAGGGGAAACTTAGTCATAAAGGAATTCGTGTCATGGAAAAAATGAGTCACCGGATGGGAAAATTTTACTCACCGGACGAGTTTCAATGGAAAAGACTTGTAAAATAACCTCTTGGTGTGGGAAAAACTCGAGAACTTCATCACCTTGACTAGTCTCACGGGAAAACTCAGTCACGTGAGGGGAAAACTTAGTCACTAAGGAATTAGTGTCATGGGAAAAATGAGTCACCGGATGGGAAAACCTTAGTCAATGGACTAGTTTCAGTGGCAAAACCTAGTAAAATAACCTCTTTGTGTTGGAATAACTCGAAAACCTGGCCACTATGAGTAGTCTCATGGGAAAACTCAGCCACAGGAGGGGGAAACTTAGTCACTTAGGAATTAGTGCCACGGGACTAATGAGTCAACTAATGGGAAAACCTTAGTGACCGAACGAGTTTCCATGGCAAATCCTAGTAAAATAACCTCTTTGTGTGGGAAAAACTAGAAAACCTTGTCCCTGTGAGTAGTCTCATCGGAAAACTCAGTCGCAGGAGGGGAAAACTTAGTCATTAAGGAATTCATGTCATGGAAAAAATGAGTCACCGGATGGGAAAATTTTACTAACCGGACGCGTTTCAATGGAAAAGACTTGTAAAATAACCTCTTGGTGTGGGAAAAACTCGAGAACTTCATCACCTTGACTAGTCTCACGGGAAAACTCAGTCACGTGAGGGGAAAACTTAGTCACTAAGGAATTAGTGTCATGGGAAAAATGAGTCACCGGATGAGAAAACCTTAGTCAATGGACTAGTTTCAATGGCAAAACCAAGTAAAATAACCTCTTTGTGTTGGAATAGCTCGAAAACCTTGCCACTGTGAGTAGTCTCATGGAAAACTCAGCCACAGGAGGGGGAAACTTAGTCACTAAGGAATTAGTGCCATCGGACTAATGAGTCAACTAATGGGAAAACCTTAGTCACGAACGAGTTTCCATGGCAAATCCTAGTAAAATAACCTCTTTGTGTGGGAAAAACTAGAAAACCTTGTCCCTGTGAGTAGTCTCATCGAAAAACTCAGTCGCAGGAGGGGAAAACTTAGTCATAAAGGAATTCGTGTCAGGGAAAAAATGAGTCACCGGATGGGAAAATTTTACTCACCGGACGAGTTTCAATGGAAAATACTTGTAAAATAACCTCTTTATGTGGGAAAAACTCGAGAACTTCATCACCTTGACTAGTCTCACCGGAAAACTCAGTCACGTGAGGGGAAAACTTAGTCACTAAGAAATTAGTGTCATGGGAGAAATGAGTCACCAGATGGGAAAACCTTAGTCAATGGACTAGTTTCAATGGCAAAACCTAGTAAAATAACCTCTTTGTGTTGGAATAACTCGAAAACCTGGCCACTATGAGTAGTCTCATGGGAAAACTCAGCCACAGGAGGGGGAAACTTAGTCACTTAGGAATTAGTGCCACGGGACTAATGAGTCAACTAATGGGAAAACCTTAGTGACCGAACGAGTTTCCATGGCAAATCCTAGTAAAATAACCTCTTTGTGTGGGAAAAACTAGAAAACCTTGCCACTTTGAGTAGTCACATCGGAAAACTCAGTCTCAGGAGAGGATAACTTAGTCACAAAAGAATTCGTGTCATGGAAAAAATGAGTCACCGGATGGGAAAATTTTACTCACCGGACGAGTTTCAATGGAAAATACTTGTAAAATAACCTCTTTGTGTGGGAAAAACTCGAGAACCTCATCACCTTGACTAGTCTCACGGGGAAACTGAGTCACATGAGGGGAAAACTTAGTCACTAAGGAATTAGTGTCGTGGGAAAAATGAGTCACCGGATGGGAAAACCTTAGTCAATGGACTAGTTTAAATGGCAAAACCTAGTAAAATAACCTCTTTGTGTTGGAATAGCTCGAAAACCAGGCCACCGTGAGTAGTCTCATGGGAAAACTCAGCCACAGGAGGGGGAAACTTAGTCACTAAGGAATTAGTGCCATGGGACTAATGAGTCAACTAATGGGAAAACCTTAGTCACCGAACGAGTTTCCATGGAAAATCCTAGTAAAATAACCTCTTTGTGTGGGAAAAACTAGAAAACCTTGTCACTTTGAGTAGTCTCAACGGAAAACTCAGTCGCGGTTGGGGAAAACTTAGTCACAAAAGGAATTCGTGTCATGGAAAAAATGAGTCACCGGATGGGAAAATTTTACTCACCGGACGAGTTTCAATGGAAAATACTTGTAAAATAACCTCTTTGTGTGGGAAAAACTCGAGAACCTCATCACCTTGACTAGTCTCACGGGGAAACTGAGTCACATGAGGGGAAAACTTAGTCACTAAGGAATTAGTGTCGTGGGAAAAATGAGTCACCGGATGGGAAAACCTTAGTCAATGGACTAGTTTAAATGGCAAAACCTAGTAAAATAACCTCTTTGTGTTGGAATAGCTCGAAAACCAGGCCACCGTGAGTAGTCTCATGGGAAAACTCAGCCACAGGAGGGGGAAACTTAGTCACTAAGGAATTAGTGCCATCGGACTAATGAGTCAACTAATGGGAAAACCTTAGTCACCGAACGAGTTTCCATGGAAAATCCTAGTAAAATAACCTCTTTGTGTGGGAAAAACTAGAAAACCTTGTCATTGTGAGTAGTCTCAACGGAAAACTCAGTCGCGGTTGGGGAAAACTAAGTCACAAAAGGAATTCGTGTCATGGAAAAAATGAGTCACCGGGTGGGAAAATTTTACTCACCGGACGAGTTTCAATGGAAAATACTTGTAAAATAACCTCTTTGTGTGGGAAAAACTCAAGAACCTCATCACCTTAACTAGTCTCACGGGAAAACTCATTCACATGAGGGGAAAACTTAGTCACTAAGGAATTAGTGTCATGGGAAAAATGAGTCACCGGATGGGAAAACCTTAGTCAATGGACTAGTTTCAATGGCAAAACCTAGTAAAATAACCTCTTTGTGTTGGAATAACTCGAAAACCTGGCCACTGTGAGTAGTCTCATGGGAAAACTCAGCCAAAGGAGTGGGGAACTTAGTCACTAAGTAATTAGTGCCATGGGACTAATGAGTCAACTAATGTGAAAACCTTACTCACTGAACGAGTTTCCATGGCAAATCCTAGTAAAATAACCTCTTTGTGTGGGAAAAACTAGAAAACCTTGTCCCTGTGAGTAGTCTCATCGGAAAACTCAGTCGCAGGAGGGGAAAACATAGTCATAAAGGAATTCGTGTCATGGAAAAAATGAGTCACCGGATGGGGAAATTTTACTCACCGGACGAGTTTCAATGGAAATTACTTGTAAAATAACCTCTTTGTGTGGGAAAAACTCGAGAACTTCATCACCTTGACTAGTCTCACGGGGAAACTGAGTCACGTGAGGGGAAAACTTAGTCACTAAGGAATTAGTGTCGTGGGAAAAATGAGTCACCGGATGGGAAAACCTTAGTCAATGGACTAGTTTCAATGGCAAAACCTAGTAAAATAACCTCTTTGTGTTGGACTAGCTCGAAAACCTGGCCACCGTGAGTAGTCTCATGGGAAAACTCAGCCACAGGAGGGGGAAACTTAGTCACTAAGGAATTAGTGCCATCGGGCTAATGATTCAACTAATGGGAAAACCTTAGTCACCGAACGAGTTTCCATGGCCAAGCCTAGTAAAATAACCTCTTTGTGTGGGAAAAACTAGAAAACCTTGTCACTGTGAGTAGTCTCATCGGAAAACTCAATCGCGGGAGGAGAAAACATAGTCATAAAGGAATTCGTGTCATGGAAAAAATGAGTCACCGGATGGGGAAATTTTACTCACCGGACGAGTTTCAATGGAAAATACTTGTAAAATAACCTCTTTGTGTGGGAAAAACTCGAGAACTTCATCACCTTGACTTGTCTCACGGGGAAACTGAGTCACGTGAGGGGAAAACTTAGTCACTAAGGAATTAGTGTCGTGGGAAAAATGAGTCACCGAATGGGAAAACCTTACTCAATGGACTAGTTTCAATGGCAAAACCTAGTAAAATAACCTATTTGTGTTGGAATAATTCGAAAACCTGGCCACTATGAGTAGTCTCATGGGAAAACTCAGCCACAGGAGGGGAAACTTAGTCACTAAGGAATTAGTGGCATGGGACTAATGAGTCAACTAATGGGAAAACCTTAGTCACCGAACGAGTTTCCATGGAAAATCCTAGTAAAATAACCTCTTTTTGTTGGAAAAACTAGAAAACCTTGTCACTGTGAGTAGTCTCATCGGAAAACTCAGTCGCAGGAGAGGATAACTTAGTCCCAAAGGAACTCGTGTCATGGAAAAAATGAGTCACCGGATGGGAAAATTTTACTCACCGGACGAGTTTCAATGGAAAATACTTGTAAAATAACCTCTTTGTGTGGGAAAATATCGAGAACCTCATCACCTTGACTTGTCTCACGGGGAAACTGAGTCACGTGAGGGGAAAACTTAGTCACTAAGGAATTAGTGTCATGGGAAAAATGAGTCACCGGATGAGAAAACCTTAGTCAATGGACTAGTTTCAATGGCAAAACCAAGTAAAATAACCTATTTGTGTTGGAATAGCTCGAAAACATGGCCACCGTGAGTTGTCTCATGGGAAAACTCAGCCACAGGAGCGGGAAACTTAGTCACAAAGGAATTAGTGCCATCGGACTAATGAGTCAACTAATGGGAAAACCTTAGTCACGAACGAGTTTCCATGGCAAATCCTAGTAAAATAACCTCTTTGTGTGGGAAAAACTAGAAAACCTTGTCCCTGTGAGTAGTCTCATCGAAAAACTCAGTCGCGGTTGGGGAAAACTTAGTCACAAAGGAATTCGTGTCATGGAAAAACTGAGTCACCGGATGGGAAAATTTTACTCACCAAACGAGTTTCAATGGAAAATACTTGTAAAATAACCTCTTTGTGTGGGAAAAACTCGAGAACCTCATCACCTTGACTAGTCTCACGGGAAAACTCAGTCACGTGAGGGGAAAACTTAGTCACTAAGGAATTAGTAGCATGGGAAAAATGAGTCACCGGATGGGAAAACCTTAGTCAATGGACAAGTTTCAATGGCAAAACCTAGTAAAATAACCTCTTTGTGTTGTTATAACTCGAAAACCTAGCCACTGTGAGTAGTCTCATGGGAAAACTCAGCCACAGGAGGGGGAAACTTAGTCACTAAGTAATTAGTGCCATGGGACTAATGAGTCAACTAATGGGAAAACCTTAGTCACTGAACGAGTTTCCATGGCAAAACCTAGTAAAATAACCTCTTTGTGTGGGAAAAACTAGAAAACCTTGTCACTGTGAGTAGTCTCATCGGAAAACTCAGTCGCAGGAGGGGAAAACTTAGTCACAAAGGAATTCGTGTCATGGAAAAAATGAGTCACCGGATGGGAAAATTTTACTCAACGGACGAGTTTCAATGGAAAATACTTGTAAAATAATCTCTTTGTGTGGGAAAAACTCATGAACCTCATCACCTTGACTAGTCTCACGGGAAAACCCAATCACATGAGGGAAAAACTTAGTGACTAAGGAATTAGTGTCATGGGAAAAATGAGTCACCGGATGGGAAAACCTTAGTCAATGGACTAGTTTCAATGGCAAAACCTAGTAAAATAACCTCTTTGTGTTGGAATAACTCGAAAACCTAGCCACTGTGAGTAGTCTCATGGGAAAACTCAGCCACAGGAGGGGGAAAGTTAGTCACTAAGTAATTAGTGCCATGGGACTAATGAGTCAACTAATGGGAAGACCTTAGTCACCGAACAAGTTTCCATGGCAAATCCTAGTAAAGTAACCTCTTTGTGTGGGAAAAACAAGAAAACCTTGTCACTGTGAGTAGTCTAATCGGAAAACTCAGTCGCGAGAGGGGAAAACTTAGTCACAAAGGAACTCGTGTTGTGGAAAAAATGAGTCTCTGGATGGGAAAATTTTACTCACCGGACGAGTTTCAATGGAAAATACTTGTAAAATAACCTCTTTGTGTGGGAAAAACTCGAGAACCTCATCACCTTGACTAGTCTTACGGGAAAACTCAGTCACGTAAGGGGAAAACTTAGTCACTAAGGAATTAGTGTCATGGGAAAAATGAGTCACCGGATGGGAAAACCTTAGTCAATGGACTAGTTTCAATGGCGAAACCTAGTTAAATAACCTCTTTGAGTTGGAATAACTCGAAAACCTGGCCACTGTGAGTAGTCTTATTGGAAAACTCAGCCACAGGAGGGGGAAACTTAGTCGCTAAGGAATTAGTGCCATGGGACTAATGAGTCAACTAATGGGAAGACCTTAGTCACCGAACAAGTTTCCATGGCAAATCCTAGTAAAGTAACCTCTTTGTGTGGGAAAAACAAGAAAACCTTGTCACTGTGAGTAGTCTAATCGGAAAACTCAGTCGCGAGAGGGGAAAACTTAGTCACAAAGGAACTCGTGTCGTGGAAAAAATGAGTCTCCGGATGGGAAAATTTTACTCACCGGACGAGTTTCAATGGAAAATACTTGTAAAATAACCTCTTTGTGTGGGAAAAACTCGAGAACCTAATCACCTTGACTAGTCTCACGGGAAAACTCAGTCACGTGAGGGGAAAACTTAGTCACTAAGGAGTTAGTGTCATGGGAAAAATGAGTCACCAGATGGGAAAACCTTAGTCAATGGACTAGTTTCAATGGAAAAACCTTGTTAAATAACCTCTTTGTGTTGGAATAACTCGAAAAACTTGCCACTGTGAGTAGTCTCATGGGAAAACTCAGCCACAGGAGGGGGAAACTTAGTCACTAAGGAATTAGGGCCATGGGACTAATGAGCCAACTAATGGGAAAACCTTAGTCACCGAACGAGTTTGCATGGCAAATCCTAGTAAAATAACCTCTTTGTGATGGGAAAACTAGAAAACCTTGTCGCTGTGAGTAGTCTCATAAAGGAATTCGTGTCATGGAAAAAATGAGTCACCGGATGGGAAAATTTTACTCACCGGACGAGTTTCAATGGAAAATACTTGTCAAATAACCTCTTTGTGTTGGAATAACTCGAGAACCTGGCCACTGTAAGTAGTCTCATGGGAAAACTCAGCCACAGGAGGGGGAAACTTAGTCACTAAGGAATTCGTGTCATGGAAAAAATGAGTCACCGGATGGGAAAACCTTAGTCAATGGACTAGTTTCAATGGCAAAACCTAGTAAAATAACCTCTTTTTGTTGGAATAACTCGAAAACCTTGCTACTGTGAGTAGTCTCATGGGGAAACTCAGCCACAGGAGGGGGAAACTTAGTCACTAAGGAATTAGAGCCATGGAACTAATGAGTCAACTAATGGGAAAACCTTAGTCACCGAACGAGTTTCCATGGCAAATCCTAGTAAAGTAACATCTTTGTGGGAAAAACTAGAAAACCTTGTTACTGTGAGTAGTCTCATCGGAAAACTCAGTCGCGGGAGGGGAAAACTTTGTCACAAAGGACTTCGTGTCATGGAAAAAATGAGTCACCGGATGGGAAAAGTTTACTCACCGGACGAGTTTCAATGGAAAATACTTGTAAAATAATCTCTTTGTGTGGGAAAAACTCGAGAACTTCATCACCTTGACTAGTCTCACGGGGAAACTGAGTCACGTGAGGGGAAAAATTAGTCACTAAGGAATTAGTGTCGTGGGAAAAATGAGTCACCGGATGGGAAAACCTTAGTCAATGGACTAGTTTCAATGGCAAAACCTAGTAAAATAACCTCTTTGTGTTGGAATAGCTCGAAAACCTGGCCACCGTGAGTAGTCTCATGGGAAAACTTAGCCTCAGGAGGGGGAAACTTAGTCACTAAGGAATTAGTGTCATCGGACGAATGAGTCAACTAATGGGAAAACCTTAGTCACCGAACGAGTTTCCATGGCAAAGCCTAGTAAAATAACCTCTTTGTGTGGGAAAAACTAGAAAACCTTGTCACTGTGAGTAGTCTCATCGGAAAACTCAGTCGCGGGAGGGGAAAACTTTGTCACAAAGGAATTCGTGTCATGGAAAAAATGAGTCACCGGATGGGAAAACCTTAGTCAATGGACTAGTTTCAATGGCAAAACCTAATAAAATAAGCTCTTTGTGTTGAATAACTCGAAAACCTTGCTACTGTGAGTAGTCTCATGGGGAAACTCAGCCACAGGAGGGGGAAACTTATTCACTAAGGAATTATAGCCATGGGACTAATGAGTCAACTAATGGGAAAACCTTAGTCACCGAACGAGTTTCCATGGCAAATCCTAGTAAAGTAACATCTTTGTGTGGGAAAAACTAGAAAACCTTGTCACTGTGAGTAGTCTCATCGGAAAACTCAATCGCGGGAGGAGAAAACTTTGTCACAAAGGAACTCGTGTCATGGAAAAAATGAGGCACCGGATGGGAAAATTTTACTCACCGGACGAGTTTCAATGGAAAATACTTGTAAAATAATCTCTTTGTGTGGGAAAAACTCGAGAACCTCATCACCTTGACTAGTCTCACGGGAAAACCCAATCACATGATGGAAAAACTTAGTGACTAAGGAATTAGTGTCATGGGAAAAATGAGTCACCGGATGGGAAAACCTTAGTCAATGGACTAGTTTCAATGGCAAAACCTAGTAAAATAACCTCTTTGTGTTGGAATAACTCGAAAACCTGGCCACTGTGAGTAGTCTCATGGGAAAACTCAGCCACAGGAGGGAGAAATTTAGTCACTAAGTAATTAGTGCCATGGGACTAATGAGTCAACTAATGGGAAAACCTTAGTCACCGAACGAGTTTCCATGGCAAATCCTAGTAAAGTAACATCTTTGTGTGGGAAAAACTAGAAAACCTTGTCACTGTGAGTAGTCTAATCGGAAAACTCAGTCGCGAGAGGGGAAAACTTAGTCACCAAGGAATTCGTGTCATGGAAAAAATGAGTCACCGGATGGGAAAACCTTAGTCAGTGGACTAGTTTCAATGGCAAAACCTAGTAAAATAACCTCTTTGTGTTGGAATAACTCGAAAACCTGGCCATTGTGAGTAGTCTCATGGGAAAACTCAGCCACAGGAGGGGGAAACTTAGTCCCTAAGTAATTAGTGCCATGGGACTAATGAGTCAACTAGTGGGAAAACCTTAGTCACCGAACGAGTTTCCATGGCAAGTCCTAGTAAATTAACATCTTTGTGTGGGAAAAACTAGAAAACCTTGTCACTGTGAGTAGTCTCATCGGAAAACTCAGTCGCGGGAGGGGAAAACTTTGTCACAAAGGAATTCGTGTCATGGAAAAAATGAGTCACCGGATGGGAAAATTTTACTCACTGATACCCAAATCGCAAGTGTACGATTCAATATCGCGTAATAAAAAGATCGAACCCAAGGGATAGGTGTTCTTATTATTATAATATTTAGTACTTAAACAGAAATTTAAAAGATGAGAATATATGTTGATGTTTTTAGAACAAGAAATAACAATAGCATAAAATGATAAGAGAAAAGATGATAAGAATTTAAGCTCTTGGGTTGGTTTACATAGTCTACAAACATGCTAGAAATCTCCTACTTAATTTCTGAATTTTAAGTCCAATTTCATGGTGCTATAGCCTAGAGTTTCTACATCCTAATAGCCTTAAGAAATGTAGACCTTTCTTTCCTAATTACTAACTCCATAGCCTTGGTTATTAGTTAATCAGAAAAGAAGATGAAGAAGGAATTCGGGCCAACACAAAGCTACGTCCATCCTTATAGCCTTAAGAAATGTATACTTATAACCTTTTTTATTTCCTATTTCCCTTACTACTTACCAAATGGCCTTATGCATAAGTAGATAGCATGAAATCTTTTGTGCACTAAGATTAATGAAGAACAAGGAAATAAAACATGAATTGAAAGTATTATTCAGAAATGTAGAAGAAACTAGAACATGAATTATAAACTAAAACAACCCAAAAACTTAAAGAAGAAGTTAGCCAAGCATGGCTAAAGGAGTCATTGAATTACCCTGGATAGGAGCTCAAATATGGCTTCCCACAAGTCCTAGGAACAATGCTCAAAAGGGAGAAAGAGAGAATACTTGTTGTATTCTAGGAGGTGTGTCTACAAATGAAAACAAAAGTCCTATTTATAGCCTCTGACACGTCCCAGCGCTCAGGCGCTGGGATCCCCAACGCTTGAGCGTTGGGTCATTTAATCCAGGCGTTGCAAAACAGGGGCCCAGCGCTTGAGCGTTGGGCCTTCCAACGCTTGAGCGTTGGGTCATATTCTGGCAGCTCTTCTTGGATGCTTTTCTTCTTCAATGGTGGAATTAAATGGCTTAATTAGCCTCCATTTTGTCCCCTTTCAATTCTGAAACAGCAAAGTGACTTGATTTCTCTATTCATGCCTCATTTCCCATGTGCTAAATTAGCAATGGTGCTTCATCTTCCACTTCTTTGCTTTGAGCCCTTTATTTGCTGAGACTTCACTTTCAGCCCTTCACCTTCTGAACTTCTCATTTCTGGCCCTTCCTTTCCTGAAATCATAGTTTGGTCCCTGGACTAAAGTGACTAATTCTACCAGCTTTCCTAAAATATAAAAATAACTCTAAAAAAAATACCTAAAAATATAAAATAAAGTTTAAAAACCAAATAAAAGCTAATCTATATGCAAAATGCAAAATAAATAGAAAATCTAAATAAAAACTATAAAAAACCTATATGAGACTCAAAAAATAATAAAATAAAAAGACTAAAAAGACTCTAAAATTATCATACAAAATCCAGTCATCACACCACTATACCCAACGACAGCTTGTCCTCAAGCGACAAAACTTTAAAGAAAAACTTGTCCTCGAGTTTTAGAAAAAGTTTTATCCAAAAAGAGATGATAATTTTCAAGAAAGCACAGCCGATTTGGAAAGCAAACATGTTTCAAAAGAACTTGATCAAGAGAGTTAAGCTTGGCACCTGTAACATATTGAGTTCATCAAATTCAACTCACAAAAAGATATCCTCAATGAAAACATGAAAGCTCAAAAATTCTGCCTATCATTCAAATCAAAGTTGAAATCATGCACTATGCAACTTTAGAAGAGATTCTTGAAGGTTGAAACTTGGCCAAGGGTTAAACACAAGGTATGGATTCAGAAAAACTTGGCAACTCTATTGGCTTGACTCAGAATTTATGGTAGGTGATTCTTTTGACTAAGAGCTTAAATAATTCAACAACAAAGGTTCTCTCATTTTTTTCTTTTCTTTTTTTTTTCTTTTTTTTTTCTAAGGCACATACCTTATATTTTTATTTATTTATTTATATTTTTTTGAGAGAGAAACCTAAACATACATAGCTCTAGAATTTTTCAATTTTATGAATCACACTAACACCTTATAATATCACACAAAAGTAGGCTCCAAAAATGACTCTTTTAAGGCTCAAAGGGGCTACTAATGGATTTTTCCTTTCCAATCAAGAATCTGAGTTTTCAAAGAAAGCCTATAATCTCTTTCACAATTCACAAAAGTTAACAAGATTCAACCAACATGTAACACAAGGCAGAAAAATTTTACAAGTCATGTATCAGAGTTCTCAGCACTCAATAAAATTGGAGTAAGTGGTACTCCTTTTCGAACTCAGAAAAACTTTGCCAAAACTTTTCAATCAAGAATTCAGTTCATCCTAGCAACATGCAATCCTAAACCGCATTCAAAAACATATTATCTTTTTGAAAGCAATATTAGTTCAATGGATAAAACCCCACAAGCAATTAGCAGTAGCAGAATGTTAACTGGATAAGTACTCAACCATGCAGTTTTAAAATCCTAAAAACAAAAATAAAAGCAGAAAAATAAAAACCAAAAATTATCCAAAAAACTACAAGCTGGTAAAAATTAGTCAAATTCAATCACAATGCATCGGGGCCTCCTCTTCTGCAGCAGCTCCTGAACCTTCAGCCTGTTCAGTGATGTGTAAACCCATCAATCTCCTCTCCAGATCAATCGGGGCAGGACACCTCTGCCAGCTGGGATCACTATAACCTGCATAATCCCACATCAGCTGCTGGTTATGAGATATCCTGTGCATATGCTGGAACATAGTTCCAAAAGCTTCCTCCTGCCAAGTGTTGGTGGAGGACTGAGATGATTCCCCTACATTTCTGGAACGGGCTCTAGTGTTGGTTCTGGGCCTGGGCTCTGCATAACGGGCTTCAGAAGGATCCCCTTGCCTCTCAAGGGAAACATCATGCTCTCTGTAGATCCTCTCAGCACCATCAACAGACATGATGGGAAGAGGATGGATGAAAATCTCAATAGGGGGCATGGCAGCCACCCCAAGCTTAGCCTGCACAAGCTTAGTAATCAATGAAGGATAACCAAACCTCTTACCCTTTTTGTCCAAATTAACAGAATAGTGGATCCTCCAAGCAATGATCCGTGCTGTATCAATAGGTCTCTTGTTCAGCAAGCAGTAAATGCATAGAGCACTCTGCCTCCTTAATTCTGATTTGTTAGAACTAGGGAAGAGAGTGTCTCCCAAGAAATGGTCCCAAACTCGGACCTCTGGCTTCACAAATTTCCTATAAATGTAACTTGGAGTGACCCCATCCGCTTCAGTCTCCCATTTAGCCCCTGGTACAGCAAGAGCTTCCAAAATCTCAGCGTGAGGATAGTTGTTCAGCATCTCATTAAAGCTGGCCCCATTCTGCCCAAACTTAGCCCGATCCTGGGCCTCAGTTGGAAGCTTCAGAAGCCTCCTAATCACTTCCGCACTATAGTTGATCGTGGTTCCCCGGTACCATGATTTGTAGGTGGGAATGGAGGGGATCTCTTCATCAGAATCATAGAGGGCATTGGCATAAAACTCCCTCACGAGAGTTTGACAAGCATCATGGATCGGAGCACAGAGTTGCTCCCACTTCCTCTCGAGCACAGCTTCTTGGATCCCCCATGGATCCATCCGGTCAAAATGGAGAGGCCTCTCCCGGACCAGCTCCTTCTGCAATAGCTTCCCCTTGAAAAATTTCTCCTTTTCGAGGGAAAGGAAGCGGTTAAAATCATATTGCTCCTCCTCCTCTTCAAGGACTTCCTCAACCGCCCTTCTTTTGGGTGCCATAATCTGCAAAATAAGAAACCAATTCCACAAGCAAACCACTTTGTTAAAATGTTAGTTCAAATACAAATCCAACATCCTCTCTTTGAACACCCTCCAAAATTACAACCAAAAATAGCAAATTGCCCACCAAGTTTATAAAAACCATCCTTGAGTCTTCCATTAATCATGCAAAGCAAGAACCAAAGCTTAAAAACCAGAAAAGAATCAAGAACTTCATTCAGACATTTTACCGAACACTTGGTGGGCAAGCCAAAAACAGCAAAGAATATGGACATAAAAGATATGCAAAAACAGAAAAACTACCAAGAACCAGCAAATAACTACAACCCATAAACCATATCAACTACATCCTACTATAATATGTGCAAATTTTAAACAACAAGGTAAAAGGGAAAGCTTTGAGAAAACCAGAAACAAACCTTGAAGTTCCAAAAATTTCACACAAACAAGAGGAAGAAGTTGAGAGTGATTCGAACAAGCTCTTGAGGGAAGTGGGTTGTAGTTCAGAGGAGTGAAATGTGAGAAAGAAAGGTGAAGGAGAAGAACTGGGTTCGTGGGTAAGAAAGGAGATGAAAGGATAAAAGTAAAAAGTGAATAGAAATTTGAATTTAAAAGGCCCCTGCCCGAGCCCCAGCGCTTGAGCGTTGGGTTGTCCAACGCTTGAGCGCTGGTAAGTGAAAACAAACAGTGGCTTCCAGGGGCCTAGCGCATGAGCGCTGGCCCCCAACGCTTCAGCGTTGGTAAAAACTGGAAACTGGGACTTTTAAACAGGGGCTCAACACATGAGCGTTGAGCCACCAACGCCTTGGCGTTGGGTCCCCCTGCAAGTTATTATATTTTTTTTTATTTAAAACAGAAAATAAGACAGAAAAATTAATCTAATCCTAAGTTGGGTTGTCTCCCAACCAGCTCAATTTTATAGTCTTTGATAGACTTTTTCAATAATCACTTCAATAATGAGTCAACTAATGGGAAAACCTTAGTCACCGAACGAGTTTCCATGGCAAATCCTAGTAAAGTAACATCTTTGTGTGGGAAAAACTAGAAAACCTTGTCACTGTGAGTAGTCTAATCGGAAAACTCAGTCGCGAAAGGGGAAAACTTAGTCACCAAGGAATTCGTGTCATGGAAAAAATGAGTCACCGGATGGGAAAACCTTAGTCAGTGGACTAGTTTCAATGGCAAAACCTAGTAAAATAACCTCTTTGTGTTGGAATAACTCGAAAACCTGGCCATTGTGAGTAGTCTCATGGGAAAACTCAGCCACAGGAGGGGGAAACTTAGTCCCTAAGTAATTAGTGCCATGGGACTAATGAGTCAACTAGTGGGAAAACCTTAGTCACCGAACGAGTTTCCATGGCAAGTCCTAGTAAATTAACATCTTTGTGTGGGAAAAACTAGAAAACCTTGTCACTGTGAGTAGTCTCATCGGAAAACTCAGTCGCGGGAGGGGAAAACTTTGTCACAAAGGAATTCGTGTCATGGAAAAAATGAGTCACCGGATGGGAAAATTTTACTCACTGATACCCAAATCGCAAGTGTACGATTCAATATCGCGTAATAAAAAGATCGAACCCAAGGGATAGGTGTTCTTATTATTATAATATTTAGTACTTAAACAGAAATTTAAAAGATGAGAATATATGTTGATGTTTTTAGAACAAGAAATAACAATAGCATAAAATGATAAGAGAAAAGATGATAAGAATTTAAGCTCTTGGGTTGGTTTACATAGTCTACAAACATGATAGAAATCTCCTACTTAATTTCTGAATTTTAAGTCCAATTTCATGGTGCTATAGCCTAGAGTTTCTACATCCTAATAGCCTTAAGAAATGTAGACCTTTCTTTCCTAATTACTAACTCCATAGCCTTGGTTATTAGTTAATCAGAAAAGAAGATGAAGAAGGAATTCGGGCCAACACAAAGCTACGTCCATCCTTATAGCCTTAAGAAATGTATACTTATAACCTTTTTTATTTCCTATTTCCCTTACTACTTACCAAATGGCCTTATGCATAAGTAGATAGCATGAAATCTTTTGTGCACTAAGATTAATGAAGAACAAGGAAATAAAACATGAATTGAAAGTATTATTCAGAAATGTAGAAGAAACTAGAACATGAATTATAAACTAAAACAACCCAAAAACTTAAAGAAGAAGTTAGCCAAGCATGGCTAAAGGAGTCATTGAATTACCCTGGATAGGAGCTCAAATATGGCTTCCCACAAGTCCTAGGAACAATGCTCAAAAGGGAGAAAGAGAGAATACTTGTTGTATTCTAGGAGGTGTGTCTACAAATGAAAACAAAAGTCCTATTTATAGCCTCTGACACGTCCCAGCGCTCAGGCGCTGGGATCCCCAACGCTTGAGCGTTGGGTCATTTAATCCAGGCGTTGCAAAACAGGGGCCCAGCGCTTGAGCGTTGGGCCTTCCAACGCTTGAGCGTTGGGTCATATTCTGGCAGCTCTTCTTGGATGCTTTTCTTCTTCAATGGTGGAATTAAATGGCTTAATTAGCCTCCATTTTGTCCCCTTTCAATTCTGAAACAGCAAAGTGACTTGATTTCTCTATTCATGCCTCATTTCCCATGTGCTAAATTAGCAATGGTGCTTCATCTTCCACTTCTTTGCTTTGAGCCCTTTATTTGCTGAGACTTCACTTTCAGCCCTTCACCTTCTGAACTTCTCATTTCTGGCCCTTCCTTTCCTGAAATCATAGTTTGGTCCCTGGACTAAAGTGATTAATTCTACCAGCTTTCCTAAAATATAAAAATAACTCTAAAAAAAATACCTAAAAATATAAAATAAAGTTTAAAAACCAAATAAAAGCTAATCTATATGCAAAATGCAAAATAAATAGAAAATCTAAATAAAAACTATAAAAAACCTATATGAGACTCAAAAAATAATAAAATAAAAAGACTAAAAAGACTCTAAAATTATCATACAAAATCCAGTCATCACTCACCAGACGAGTTTCAATGGAAAATACTTGTAAAATAATCTCTTTGTGTGGGAAAAACTCGAGAACCTCATCACCTTGACTAGTCTCACGGGAAAACCCAATCACATGAGGGAAAAACTTAGTCACTAAGGAATTAGTGTCATGGGAAAAATGAGTCACCGGATGGGAAAACCTTAGTCAGTGGACTAGTTTCAATGGCAAAACCTAGTAAAATAACCTCTTTGTGTTGGAATAACTCGAAAACCTGGCCATTGTGAGTAGTCTCATGGGAAAACTCAGCCACAGGAGGGGGAAACTTAGTCACTAAGTAATTAGTGCCATGGGACTAATGAGTCAACTAATGGGAAAACCTTAGTGACCGAACGAGTTTCCATGGCAAATCCTAGTAAAGTAACATCTTTGTGTGGGAAAAACTAGAAAACCTTGTCACTGTGAGTAGTCTAATCGGAAAACTCAGTCGCGAGAAGGGAAAACTTAGTCACAAAGGAATTCGTGTCATGGAAAAAAGGAGTCACCGGTTGGGAAAGTTTTACTCACCGGACGAGTTTCAATGGAAAATACTTGTAAAATAACCTCTTTGTGTGGGAAAAACTCGAGAACCTCATCACCTTGACTAGTCTCACGGGAAAACTCAGTCACGTGAGAAGAAAACTTAGTCACTAAGGAATTAGTTTCATGGGAAAAATGAGTCACCGGATTGGAAAACCTTAGTCAATGGAGTAGTTTCAATGGCAAAACCTAGTTAAGTAACCTCTTTGTGTTGGAATAACTCGAAAACCTGGCCACTGTGAGTAGTCTCATTGGAAAACTCAGCCACAGGAGGGGGAAACTTAGTCACTAAGGAACTAGTGCCATCGGACTAATGAGTCAACTAATGGGAAAACCTTAGTCACCGAACGAGTTTCCACGGCAAATCCTAGTAAACTAACATCTTTGTGTGGGAAAAACTAGAAAACCTTGTTACTGTGAGTAGTCTAATCGGAAAACTCAGTCGCGAGAGGGGAAAACTTAGTCACAAAGGAATTCGTGTCGTGGAAAAAATGAGTCACCGGATGGGAAAATTTTACTCACCGGATGAGTTTTAATGGAAAATACTTGTAAAATAACCTCTTTGTGTGGGAAAAACTCGAGAACCTCATCACCTTGACTAGTCTCACGGGAAAACTCAGTCACGTGAAGAGAAAACTTAGTCACTAAGGAATTAGTGTCATGGGAAAAATGAGTCACCGGATGGGAAAACCTTAGTCAATGGACTAGTTTCAATGGCAAAACCTAGTTAAATAACCTCTTTGAGTTGGAATAACTCGAAAACCTGGCCACTGTGAGTAGTCTCATTGGAAAACTCAGCCACAGGAGGGGGAAACTTTGTCACTAAGGAATTAGTGCAATGGGACTAATGAGTCGACTAATGGGAAAACCTTAGTCACCGAACGAGTTTCCATGGCAAATCCTAGTAAAGTAACCTCTTTGTGTGGGAAAAACTAGAAAAACTTGTCACTGTGAGTAGTCTAATCGGAAAACTCAGTCGCGAGAGGGGAAATCTTAGTCACAAAGGAATTCGTGTCGTGGAAAAAATGAATCACCGGATGAGAAAATTTTACTCACCGGACGAGTTTCAATGGAAAATACTTGTAAAATAACCTCTTTGTGTCGGAAAAACTCGGGAACCTCGTCACCTTGACTAGTCTCTCGGGAAAACTCAGTCACGCGAGGAGAACACTTAGTCACTAAGGAATTAGTGTCATGGGAAAAATGAGTCACCGGATAGGAAAACCTTAGTCAATGGACTAGTTTCAATGGCAAAACCTAGTTAAATAACCTCTTTGAGTTGGAATAACTCGAAAACCTGGCCACTGTGAGTAGTCTCATTGGAAAACTCAGCCACAGGAGGGGGAAACTTAGTCACTAAGGAATTAGGGCCATGGGACTAATGAGTCAACTAATGGGAAAACCTTAGTCACCGAACGAGTTTGCATGGCAAATCCTAGTAAAATAACCTCTTTGTGAGGGGAAAACTAGAAAACCTTGTCACTGTGAGTTGTCTCATCGTAAAACTCAATCGCGGATGGGGAAAATTTAGTTACAAAGGAATTCGTGACATGGAAAAAATGAGTCACCGGATGGGAAAATTTTACTCACCGGACGAGTTTCAATGGAAAAGACTTGTAAAATAACCTCTTTGTGTGGGAAAAACTCGAGAACCTCATCACCTTGACTAGTCTCACGGGAAAACTCAGTCACACGACGGGGAAACTTAGTCACTAAGGAATTAGTGTCATGGGAAAAATGAGTCACCGGATGGGAAAACCTTAGTCAATGGACTAGTTTCAATGGAAAAACCTAGTAAAATAACCTCTTTGTGTTTGAATAACTTGAAAACCTGGCCACTATGAGTAGTCTCATGGGAAAACCCAGCCACAGGAGGGGGAAACTTTGTCACTAAGGAATTAGTGCCATGGGACTAATGAGTCAACTAATGGGAAAACCTTAGTCACCGAACGGGTTTCCATGGCAAATCCTAGTAAAATAACCTCTTTGTGTGGGAAAAACTAGAAAACCTTGTCACTGTGAGTAGTCTCATCGGAAAACTCAGTCGCGGGAGGGGAAAACTTTGTCACAAAGGAATTTATGTCATGGAAAAAATGAGTCACCGGATGGGAAAATTTTAAACACCGGACGAGTTTCAATGGAAAATACTTGTAAAATAACCTCTTTGTGTGGGAAAAACTCGAGAACCTCATCACCTTGACTAGTCTCACGGGGAAACTGAGTCACTTGAGGGGAAAACTTAGTCACTAAGGAATTAGTGTCATGGGAAAAATGAGTCACCGGATGGGAAATCCTTAGTCAATGGACTAGTTTCAATGGCAAAACCTAGTAAAATAACCTCTTTGTGTGGGAATAACTCGAAAACCTGGCCACTGTGAATAGTCTCATAGAAAAACTCAGCCACAGGAGGGGGACACTTAGTCACTAAGGAATTGGTGCCATGGGACTAATGAGTCAACTAATGGGAAAACCTTAGTCACCGAACGAGTTTCAATGGAAAATCCTAGTAAAATAACCTCTTTGTGTGGGAAAAACTAGAAAACCTTGTCACTTTGAGAAGTCTCATCGGAAAACTCAGTCGTGGGAGGGGAAAACTTTGTCACAAAGGAATTCGTGTCATGGAAAAAATGAGTCACCGGATGGGAAAATTTTACTCACCGGACGAGTTTCAATGGAAAATACTTGTAAAATAATCTCTTTGTGTGGGAAAAACTCATGAACCTCATCACCTTGACTAGTCTCACGGGAAAACCCAATCACATGAGGGAAAAACTTAGTGACTAAGGAATTAGTGTCATGGGAAAAATGAGTCACCGGATGGGAAAACCTTAGTCAATTGACTAGTTTCAATGGAAAAACCTAGTAAAATAACCTCTTTGTGTTTGAATAACTTGAAAACCTGGCCACTATGAGTAGTCTCATGGGAAAACCCAGCCACAGGAGGGGGAAACTTTGTCACTAAGGAATTAGTGCCATGGGACTAATGAGTCAACTAATGGGAAAACCTTAGTCACCGAACGAGTTTCCATGGCAAATCCTAGTCAAGTAACATCTTTGTGTGGGAAAAACTAGAAAACCTTGTCACTGTGAGTAGTCTCATCGGAAAACTCAGTCGCGGGAGGGGAAAACATTGTCACAAAGGAATTCGTGTCATGGAAAAAATGAGTCACAAGATGGGAAAATTTTACTCACCGGACGAGTTTCAATGGAAAATACTTGTAAAATAATCTCTTTGTGTGGGAAAAACTCGAGAACCTCATCACCTTGACAAGTCTCACGGGAAAACTCAGTCACATGAGGGGGAAACTTAGTCACTAAGGAATTAGTGTCATGGGAAAAGTGAGTCACCGGATGGGAAAACCTTAGTCAATGGACTAGTTTCAATGGAAAAACCTAGTAAAATAACCTCTTTGTGTGGGAATAACTCGAAAACCTGCCACTGTGAATAGTCTCATGGAAAAACTCAGCCACAGGAGGGGGAAACTTAGTCACTAAGGAATTAGTGCCATGGGACTAATGAGTAGACTAATGGGAAAACCTTAGTCAGCAAACGAGTTTCAATGGAAAATCCTAGTAAAATAACCTCTTTGTGTGGGAAAAACTAGAAAACCTTGTCACTGTGAGAAGTCTCATCGGAAAACTCAGTCGCGGGAGGGGAAAACTTTGTCACAAAGGAATTCGTGTCATGGAAAAAATGAGTCACCGGATGGGAAAATTTAATCACCGGACGAGTTTGAATGGAAAATACTTGTAAAATAACCTCTTTGTGTGGGAAAAACTCAAGAACCTCATCACCTTGACTAGTCTCACGGGGAAACTGAGTCACGTGAGGGGGAAACTTAGTCACTAAGGAATTAGTGTCGTGGGAAATATGAGTCACCGGATGTGGAAACCTTAGTCAATGGACTAGTTTCAATGGCAAAACCTAGTAAAATAACCTCTTTGTGTTGGAGTAACTCGAAAACCTTGCCACTGTGAGTAGTCTCATGGGAAAACTCTACCACAGGAGGGGGAAACTTAGTCACTAAGGAATTAGTGCAATGGGACTAATGAGTCAACTAATGGGAAAACCTTAGTCACCGAACGAGTTTCCATGGCAAATCCTAGTCAAGTAACATCTTTGTGTGGGAAAAACTAGAAAACCTTGTCACTGTGAGTAGTCTCATCGGAAAACTCAGTCGCAGGAGGGGAAAACTTTGTCACAAAGGAATTCGTGTCGTGGAAAAAATGAGTAACCGGATGGGAAAATTTTACTCACTGGACGAGTTTCAATGGAAAATACTTGTAAAATAACCTCTTTGTGTGGGAAAAACTCAAGAACCTCATCACCTTGACTAGTCTCACGGGGAAACTGAGTCACGTGAGGGGAAAACTTAGTCACTAAGGAATTAGTGTCGTGGGAAAAAGGAGTTACCGGATGGGAAAACCTTAGTCAATGGACTAGTTTCAATGGCAAAACCTAGTAAAATAACCCCTTTGTGTTGGAATAACTCGAAAACCTGGCCACTGTGACTAGTCTCATGGGAAAACTCAGCCACAGGAGGGGGAATCTTTGTCACTAAGGAATTAGTGCTATGGGACTAATGAGTCAACTAATGCGAAAACCTTAGTCACCGAACGAGTTTCCATGGCAAATCCTAGTAAAATAACCTCTTTGTGTGGGAAAAACTTGAAAACCTTGTCACTGTGAGTAGTCTCATCGGAAAACTCAGTCGCAGGAGAGGATAACTTAGTCCCAAAGGAATTCGTGTCGTGGAAAAAATGAGTCACCGGATGGGAAAATTTTACTCACCGGACGAGTTTCAATGGAAAATACTTGTAAAATAACCTCTTTGTGTGGGAAAATATCGAGAACCTCATCACCTTGACTAGTCTCACGGGAAACTGAGTCACGTGAGGGGAAAACTTAGTCACTAAGGAATTAGTGTCGTGGGAAAAATGAGTCACCGGATGGGAAAACCTCAGTCAATGGACTAGTTTCAATGGCAAAACCTAGTAAAATAACCTCTTTGTGTTGGAATAACTCGAAAACCTAGCCACCGTGAGTAGTCTCATGGGAAAACTCTGCCATAGGAGGGGGAAACTTAGTCACTAAGGAATTAGTGCCATGGGACTAATGAGTCAACTAATGGGAAAACCATAGTCACCGAACGAGTTTCCATGGTAAATCCTAGTAAAATAACCTCTTTGTGTGTGAAAAACTAGAAAACTTTGTCACTGTGAGTGGTCTCATCGGAAAACTCAGTCGCGGGAGGGGAAAACTTTGTCACAAAGGAATTCGTGTCCTGGAAAAAATGAGTCACCGGATGGTAAAATTTTACTCACCGGACGAGTTTCAATAGAAAATACTTGTAAAATAACCTCTTTTTGTGGGAAAAACTCGAGAACCTCATCACCTTGACTAGTTTCACGGGAAAACTCAGTCACATGAGGGGAAAACTTAGTCACTAAAGAATTAGTGTCATGGGAAAAATGAGTCACCGGATGGGAAATCCTTAGTCAATGGACTAGTTTCAATGGCAAAACCTAGTAAAATAACGTTTTTGTGTTGGAATAACTCGAAAACCTGGCCACTGTGAGTAGTCTCATGGGAAAACTCACCCACAGGAGGGGAAAACTTAGTCACTAAGGAATTAGTGCCATGGGACTAATGAGTCAACTAATGGGAAAACCTTAGTCACCGAACGAGTTTCCATGGCAAATCCTAGTAAAATAACCTCTTTGTGTGTGAAAAACTAGAAAACCTTGTCACTGTGAGTGGTCTCATCGGAAAACTCAGTCGCGGGAGGGGAAAACTTTGTCACAAAGGAATTCGTGTCCTGGAAAAAATGAGTCACCGGATGGTAAAATTTTACTCACCGGACGAGTTTCAATGGAAAATACTTGTAAAATAATCTCTTTGTGTGGGAAAAACTTGAGAACCTCATCACCTTGACTAGTCTCACGGGAAAACTCAGTCACGTGAGGGGAAAACTTAGTCAGTAAGAAATTAGTGTCATGGGAAAAATGAGTCACCGGATGGGAAAACCTCAGTCAATGGACTAGTTTCAATGGCAAAACCTAGTAAAATAACCTCTTTGTGTTGGAATAACTCGAAAACCTGGCCACTGTGAGTAGTCTCGTGGGAAAACTCAGCCATAGGAGTGGGAAACTTAGTCACTAAGGAATTAGTGCCATGGGACTAATGAGTGAACTAATGGGAAAAACTTAGTCACCGAACGAGTTTCCATGGCAAATCCTAGTAAAGTAACATCTTTGTGTGGGAAAAACTAGAAAACCTTGTCACTGTGAGTAGTCTCATCGAAAAACTCAGTCGCAGGAGGGGAAAACTTAGTCACAAAGGAATTCGTTTTGTGGAAAAATGTGTCACCGGAAGGGAAACTTTTACTCACCGGACTAGTTTCAATAGAAAATACTTGTAAAATAACCTCTTTGGGTGGGAAAAACTCGAGAACCTCATCACCTTGACTAGTCTCACGGGAAAACTCAGTCATGTGAGGGGAAAACTTAGTCACTAAGAAATTAGTGTCATGGGAAAAATGAGTCACCGGATGGGAAAACCTTAGTCAATGGACTAGTTTCAATGGCAAAACCTAGTAAAATAACCACTTTGTGTTGGAATAACTCGAAAACCTTGCCACTGTGAGTAGTCTCGTGGGAAAACTCAGCCATAGGAGTGGGAAACTTAGTCACTAAGGAATTAGTGCCATGGGACTAATGAGTGAACTAATGGGAAAAACTTAGTCACCGAACAAGTTTCCATGGCAAATCCTATTAAAGTAACATCTTTGTGTGGGAAAAACTAGAAAACCTTGTCACTGTGAGTAGTCTCATCGAAAAACTCAGTCGCAGGAGGGGAAAACTTAGTCACAAAGGAATTCGTTTTGTGGAAAAATGTGTCACCGGAAGGGAAACTTTTACTCACCGGACTAGTTTCAATAGAAAATACTTGTAAAATATCCTCTTTGTGTGGGAAAAACTCGAGAACCTCATCACCTTGACTAGTCTCACGGGAAAACTCAGTCACGTGAGGGGAAAACTTAGTCACTAAGAAATTAGTGTCATGGGAAAAATGAGTCACCGGATGGGAAAACCTTAGCCAACGGACTAGTTTCAATGGAAAAACCTAGTAAAATAACCTCTTTGTGTTGGAATAACTCGAAAACCTGGCCACTGTGAGTAGTCTCATGGGAAAACTCAGCCACAGGAGGGGGAAACTTAGTCACAAAGGAATTTGTGCCATGGGACTAATGAGTCAACTAATGGGAAAACCTTAATCACCGAACGAGTTTCCATGGCAAATCCTAGTAAAATAACCTCTTTGTGTGGGAAAAACTAGAAAACCTTGTCACTGTGAGTGGTCTCATCGGAAAACTCAGTCGCGGGAGGGGAAAACTTTGTCACAAAGGAATTCGTGTCCTGGAAAAAATGAGTCACCGGATGGTAAAATTTTACTCACCGGACGAGTTTCAATGGAAAATACTTGTAAAATAACCTTTGTGTGGGAGAAACTCGAGAACCTCATCACCTTGACTAGTCTCACGGGAAAACTCTGTCACGTGAGGGGAAAACTTAGTCACTAAGGAATTAGTGTCATGGGAAAAATGAGTCACCGGATGGGAAAACCTTAGTCAATGGACTAGTTTCAATGGCAAAACCTAGTAAAATGACCTCTTTGTGTTGGAATAACTCCAAAACCTGGCCACTGTGAGTAGTCTCATGGGAAAACTCAGCCACGGGAGGGGGGAACTTAGTCACTAAGGAATTAGTGTCATGTGACTAATGAGTCAACTAATGGGAAAACCTTAGTCACCGAACGAGTTTCCATGGAAAATCCTAGTAGAGTAACCTCTTTGTGTGGGAAATAATAGAAAACCTTGTCACTGTGAGTAGTGTCATCGGAAAACTCAGTCGCGGGAGGGGAAAACATAGTCACAAAGGAATTGGTGTCATGGAAAAAATGAGTCACCGGGTGGGAAAATTTTACTCACCGGACGAGTTTCAATGGAAAATACTTGTAAAATAACCTCTTTGTGTGGGAAAAACTCGAGAACCTCACCACCTTCACTAGTCTCACGGGAAAACTCAGATACATGAGGGGAAAACTTAGTCAGTAAGGAATTAGTGTCATGGGAAAAATCAGTCACCGGATGGGAAAACCTTAGTCAATGGACTAGTTTCAATGGCAAAACAAGGTAAAATAACCTCTTTGTGTTGGAATAACTCGAAAACCTTGCCACTGTGAGTAGTCTCATGGGAAAACTCAGCCACAGGAGGGGGAAACTTAGTCACTAAAGAATTAGTGCCATGGGACTAATGAGTCATCTAATGGGAAAACCTTAGTCACCGAACGAGTTTCCATGGCAAATCCTAGTAAAGTAACCTCTTTGTGTGGGAAAAACTAGAAAACCTTGTCACTGTGAGTAGTCTCATCGGAAAACTCAGTCGCGGGAGGGGAAAACTTAGTCAAAAAGGAATTGGTGTCAGGGAAAAAATGAGTCACCGGATGGGAAAATTTTACTCACCGGACGAGTTTCAATGGAAAATACTTGTAAAGTAATCTCTTTGTGTGGGAAAAACTAGAAAACCTTGTCACTGTGAGTAGTCTCATCGGAAAACTCAGTCACGGGAGGGGAAAACTTAGTCACAAAGGAATTGGTGTCATGGAAAAAATGAGTCACCGGATGGGAAAATTTTACTCACCGGACGAGTTTCAATGGAAAATACTTGTAAAATAACCTCTTTGTGTGGGAAAAACTCGAGAACCTCACCACCTTCACTAGTCTCACGGGAAAACTCAGATACATGAGGGGAAAACTTAGTCAGTAAGGAATTAGTGTCATGGGAAAAATGAGTCACCGGATGGGAAAACCTTAGTCAATGGACTAGTTTCAACGGTAAAACCTAGTAAAATAACCTCTTTGTGTTGGAATAACTCGAAAACCTGGCCACTGTGAGTAGTCTCATGGGAAAACTCAGCCACAGGAGGGGGAAACTTAGTCACTAAAGAATTAGTGCCATGGGACTAATGAGTCAACTAATGGGAAAACCTTAGTCACCGAACGAGTTTCCATGGCAAATCCTAGTAAAGTAACATCTTTGTGTCGGAAAAACTAGAAAACCTTGTAACTGTGAGTAGTCTCATAGGAAAACTCAGTTGCAGGACGGGAAAACTTAGTCATAAAGGAATTCGTGTCATGGAAAAAATGAGTCACCGGATGGGAAAATTTTACTCACCGGATGAGTTTCAATAGAAAATACTTGTTAAATAACCTCTTTGTGTGGGAAAAACTCGAGAACCTCATCACCTTGACTAGTCTCACGGGAAAACTCAGTCACGTGTGGGAAAAACTTAGTCACTAAGGAATTAGTGTCATGGGAAAAATGAGTCACCGGATGGGAAAACCTTAGTCAATGGACTAGTTTCAATGGCAAAACCAAGTAAAATAAGCTCTTTGTGTTGGAATAACTCGAAAACCTTGCCACTGTGAGTAGTCTCATGGGAAAACTCAGCCATAGGAGGGGGAAACTTAGTCACTAAGGAATTAGTGCCATGGGACTAATGAGTCAACTAATGGGAAAACCTTAGTCACCGAACGAGTTTCCTTGGCAAATCCTAGTAAATTAACATCTTTGTGTGGGAAAAACTAGAAAACCTTGTCACTGTGAGTAGTCCATCGGAAAACTCAGTCGCGGGAGGGGAAAACTTAGTCACAAAGGAATTCGTGTCATGGAAAAAATGAGTCACCGGATGGGAAAATTTTACTCACCTTACGGGTTTCAATGGAAAATACTTGTAAAATAACCTCTTTGTGTGGGAAAAACTCGAGAACCTCATCACCTTGACTAGTCTCACGAGAAAACTCAGTCACGTGAGGGAAAAATTTAGTCTCTAAGGAATTAGTGTCATGGGAAAAATGAGTCACCGGATGGGAAAACCTTAGTCAATGGACTAGTTTCAATGGCAAAACCTAGTAAAATAACCTCTTTGTGTTGGAATAACTCGAAAACATGGCCCTGAGAGTAGTCTCATGGGAAAACTCAGCCACGGAAGGGGGAAACTTAGTCATTAAGGAATTATTGCCATGGGACTAATGAGTCAACTAATGGGAAAACCTTAGTCACCGAACGAGTTTCCACGGCAAATCCTAGTAAAGTAACCTCTTTATGTGGGAAAAACTAGAAAACCTTGTCACTGTGAGTAGTCTCATCGGAAAACTCAGTCGCGGGAGGGGAAAACTTAGTCACAAAGGAATTCGTGTCATGGAAAAAATAAGTCACTGGATTGGAAAATTTTACTCACCGGACGAGTTTCAATGGAATATACTTGTAAAATAATCTCTTTGTATGGGAAAAACTCGAGAACCTCATCACCTTGATTTGTCTCACGAGAAAACTCAGTCACGTGAGGGGAAAACTTAGTCATTAAGGAATTAGTGTCATGGGAAAAATGAGTCACCGGATGGGAAAACCTTAGTCAATGGACTAGTTTCAATGACAAGACCTAGTAAAATAACCTCTTTGTGTTGGAATAACTCGAAAACATGGCCACTGTGAGTAGTCTCATGGGAAAACTCAGCCACAGGAGGGGGAAACTTAGTCACTAATGAATTAGTGCCATGGGACTAATGAGTCAACTAATGGGAAAACCTTAGTCACCGAACGAGTTTCCAAGGAAAATCCTAGTAAAGTAACCTCTTTGTGTGGGAAAAACTAGAAAACCTTGTCACTGTGAGTAGTGTCATCGGAAAACTCAGTCGCGGGACGGGAAAACTTAGTCACAAAGGAATTCGTGTCATGGAAAAAATAAGTCACCGGATTGGAAAATTTTACTCACCGGACGAGTTTCAATAGAATATACTTGTAAAATAATCTCTTTGGTATTATATGATGACAGGATAATATATGATGTTTTTAGGTTGTTTTTTAGTATTTTTATTTTATTATTTTTGAGTCACATATAGGATTTTTAGTATTTTTACATAGATTTTATATTTATTTTGCATTCTGCATATAGATTAGCTTTTATTTGTTTTTCTAACTTTATTTTATATTTTTAGGAATTTTTATAGTTATTTTATATTTTTAGGAAAAGCTGGTATAGTTATCATTTTTGTCCAGGGACCAATTTGTAAAGTTTCAGGAAATAAAGGATCAAAGTGTAAAGGTTCAAGAGTGGAGGATGAAAAGTGAAGTTTGAAGGAGTCAAAGGGCCAGAATTGAAGTTCTAACAAAGAGAGGACTTGAAGTGAAATTGAAGAATGTGAAGCAACTCTCTTTTATTTGAGCACATGTAAAATAAGGTTGGAAGATTAATGGTGGTAAAGGGGAGGTTTCAGAACTTAATAGAGGCTGAATGTGGCCTAATTAAGCCAATCAATTCCACCATTGAAGAAGAAAGGAATCCAAGAAGAAGCTGCCAATGTTCGTCCCAGCGCTGCAGCGTTGGAAGTTCCAACGCTCAAGCGCTGGACCTCTGACTAGGATGTGAGTCAGAGGTTGCACCCAGCGCTGCAGCGTTGGAAGCCAGCGCTCAAGCGCTGGGCCTATTTCTGCCCGTTGGATTTTAATGCTTCCCAGCGCCCAAGCGTTGGGAATGCCAGCGCCCAAGCACTGGAAGTCAGGTTTTTGCTATAAATAGGGAGCTTTTCTTCACTTGTAAGACACACCTACTCAGAATACAACAAGTGTTCTTCTTTCTTCCTCAAAGATCATTGTTCCTAGGAATTGTGGGAAGCCATACTTGAGCTCCTATCCAGGGTAATTCGATGACTCTTTTAGCCATGCTTGGCTAATTCTTTTTAAGTTTCTTGGGTTGTAGTAATTTATAATTTTATGCTTTAGTATTGTTTTTACCTTTCTGAATAATATATCCATTTCATGTTTCATTTCCTTGTTCTTCATTAATCTTGTGTACAAAAGATTTCATGCTTTCTACTTATGTCATAAGGCCATTTGGTAAGTAGTAAGGGAAATAGGAAATAAAAAAGGTTATAAGTATACATTTCTTAAGGCAATTAGAATGGACGTAACTTTGTGTTGGCCTGAATTCCTTCTTCATCTTCTTTTCTAAATTAACTAATAACCAAGGCTATGGAGTTAGTAATTAGGAAGAAAGTTCTACATGACTTAAGGCAATTAGCTTGTAGAAATTCTAGGCTATAGCACCATGGAATTGGACTTAAAATTCAGAAAATAAGTAATAACTTGCTAGCATATTTATAGATTATGTAAATCAACCCAAGAGCTTAATTCTCATCATCTTATTTCTTTATTATTTTATGCTATTGTTCTTGCTTGCTATAAAATCCAACATCAAATATTCATCTCTTAAATTTTCTGCACAAGCACTAAATATTTTAATAATAGGAAACCTATCCTTTGGGTTCGATCTTTTTATTACGCGATATTGAATCGTACACTTGCGATTTTGGTATCAAGGGAAAAACTTAGTCACTAAGGAATTAGTGTCATGGGAAAAATGAGTCACCGGATGGGAAAACCTTAGTCAATGGACTAGTTTCTATGGCAAAACCAAGTAAAATAAGCTCTTTGTGTTGGAATAACTCGAAAACCTTGCCACTGTGAGTAGTCTCATGGGAAAACTCAGCCATAGGAGGGGGAAACTTAGTCACTAAGGAATTAGTGCCATGGGACTAATGAGTCAACTAATGGGAAAACCTTAGTCACCGAACGAGTTTCCTTGGCAAATCCTAGTAAATTAACATCTTTGTGTGGGAAAAACTAGAAAACCTTGTCACTGTGAGTAGTCCATCGGAAAACTCAGTCGCGGGAGGGGAAAACTTAGTCACAAAGGAATTCGTGTCATGGAAAAAATAAGTCACCGGATTGGAAAATTTTACTCACCGGACGAGTTTCAATGGAATATACTTGTAAAATAATCTCTTTGTATGGGAAAAACTTGAGAACCTCATCACCTTGACTAGTCTCACGAGAAAACTCAGTCACGTGACGGGAAAACTTAGTCATTAAGGAATTAGTGTCATGGGAAAAATGAGTCACCGGATGGGAAAACCTTAGTCAATGGACTAGTTTCAACGGCAAAACCTAGTAAAATAAACTCTTTGTGTTGGAATAACTCGAAAACATGGCCACTGTGAGTAGTCTCATGGGAAAACTCAGCCACAGGAGGGGGAAACTTAGTCACTAATGAATTAGTGCCATGGGACTAATGAGTCAACTAATGGGAAAACCTTAGTCACCGAACGAGTTTCGAAGGCAAATCCTAGTAAAGTAACCTCTTTGTGTGGGAAAAACTAGAAAACCTTGTCACTGTGAGTAGTGTCATCGGAAAACTCAGTCGCGGGACGGGAAAACTTAGTCACAAAGTAATTCGTTTCATGGAAAAAATAAGTCACCGGATTGGAAAATTTTACTCACCGGACGAGTTTCAATGGAATATACTTGTAAAATAATCTCTTTGTATGGGAAAAACTCGAGAACCTCATCACCTTGATTTGTCTCACGAGAAAACTCAGTCACGTGAGGGGAAAACTTAGTCATTAAGGAATTAGTGTCATGGGAAAAATGAGTCACCGGATGGGAAAACCTTAGTCAATGGACTAGTTTCAATGGCAAAACCTAGTAAAATAACCTCTTTGTGTTGGAATAACTCGAAAACATGGCCTCTGTGAGTAGTCTCATGGGAAAACTCAGTCACAGGAGGGGGAAACTTAGTCACTAATGAATTAGTGCCATGGGACTAATGAGTCAACTAATGGGAAAACCTTAGTCACCGAACGAGTTTCCAAGGCAAATCCTAGTAAAGTAACCTCTTTGTGTGGGAAAAACTAGAAAACCTTGTCACTGTGAGTAGTGTCATCGGAAAACTCAGTCGCGGGACGGGAAAACTTAGTCACAAAGGAATTCGTGTCATGGAAAAAATGAGTCACCGGATGGGAAAATTTTACTCACCGGACGAGTTTCAATGGAAAATACTTGTAAAATAATCTCTTTGTGTGGGAAAAACTCCAGAACCTTATCACCTTGACTAGTCTCACGGGAAAACTCAGTCACGTGAGAGAAAAACTTAGTCACTAAGGAATTAGTGTCATGGGAAAAATGAGTCACCGGATGGGAAAACCTTAGTCAATGGACTAGTTTCAATGGCAAAACCAAGTAAAATAAGCTCTTTGTGTTGGAATAACTCGAAAACCTAGCCACTGTGAGTAGTCTCATGGGAAAACTCAGCCATAGGAGGGGGAAACTTAGTCACTAAGGAATTAGTGCCATGGGACTAATGAGTCAACTAATGGGAAAACCTTAGTCACCGAACGAGTTTCCTTGGCAAATCCTAGTAAATTAACATCTTTGTGTGGGAAAAACTAGAAAACCTTGTCACTGTGAATAGTCCATCGGAAAACTTAGTCGCGGGAGGGGAAAACTTAGTCACAAAGGAATTCGTGTCATGGAAAAAATAAGTCACCGGATTGGAAAATTTTACTCACCGGACGAGTTTCAATGGAATATACTTGTAAAATAATCTCTTTGTATGGGAAAAACTCGAGAACCTCATCACCTTGACTAGTCTCACAAGAAAAATCAGTCACGTGACGGGAAAACTTAGTCATTAAGGAATTAGTGTCATGGGAAAAATGAGTCACCGGATGGGAAAACCTTAGTCAATGGACTAGTTTCAACGGAAAAACCTAGTAAAATAAACTCTTTGTGTTGGAATAACTCGAAAACATGGCCACTGTGAGTAGTCTCATGGGAAAACTCAGCCACAGGAGGGGGAAACTTAGTCACTAATGAATTAGTGCCATGGGACTAATGAGTCAACTAATGGGAAAACCTTAGTCACCGAACGAGTTTCCAAGGCAAATCCTAGTAAAGTAATCTCTTTGTGTGGGAAAAACTAGAAAACCTTGTCACGGTGAGTAGTGTCATCGGAAAACTCAGTCGCGGGACGGGAAAACTTAGTCACAAAGGAATTCGTGTCATGGAATACATGAGTCACCGGATGGGAAAATTTTACTCACCGGACGAGTTTCAATGGAAAATACTTGTAAAATAACCTCTTTGTGTGGGAAATACTCGAGAACCTCATCACCTTGACTAGTCTCACGAGAAAACTCAGTCACGTGAGGGGAAAACTTAGTCACTAAGGAATTAGTGTCATGGGAAAAATGAGTCACCGGATGGGAAAACATTAGTCAATGGACTAGTTTCAATGGAAAAACCTAGTAAAATAACCTCTTTGGGTTGGAATAACTCGAAAACCTGGCCACTGTTAGTAGTGTCATGGGAAAACTCAGCCACAGGAAAGGGAAACTTAGTCACTAAGGTATTAGTGCCATGGGACTAGTGAGTCAACTAATAGGAAAACCTTGGTCACCTTACGAGTTTCCATGGGAAATCCTAGTAAAGTAACATCTTTGTGTGAGAAAAATTAGAAAACCTTGTCACTGTGAGTAGTCTCATCGGAAAATTCAGTCGCGGGAGGGGAAAACTTAGTCACAAAGGAATTCGTGTCATGGAAAAAATGAGTCACCGGATGGGAAATTTTTACTCATCGGACGAGTTTAAATAGAAAATACTTGTAAAATAACCTCTTTGTGTTGGAAAAACTCCAGAACCTCATCACCTGGACTAGTCTCACGGGAAAACTCAATCACGTGAGGGGAAAACTTAGTCACTTAGGAATTAGTGTCATGGGAAAAATGTGTCACCGGATGGGAAAACCTTAGTCAATGGACTAGTTTCAATGGCAAAACCAAGTAAAATAACCTCTTTGTGTTGGAATAAATCGAAAACCTAGCCACTGTGAATAGTCTCATGGGTAAACTCAGCCACATGAGGGGGGAACTTAGTCACAAAGGATTTCGTGTCATGGAAAAAATGAGTCACCGGATGGGAAATTTTACTCACCGGACGAGTTTCAATGGAAAATACTTGTAAAATAACCTCTTTGTGTGGGAAAAACTCGAGAACCTCATCACCTTGACTATTCTCACGGGAAAACTCAGTCCCGTGAGGGGATAACTTAGTCACTAAGGAATTAGTGTCATGGGAAAAATGAGTCACCGGATGGGAAAACCTTTGTCAATGGACTTGTTTCAATGGCAAAACCTAGTAAAATAACCTCTTTGTGTTGGAATAACTCGAAAACCTGGTCACTGTGAGTAGTCTCATGGGAAAACTCAGCCACAGGAGGGGGAAACTTAGTCACAAAGGAATTCGTGACATGGAAACAACGAGTCACCGGATGAGAAGTTTTTACTCACCGGACGAGTTTCAATGGAAAATACTTGTAAAATAACCTCTTTGTGTGGGAAAAACTCGAGATCCTCATCACCTTGACTAGTCTCACGGGAAAACTCAGTCACATGAGGGGAAAACTTAGTCACTAAGGAATTAGTGTCATGGGAAAAAAGAATCGCCGGATGGGAAAACCTTAGTCAATGGCCTAGTTTCAAGGGCAAAACCTAGTAAAATAACCTCTTTGTGTGGGAAAAACTAGAAAACCTAGTCACTCTGAGTAGTCTCATCGGAAAACTCAGTCGTAGGAGGGGAAAACTTAGTCACCAAGGAATTCGTGTCATGGAAAAAATGAGTCACCGGATGGGAAAATTTTACTCACCGGACGATTTCAATGGAAAATACTTGTAAAATAACCTTTGTGTGGGAGAAACTCAAGAACCTCATCACCTTGACTAGTCTCACGGGAAAACTCTGTCACGTGAGGGGAAAACTTAGTCACTAAGGAATTAGTGTCATGGGAAAAATGAGTCACCGGATGGGAAAACCTTAGTCAATGGACTAGTTTCAATGGAAAAACCTAGTAAAATGACCTCTTTGTGTTGGAATAACTCCAAAACCTGGCCACTGTGAGTAGTCTCATGGGAAAACTCAGCCACGGGAGGGGGGAACTTAGTCACTAAGGAATTAGTGTCATGTGACTAATGAGTCAACTAATGGGAAAACCTTAGTCACCGAACGAGTTTCCATGGAAAATCCTAGTAGAGTAACCTCTTTGTGTGGGAAATAATAGAAAACCTTGTCACTGTGAGTAGTGTCATCGGAAAACTCAGTCGCGGGAGGGGAAAACATAGTCACAAAGGAATTGGTGTCATGGAAAAAATGAGTCACCGGGTGGGAAAATTTTACTCACCGGACGAGTTTCAATGGAAAATACTTGTAAAATAACCTCTTTGTGTGGGAAAAACTCGAGAACCTCACCACCTTCACTAGTCTCACGGGAAAACTCAGATACATGAGGGGAAAACTTAGTCAGTAAGGAATTAGTGTCATGGGAAAAATCAGTCACCGGATGGGAAAACCTTAGTCAATGGACTAGTTTCAATGGCAAAACAAGGTAAAATAACCTCTTTGTGTTGGAATAACTCGAAAACCTTGCCACTGTGAGTAGTCTCATGGGAAAACTCAGCCACAGGAGGGGGAAACTTAGTCACTAAAGAATTAGTGCCATGGGACTAATGAGTCATCTAATGGGAAAACCTTAGTCACCGAACGAGTTTCCATGGCAAATCCTAGTAAAGTAACCTCTTTGTGTGGGAAAAACTAGAAAACCTTGTCACTGTGAGTAGTCTCATCGGAAAACTCAGTCGCGGGAGGGGAAAACTTAGTCAAAAAGGAATTGGTGTCAGGGAAAAAATGAGTCACCGGATGGGAAAATTTTACTCACCGGACGAGTTTCAATGGAAAATACTTGTAAAGTAATCTCTTTGTGTGGGAAAAACTAGAAAACCTTGTCACTGTGAGTAGTCTCATCGGAAAACTCAGTCACGGGAGGGGAAAACTTAGTCACAAAGGAATTGGTGTCATGGAAAAAATGAGTCACCGGATGGGAAAATTTTACTCACCGGACGAGTTTCAATGGAAAATACTTGTAAAATAACCTCTTTGTGTGGGAAAAACTCGAGAACCTCACCACCTTCACTAGTCTCACGGGAAAACTCAGATACATGAGGGGAAAACTTAGTCAGTAAGGAATTAGTGTCATGGGAAAAATGAGTCACCGGATGGGAAAACCTTAGTCAATGGACTAGTTTCAACGGTAAAACCTAGTAAAATAACCTCTTTGTGTTGGAATAACTCGAAAACCTGGCCACTGTGAGTAGTCTCATGGGAAAACTCAGCCACAGGAGGGGGAAACTTAGTCACTAAAGAATTAGTGCCATGGGACTAATGAGTCAACTAATGGGAAAACCTTAGTCACCGAACGAGTTTCCATGGCAAATCCTAGTAAAGTAACATCTTTGTGTCGGAAAAACTAGAAAACCTTGTAACTGTGAGTAGTCTCATAGGAAAACTCAGTTGCAGGACGGGAAAACTTAGTCATAAAGGAATTCGTGTCATGGAAAAAATGAGTCACCGGATGGGAAAATTTTACTCACCGGATGAGTTTCAATAGAAAATACTTGTTAAATAACCTCTTTGTGTGGGAAAAACTCGAGAACCTCATCACCTTGACTAGTCTCACGGGAAAACTCAGTCACGTGTGGGAAAAACTTAGTCACTAAGGAATTAGTGTCATGGGAAAAATGAGTCACCGGATGGGAAAACCTTAGTCAATGGACTAGTTTCAATGGCAAAACCAAGTAAAATAAGCTCTTTGTGTTGGAATAACTCGAAAACCTTGCCACTGTGAGTAGTCTCATGGGAAAACTCAGCCATAGGAGGGGGAAACTTAGTCACTAAGGAATTAGTGCCATGGGACTAATGAGTCAACTAATGGGAAAACCTTAGTCACCGAACGAGTTTCCTTGGCAAATCCTAGTAAATTAACATCTTTGTGTGGGAAAAACTAGAAAACCTTGTCACTGTGAGTAGTCCATCGGAAAACTCAGTCGCGGGAGGGGAAAACTTAGTCACAAAGGAATTCGTGTCATGGAAAAAATGAGTCACCGGATGGGAAAATTTTACTCACCTTACGGGTTTCAATGGAAAATACTTGTAAAATAACCTCTTTGTGTGGGAAAAACTCGAGAACCTCATCACCTTGACTAGTCTCACGAGAAAACTCAGTCACGTGAGGGAAAAATTTAGTCACTAAGGAATTAGTGTCATGGGAAAAATGAGTCACCGGATGGGAAAACCTTAGTCAATGGACTAGTTTCAATGGCAAAACCTAGTAAAATAACCTCTTTGTGTTGGAATAACTCGAAAACATGGCCCTGAGAGTAGTCTCATGGGAAAACTCAGCCACGGAAGGGGGAAACTTAGTCATTAAGGAATTATTGCCATGGGACTAATGAGTCAACTAATGGGAAAACCTTAGTCACCGAACGAGTTTCCACGGCAAATCCTAGTAAAGTAACCTCTTTATGTGGGAAAAACTAGAAAACCTTGTCACTGTGAGTAGTCTCATCGGAAAACTCAGTCGCGGGAGGGGAAAACTTAGTCACAAAGGAATTCGTGTCATGGAAAAAATAAGTCACTGGATTGGAAAATTTTACTCACCGGACGAGTTTCAATGGAATATACTTGTAAAATAATCTCTTTGTATGGGAAAAACTCGAGAACCTCATCACCTTGATTTGTCTCACGAGAAAACTCAGTCACGTGAGGGGAAAACTTAGTCATTAAGGAATTAGTGTCATGGGAAAAATGAGTCACCGGATGGGAAAACCTTAGTCAATGGACTAGTTTCAATGACAAGACCTAGTAAAATAACCTCTTTGTGTTGGAATAACTCGAAAACATGGCCACTGTGAGTAGTCTCATGGGAAAACTCAGCCACAGGAGGGGGAAACTTAGTCACTAATGAATTAGTGCCATGGGACTAATGAGTCAACTAATGGGAAAACCTTAGTCACCGAACGAGTTTCCAAGGAAAATCCTAGTAAAGTAACCTCTTTGTGTGGGAAAAACTAGAAAACCTTGTCACTGTGAGTAGTGTCATCGGAAAACTCAGTCGCGGGACGGGAAAACTTAGTCACAAAGGAATTCGTGTCATGGAAAAAATAAGTCACCGGATTGGAAAATTTTACTCACCGGACGAGTTTCAATAGAATATACTTGTAAAATAATCTCTTTGGTATTATATGATGACAGGATAATATATGATGTTTTTAGGTTGTTTTTTAGTATTTTTATTTTATTATTTTTGAGTCACATATAGGATTTTTAGTATTTTTACATAGATTTTATATTTATTTTGCATTCTGCATATAGATTAGCTTTTATTTGTTTTTCTAACTTTATTTTATATTTTTAGGAATTTTTATAGTTATTTTATATTTTTAGGAAAAGCTGGTATAGTTATCATTTTTGTCCAGGGACCAATTTGTAAAGTTTCAGGAAATAAAGGATCAAAGTGTAAAGGTTCAAGAGTGGAGGATGAAAAGTGAAGTTTGAAGGAGTCAAAGGGCCAGAATTGAAGTTCTAACAAAGAGAGGACTTGAAGTGAAATTGAAGAATGTGAAGCAACTCTCTTTTATTTGAGCACATGTAAAATAAGGTTGGAAGATTAATGGTGGTAAAGGGGAGGTTTCAGAACTTAATAGAGGCTGAATGTGGCCTAATTAAGCCAATCAATTCCACCATTGAAGAAGAAAGGAATCCAAGAAGAAGCTGCCAATGTTCGTCCCAGCGCTGCAGCGTTGGAAGTTCCAACGCTCAAGCGCTGGACCTCTGACTAGGATGTGAGTCAGAGGTTGCACCCAGCGCTGCAGCGTTGGAAGCCAGCGCTCAAGCGCTGGGCCTATTTCTGCCCGTTGGATTTTAATGCTTCCCAGCGCCCAAGCGGTGGGAATGCCAGCGCCCAAGCACTGGAAGTCAGGTTTTTGCTATAAATAGGGAGCTTTTCTTCACTTGTAAGACACACCTACTCAGAATACAACAAGTGTTCTTCTTTCTTCCTCAAAGATCATTGTTCCTAGGAATTGTGGGAAGCCATACTTGAGCTCCTATCCAGGGTAATTCGATGACTCTTTTAGCCATGCTTGGCTAATTCTTTTTAAGTTTCTTGGGTTGTAGTAATTTATAATTTTATGCTTTAGTATTGTTTTTACCTTTCTGAATAATATATCCATTTCATGTTTCATTTCCTTGTTCTTCATTAATCTTGTGTACAAAAGATTTCATGCTTTCTACTTATGTCATAAGGCCATTTGGTAAGTAGTAAGGGAAATAGGAAATAAAAAAGGTTATAAGTATACATTTCTTAAGGCAATTAGAATGGACGTAACTTTGTGTTGGCCTGAATTCCTTCTTCATCTTCTTTTCTAAATTAACTAATAACCAAGGCTATGGAGTTAGTAATTAGGAAGAAAGTTCTACATGACTTAAGGCAATTAGCTTGTAGAAATTCTAGGCTATAGCACCATGGAATTGGACTTAAAATTCAGAAAATAAGTAATAACTTGCTAGCATATTTATAGATTATGTAAATCAACCCAAGAGCTTAATTCTCATCATCTTATTTCTTTATTATTTTATGCTATTGTTCTTGCTTGCTATAAAATCCAACATCAAATATTCATCTCTTAAATTTTCTGCACAAGCACTAAATATTTTAATAATAGGAAACCTATCCTTTGGGTTCGATCTTTTTATTACGCGATATTGAATCGTACACTTGCGATTTTGGTATCAAGGGAAAAACTTAGTCACTAAGGAATTAGTGTCATGGGAAAAATGAGTCACCGGATGGGAAAACCTTAGTCAATGGACTAGTTTCTATGGCAAAACCAAGTAAAATAAGCTCTTTGTGTTGGAATAACTCGAAAACCTTGCCACTGTGAGTAGTCTCATGGGAAAACTCAGCCATAGGAGGGGGAAACTTAGTCACTAAGGAATTAGTGCCATGGGACTAATGAGTCAACTAATGGGAAAACCTTAGTCACCGAACGAGTTTCCTTGGCAAATCCTAGTAAATTAACATCTTTGTGTGGGAAAAACTAGAAAACCTTGTCACTGTGAGTAGTCCATCGGAAAACTCAGTCGCGGGAGGGGAAAACTTAGTCACAAAGGAATTCGTGTCATGGAAAAAATAAGTCACCGGATTGGAAAATTTTACTCACCGGACGAGTTTCAATGGAATATACTTGTAAAATAATCTCTTTGTATGGGAAATCTTGAGAACCTCATCACCTTGACTAGTCTCACGAGAAAACTCAGTCACGTGACGGGAAAACTTAGTCATTAAGGAATTAGTGTCATGGGAAAAATGAGTCACCGGATGGGAAAACCTTAGTCAATGGACTAGTTTCAACGGCAAAACCTAGTAAAATAAACTCTTTGTGTTGGAATAACTCGAAAACATGGCCACTGTGAGTAGTCTCATGGGAAAACTCAGCCATAGGAGGGGGAAACTTAGTCACTAATGAATTAGTGCCATGGGACTAATGAGTCAACTAATGGGAAAACCTTAGTCACCGAACGAGTTTCGAAGGCAAATCCTAGTAAAGTAACCTCTTTGTGTGGGAAAAACTAGAAAACCTTGTCACTGTGAGTAGTGTCATCGGAAAACTCAGTCGCGGGACGGGAAAACTTAGTCACAAAGTAATTCGTTTCATGGAAAAAATAAGTCACCGGATTGGAAAATTTTACTCACCGGACGAGTTTCAATGGAATATACTTGTAAAATAATCTCTTTGTATGGGAAAAACTCGAGAACCTCATCACCTTGATTTGTCTCACGAGAAAACTCAGTCACGTGAGGGGAAAACTTAGTCATTAAGGAATTAGTGTCATGGGAAAAATGAGTCACCGGATGGGAAAACCTTAGTCAATGGACTAGTTTCAATGGCAAAACCTAGTAAAATAACCTCTTTGTGTTGGAATAACTCGAAAACATGGCCTCTGTGAGTAGTCTCATGGGAAAACTCAGTCACAGGAGGGGGAAACTTAGTCACTAATGAATTAGTGCCATGGGACTAATGAGTCAACTAATGGGAAAACCTTAGTCACCGAACGAGTTTCCAAGGCAAATCCTAGTAAAGTAACCTCTTTGTGTGGGAAAAACTAGAAAACCTTGTCACTGTGAGTAGTGTCATCGGAAAACTCAGTCGCGGGACGGGAAAACTTAGTCACAAAGGAATTCGTGTCATGGAAAAAATGAGTCACCGGATGGGAAAATTTTACTCACCGGACGAGTTTCAATGGAAAATACTTGTAAAATAATCTCTTTGTGTGGGAAAAACTCCAGAACCTTATCACCTTGACTAGTCTCACGGGAAAACTCAGTCACGTGAGAGAAAAACTTAGTCACTAAGGAATTAGTGTCATGGGAAAAATGAGTCACCGGATGGGAAAACCTTAGTCAATGGACTAGTTTCAATGGCAAAACCAAGTAAAATAAGCTCTTTGTGTTGGAATAACTCGAAAACCTTGCCACTGTGAGTAGTCTCATGGGAAAACTCAGCCATAGGAGGGGGAAACTTAGTCACTAAGGAATTAGTGCCATGGGACTAATGAGTCAACTAATGGGAAAACCTTAGTCACCGAACGAGTTTCCTTGGCAAATCCTAGTAAATTAACATCTTTGTGTGGGAAAAACTGGAAAACCTTGTCACTGTGAATAGTCCATCGGAAAACTTAGTCGCGGGAGGGGAAAACTTAGTCACAAAGGAATTCGTGTCATGGAAAAAATAAGTCACCGGATTGGAAAATTTTACTCACCGGACGAGTTTCAATGGAATATACTTGTAAAATAATCTCTTTGTATGGGAAAAACTCGAGAACCTCATCACCTTGACTAGTCTCACAAGAAAAATCAGTCACGTGACGGGAAAACTTAGTCATTAAGGAATTAGTGTCATGGGAAAAATGAGTCACCGGATGGGAAAACCTTAGTCAATGGACTAGTTTCAACGGAAAAACCTAGTAAAATAAACTCTTTGTGTTGGAATAACTCGAAAACATGGCCACTGTGAGTAGTCTCATGGGAAAACTCAGCCACAGGAGGGGGAAACTTAGTCACTAATGAATTAGTGCCATGGGACTAATGAGTCAACTAATGGGAAAACCTTAGTCACCGAACGAGTTTCCAAGGCAAATCCTAGTAAAGTAATCTCTTTGTGTGGGAAAAACTAGAAAACCTTGTCACGGTGAGTAGTGTCATCGGAAAACTCAGTCGCGGGACGGGAAAACTTAGTCACAAAGGAATTCGTGTCATGGAATACATGAGTCACCGGATGGGAAAATTTTACTCACCGGACGAGTTTCAATGGAAAATACTTGTAAAATAACCTCTTTGTGTGGGAAATACTCGAGAACCTCATCACCTTGACTAGTCTCACGAGAAAACTCAGTCACGTGAGGGGAAAACTTAGTCACTAAGGAATTAGTGTCATGGGAAAAATGAGTCACCGGATGGGAAAACATTAGTCAATGGACTAGTTTCAATGGAAAAACCTAGTAAAATAACCTCTTTGGGTTGGAATAACTCGAAAACCTGGCCACTGTTAGTAGTGTCATGGGAAAACTCAGCCACAGGAAAGGGAAACTTAGTCACTAAGGTATTAGTGCCATGGGACTAGTGAGTCAACTAATAGGAAAACCTTAGTCACCTTACGAGTTTCCATGGGAAATCCTAGTAAAGTAACATCTTTGTGTGAGAAAAATTAGAAAACCTTGTCACTGTGAGTAGTCTCATCGGAAAACTCAGTCGCGGGAGGGGAAAACTTAGTCACAAAGGAATTCGTGTCATGGAAAAAATGAGTCACCGGATGGGAAATTTTTACTCATCGGACGAGTTTAAATGGAAAATACTTGTAAAATAACCTCTTTGTGTTGGAAAAACTCCAGAACCTCATCACCTGGACTAGTCTCACGGGAAAACTCAATCACGTGAGGGGAAAACTTAGTCACTTAGGAATTAGTGTCATGGGAAAAATGTGTCACCGGATGGGAAAACCTTAGTCAATGGACTAGTTTCAATGGCAAAACCAAGTAAAATAACCTCTTTGTGTTGGAATAAATCGAAAACCTAGCCACTGTGAATAGTCTCATGGGTAAACTCAGCCACATGAGGGGGGAACTTAGTCACAAAGGATTTCGTGTCATGGAAAAAATGAGTCACCGGATGGGAAATTTTACTCACCGGACGAGTTTCAATGGAAAATACTTGTAAAATAACCTCTTTGTGTGGGAAAAACTCGAGAACCTCATCACCTTGACTATTCTCACGGGAAAACTCAGTCCCGTGAGGGGATAACTTAGTCACTAAGGAATTAGTGTCATGGGAAAAATGAGTCACCGGATGGGAAAACCTTTGTCAATGGACTTGTTTCAATGGCAAAACCTAGTAAAATAACCTCTTTGTGTTGGAATAACTCGAAAACCTGGTCACTGTGAGTAGTCTCATGGGAAAACTCAGCCACAGGAGGGGGAAACTTAGTCACAAAGGAATTCGTGACATGGAAACAACGAGTCACCGGATGAGAAGTTTTTACTCACCGGACGAGTTTCAATGGAAAATACTTGTAAAATAACCTCTTTGTGTGGGAAAAACTCGAGATCCTCATCACCTTGACTAGTCTCACGGGAAAACTCAGTCACATGAGGGGAAAACTTAGTCACTAAGGAATTAGTGTCATGGGAAAAAAGAATCGCCGGATGGGAAAACCTTAGTCAATGGCCTAGTTTCAAGGGCAAAACCTAGTAAAATAACCTCTTTGTGTGGGAAAAACTAGAAAACCTAGTCACTCTGAGTAGTCTCATCGGAAAACTCAGTCGTAGGAGGGGAAAACTTAGTCACTAAGGAATTCGTGTCATGGAAAAAATGAGTCACCGGATGGGAAAATTTTACTCACCGGACGATTTCAATGGAAAATACTTGTAAAATAACATCTTTGTGTGGGAAAACCTCGAGAACCTCATCACCTTGACTAGTCTCACGGGAAAACTCAGTCACATGAGGGGAAAACTTAGTCACTAAGGAATTAGTGTCTCGGGAAAAATGAATCACCGGATGGGAAAACCTTAGTCAATGGACTAGTTTCAATGGCAAAACCTAGTAAAATAACCTCTTTGTGTGGGAAAAACTAGAAAACGTTGTCACTATGTGTAGTCTCATCGAAAAACTAAGTCAAATGAGGGGAAAACTTAGTCACTAAGGAATTAGTGTCATGGGAAAAATGAGTCACCGGATGGGAAAACCTTAGTCAATGGACTAGTTTCAATGGCAAAACCAAGTAAAATAACCTCTTTGTGTTGGAATAACTCGAAAACGTTGCCACTGTGGGTAGTCTCATTTGAAAACTCAGCCACAGGATGGGGAAACTTAGTCACTAACGAATTAGTGCCATGGGACTAATGAGTCAACTAATGGGAAGACCTTAGTCACCGAACGAGTTTCCATGGCAAATCCTAGTAAAGTAACATCTTTGTGTGGGAAAAACTAGAAAACCTTGTCTTTGTGAGTAGTCTCATCGGAAAGCTCAGTTGCGGGAGGGGAAAACTTAGTCACAAAGGAATTCGTTTTATGGAAAAAATGTGTCACCGGATGGGAAAATTTTACGCACCGGATGAGTTTCAATGGAAAATTCTTGTAAAATAACTTCTTTGTGTGGGAAAAACTCGAGAACCTCATGACTTTGACTAGTCTCACGGGAAAACTCAGTCACATGAGGGGAAAAATTAGTCACTAAGGAATTAGTGTCATGGGAAAAATGAGTCAGCGGATGGGAAAACCTTTGTCAATGGACTAGTTTCAATGGCAAAACCTAGTAAAATAGCCTCTTTGTGTTGGAATAACTCGAAAACCTGGCCACTGTGAGTAGTCTCATGGGAAAATTCAGCCAAAGGAGGGGGAAACTTAATGAATAAGGAATTAGTGCCATGGGACTAATGAGTCAACTAATGGGAAAACCTTAGTCACCTTACGAGTTTCCATGGCAAATCCTAGTAAAGTAACATCTTTGTGTGGGAAAAACTAGAAAACCTTGTCACTGTGAGTAGTCTCATCGGAAAACTCAGTCGCGGGAGGGGAAAACTTAGTCACAAAGGAATTCGTCTCATGGAAAAAATGAGTCCCCGGATGGGAAAATTTTACTCACCGGACGAGTTTAAATGGAAAATACTTGTAAAATAACCTCTTTGTGTGGGAAAAACTCGAGAACCTCATCACCTTGACTAGTCTCACGGGAAAACTCAGTCACGTGAGGGGAAAACTTAGTCACTAAGGAATTAGTGTCATGGGAAAAATGAGTCACCGGATGGGAAAACCTTAGTCAATTGACTAGTTTCAATGGCAAAACCAAGTAAAATAACCTCTTTGTGTTGGAATAAATCGAAAACCTGGCCACTGTGAATAGTCTCATGGATAAACTCAGTCACATGAGGGGGAAACTTAGTCACAAAGGAATTCGTGTCATGGAAAATATGAGTCACCGGATGGGAAACTTTACTCACCGGACGAGTTTCAATGGAAAATACTTATAAAATAACCTCTTTGTGTGGGAAAAACTCGAGAACCTCATCACCTTGACTATTCTCACGGGAAAACTCAGTCCCGTGAGGGGAAAACTTAGTCACTAAGGAATTAGTGTCATGGGAAAAATGAGTCACCGGATGGGAAAACCTTTGTCAATGGACTTGTTTCAATGGCAAAACCTAGTAAAATAACCTCTTTGTGTTGGAATAACTCGAAAACCTTGTCACTGTGAGTAGTCTCATCGGAAAACTCAGTCGCGGGAGAGGAAAATTTAGTCACCAAGGAATTCGTGTCATGGAAACAATAAGTCATCGGATGGGAAAAGTTTACTCACGATACGAGTTTCAATGGAAAATACTTGTAAAATAACCTCTTTGTGTGGGAAAAACTCGAGATCCTCATCACCTTGACTAGTCTCACGGGAAAACTCAGTCACATGAGGGGAAAACTTAGTCACTAAGGAATTAGTGTCATGGGAAAAATGAGTCACCGGATGGGAAAACCTTAGTCAATGGACTAGTTTCAATGGCAAAACCTAGTAAAATAACCTCTTTGTGTTGGAATAACTCGAAAACCTGGTCACTGTGAGTAGTCTCATGGGAAAACTCAGCCACGGGAGGGGGAAACTTAGTCACAAAGGAATTCGTGTCATGGAAACAACGAGTCACCGGATGAGAAGTTTTTACTCACCGGACGAGTTTCAATGGAAAATACTTGTAAAATAACCTCTTTGTGTGGGAAAAACTCGAGATCCTCATCACCTTGACTAGTCTCACGGGAAAACTCAGTCACATGAGGGGAAAACTTAGTCACTAAGGAATTAGTGTCATTGGAAAAAAGAATCACCGGATGGGAAAACTTTAGTCAATGGCCTAGTTTCAAGGGCAAAACCTAGTAAAATAACCTCTTTGTGTGGGAAAAACTAGAAAACCTAGTCACTTTGAGTAGTCTCATCGGAAAACTCAGTCGTAGGAGGGGAAAACTTAGTCACCAAGGAATTCGTGTCATGGAAAAAATGTGTCACCGGATGGGAAAATTTTACTCACCGGACGATTTCAATGGAAAATACTTGTAACATAACATCTTTGTGTTGGAAACCCTCGAGAACCTCATCACCTTGACTAGTCTCACGGGAAAACTCAGTCACATGAGGGGAAAACTTAGTCACTATGGAATTAGTGTCATGGGAAAAATGAGTCACCGGATGGGAAAACCTTAGTCAATGGACTAGTTTCAATGGCAAAACCTAGTAAAATAACCTCTTTGTGTTGGAATAACTCGAAAACCTTGCCACTGTGAGTAGTCTCATTTGAAAACTCAGCCACAGGATAGGGAAACTTAGTCACTAAGGAATTAGTGCCATGGGACTAATGAGTCAACTAATGGGAAAACCTTAGTCACCGAACGAGTTTCCATGGCAAATCCTAGTAAAGTAACATCTTTGTGTGGGAAAAACTAGAAAACCTTGTCACTGTGAGTAGTCTCATCGGAAAACTCAGTCGCGGGAGGGGAAAACTTAGTCACAAAGGAATTCGTGTCATGGAAAAAATGAGTCACCGGATGGGAAATTTTTACTCACCGGACGAGTTTAAATTGAAAGTACTTGTAAAATAACCTCTTTGTGTGGGAAAAACTCCAGAACCTCATCACCTTGACTAGTCTCACGGGAAAACTCAGTCACGTGAGGGGAAAACTTAGTCACTAAGGATTTAGTGTCATGGGAAAAATGAGTCACTGGATGGGAAAACCTTAATCAATGGTCTAGTTTCAATGCACAAACCAAGTAAAATAACCTCTTTGTGTTGGAATAACTCGAAAACGTTGCCACTGTGGGTAGTCTCATTTGAAAACTCAGCCACAGGATGGGGAAACTTAGTCACTAACGAATTAGTGCCATGGGACTAATGAGTCAACTAATGGGAAGACCTTAGTCACCGAACGTGTTTCCATTGCAAATCCTAGTAAAGTAACATCTTTGTGTGGGAAAAACTAGAAAACCTTGTCTTTGTGAGTAGTCTCATCGGAAAGCTCAGTTGCGGGAGGGGAAAACTTAGTCACAAAGGATTTCGTTTTATGGAAAAAATGTGTCACCGGATGGGAAAATTTTACGCACCGGATGAGTTTTAATGGAAAATTCTTGTAAAATAACTTCTTTGTGTGGGAAAAACTCGAGAACCTCATCACTTTGACTAGTCTCACGGGAAAACTCAGTCACCTGAGGGGAAAAATTAGTCACTAAGGAATTAGTGTCATGGGAAAAATGAGTCAGCGGATGGGAAAACCTTAGTCAATGGACTAGTTTCAATGGCAAAACCTAGTAAAATAGCCTCTTTGTGTTGGAATAACTCGAAAACCTGGCCACTGTGAGTAGTCTCATGGGAAAATTCAGCCAAAGGAGGGGGAAACTTAATGAATAAGGAATTAGTGCCATGGGACTAATGAGTCAACCAATGGGAAAACCTTAGTCACCTTACGAGTTTCCATGGCAAATCCTAGTAAAGTAACATCTTTGTGGGGGAAAAACTAGAAAACCTTGTCACTGTGAGTAGTCTCATCGGAAAACTCAGTCGCGGGAGGGGAAAACTTAGTCACAAAGGAATTCGTGTCATGGAAAAAATAAGTCACTGGATTGGAAAATTTTACTCACCGGACGAGTTTCAATGGAATATACTTGTAAAATAATCTCTTTGTGTGGGAAAAACTCCAGAACCTCATCACCTTGACTAGTCTCACGGGAAAACTCAGTCACGTGAGGGGAAAACTTAGTCACTAAGGAATTAGTGTCATGGGAAAAATGAGTCACCAGATGGGAAAACCTTAGTCAATGGACTAGTTTCAATGGCAAAACCAAGTAAAATAACCTCTTTGTGTTGGAATAAATCGAAAACCTGGCCACTGTGAATAGTCTCATGGGTAAACTCAGTCACATGAGGGGGAAATTTAGTCACAAAGGAATTCGTGTCATGGAAAAAATGAGTCACCGGATGGGAAATTTTACTCACCGGACGAGTTTCAATGGATAATACTTATAAAATAACCTCTTTATGTGGGAAAAACTCGAGAACCTCATCACCTTGACTATTCTCACGGGAAAACTCAGTCCCGTGAGGGGAAAACTTAGTCACTAAGGAATTAGTGTCATGGGAAAAATGAGTCACCGGATGGGAAAACCTTTGTCAATGGACTTGCTTCATTGGCAAAACCTACTAAAATAACCTCTTTGTGTTGGAATAACTCGAAAACCTTGTCACTGTGAGTAGTCTCATCGGAAAACTCAGTCGCGGGAGGGGAAAATTTAGTCACCAAGGAATTCGTGTCATGGAAACAATGAGTCATCGGATGGGAAAAGTTTACTCACCATACGAGTGTCAATGGAAAATACTTGTAAAATAACCTCTTTGTGTGGGAAAAACTCGAGATCCTCATCACCTTGACTAGTCTCACGGGAAAACTCAGTCACATGAGGGGAAAACTTAGTCACTAAGGAATTAGTGTCATGGGAAAAATGAGTCACCGGATGGGAAAACCTTAGTCAATGGACTAGTTTCAATGGCAAAACCTAGTAAAATAACCTCTTTGTGTTGGAATAACTCGAAAACCTGGTCACTGTGAGTAGTCTCATGGGAAAACTCAGCCACAGGACGGGGAAACTTAGTCACAAAGGAATTCGTGTCATGGAAACAACGAGTCACCGGATGAGAAGTTTTTACTCACCGGACGAGTTTCAATGGAAAATACTAGTAAAATAACCTCTTTGTGTGGGAAAAACTCGGGATCCTCATCACCTTGACTAGTCTCACGGGAAAACTCGGTCACATGAGGGGAAAACTTAGTCACTAAGGAATTAGTGTCATTGGAAAAAAGAATCACCGGATGGGAAAACCTTAGTCAATGGCCTAGTTTCAAGGGCAAAACCTAGTAAAATAACCTCTTTGTGTGGGAAAAACTAGAAAACCTAGTCACTCTGAGTAGTCTCATCGGAAAACTCAGTCGTAGGAGGGGAAAACTTAGTCACCAAGGAATTCGTGTCATGGAAAAAATGAGTCACCGGATGGGAAAATTTTACTCACCGGATGATTTCAATGGAAAATACTTGTAAAATAACATCTTTGTGTGGGAAAACCTCGAGAACCTCATCACCTTGACTAGTCTCACGGGAAAACTCAGTCACATGAGGGGAAAACTTAGTCACTAAGGAATTAGTGTCATGGGAAAAATGAGTCACCGGATGGGAAAACCTTAGTCAATGTACTAGTTTCAATGGCAAACCCTAGTAAAATAACCTCTTTGTGTTGGAATAACTCGAAAACCTTGCCACTGTGAGTAGTCTCATTTGAAAACTCAGCCACAGGATAGGGAAACTTAGTCACTAAGGAATTAGTGCCATGGGACTAATGAGTCAACTAATGGGAAAACCTTAGTCACCGAACAAGTTTCCATGGCAAATCCTAGTAAAGTAACATCTTTGTGTGGGAAAAACTAGAAAACCTTGTCACTGTGAGTAGTCTCATCGGAAAACTCAGTCGCGGGAGGGGAAAACTTAGTCACAAAGGAATTCGTGTCATGGAAAAAATGAGTCACCGGATGGGAAATTTTACTCACCGGACGAGTTTCAATGGAAAATACTTGTAAAATAACCTCTTTGTGTGGGAAAAACTCGAGAACCTCATCACCTTGACTATTCTCACGGGAAAACTCAGTCCCGTCAGGGGAAATCTTAGTCACTAAGGAATTAGTGTCATGGGAAAAATGAGTCACCGGATGGGAAAACCTTTGTCAATGGAATTGTTTCAATGGCAAAACCTAGTAAAATAACCTCTTTGTGTTGGAATAACTCGAAAACCTTGTCACTGTGAGTAGTCTCATCGGAAAACTCAGTCGCGGGAGGGGAAAATTTAGTCACCAAGGAATTCGTGTCATGGAAACAGTGAGTCATCGGATGGGAAAAGTTTACACACCAGACGAGTTTCAATGGAAAATACTTTTAAAATAACCTCTTTGTGTGGGAAAAACTCGAGATCCTCGTCACCTTGACTATCACATGAGGGGAAAACTTAGTCACTAAGGAATTAGTGTCATGGGAAAAATGAGTCACCGGATGGGAAAACCTTAGTCAATGGACTTGTTTCAATGGCAAAACCTAGTAAAATAACCTCTTTGTGTTGGAATAACTCGAAAACCTGGCCACTGTGAGTAGTCTCATGGGAAAATTCAGCCACGGGAGGGGGAAACTTAGTCACTAAGGAATTAGTGCCATGAGACTAATGAGTCAACTAATGGGAAAACCTTAGTCACCGAACGAGTTTCCATGGCAAATCCTAGTAAAATAACCGCTTTGTGTGGGAAAAACTAGAAAACCTTGTCACTGTGAGTAGCCTCATCGGAAAACTCAGTCGCATGAGGGGAAAACTTAGTCACAGAGGAACTCGTGTCATGGAAAAAACGAGTCACCGGATAGGAATACCTTAGTCAATGGACTAGTTTTAATGGCAAAACCTTGTAAAATAACCTCTTTGTGTTGGAATAACTCGAAAACCTGGCCACTGTGAGTAGTCTCATGGGAAATTTCAGCCACAGGAGGGGGAAACATAGTCAGTAAGGAATAGTGCCGTGGGACTAACGAGCCAACTAATGGGAAAACCTTAGTCACCGAATGAGTCTACATGGAAAATCCTATAATATAACCACTTTGCGTGGGAAAAACTAGAAAACCTAGTCACTGTCAGTAGTCTCATCAGAAAACTCAGTCGCAGGAGGGGAAAACTTAGTCACAAAGGAATTCGTGTCATGGAAAAAATGAGTCACCGGATGGGGAAATTTTACTCACCGGACGAGTTTCAATGGAAAATACTTGTAAAATAACCTCTTTGTGAATACTTTATCTGATTAAACTGCTTTGTGAAAAATTCTATGTTTTTAAGCAGTTAGGATTGCATGCTGTAGAAAGGATTTTTGATGTCTTGATTGTTTGGTTGTTGGCTAAGTCTTTTTCTGAGTTCTAAAAAGGGTACCACTTACCCTATCTTTTTCTGAGAGCTGAGGACTCTGAATTCTTGAATGTGAAATTTTTCTGCCTTGTGTTACATGTTGATTGGAGTTTTGTGTACTTTGTGAGTTGAGAAGAGATATTAGGCATTTTTGAAAACTCAGAGTTTTGCTTGAATTGTTATATCCACTAGTAGCCCCTTTTGAGCCTTAAAAGAGTCATTCTTTGGAGCCTACTTTGTGTGATAATTTTGTTGTTATAGTGATGCATGTGCTGAATTTGTAGAGCTATGTTTGTTGGGTTTCTCTCTAGAAAAAAAAGAAAGAGAAGGAAAAGTTGAAAAAAGAAGGTATGTGCCTTAGGAAAAATAATGAAGTAGTGGGGGTGAGAAAGAGTATGAGGGGAGTAAAATTCAAGTCATTCATCCCATACATTCCACTACTTTTCAAAAAAAAAAAAAAAAGAAAGAAGAGAAAAAGAGAAAAATTGAGAGAACCCTTGAGTTGAATTGTTTAAGCTCTTAGTCAAGGAAAAATCACTTAACAACAAATTCTGAGTCAGCCAATAGAGTTGCCAAGTTTTGAAATCCATACCTTAAATTGTTCAACCCTTTGGCCAAGTTACAACCTTTAAAAATCTCTTCAAAATCACTTGGTTGCTTTACTTCAGTTTTGATTTGAATTATAGGCAGGATTATTGAGCTTTCTTGTTTTCATGGAGAATATTATTTTTGGTGAGCTTAATTGATGAACTCAAACATGTTAAAAGCCAAGCCTAACTTTCTTGATTCTTTGTCTATAAAACATGCATGTCTTCCTTTTCTGCTAAGCTTTCTTTGAAAGGTTTCTGTGCTTCAAGTTGTAATCAGATAAAAACTTTCTCAAAACCCAGGGTCGAGTTTTTCTTTAAGTTTTGTCGCTTGAGGACAAGCTGTCGCTGGGTATAGTGGTGTGATGAGTGGATTTTATATGATGTTTTTAGGCTATTTTTAGTCTTTTTATTTTTATTATTTTGAGTCTCATGTAGGTTTTTTATTGTTTTTATATAGATTTTATATTTATTTTGCATTTTGCATATAGATTAGATTTTTTGTGTTTTTCTATCTTTATTTTATATTTTTAGGAATTTTTCTAGTTATTTTATATTTTTAGGAAAAGCTGGTTTAGTTATCATTTTTGTCCAGGGACCAATGTGTAAAGTTTCAGGAAGTCAGGGACCAAATTGTAAAAGTTCAAGAGTGGAGGACTTGAAGTGAAGATTGAGAGAATATGAGGGCTTGAATTGAAGTGCTAACCAAGGGAGGACCAAAGTGAAAAAGAAGAATATGAAGAATCACTCTCCAATTTAGCACATGGAAAAAATGCTTAAAGGAATTGATGTTAGTGGAGGAAGGGTTTCAGAATTGATCAAGGCTGGTTAGTGGCTTTTTATGGCCATCAAAACCCACTACCATGAATGAAGAAGGAAGGAAAAGCTTGAAGATGAAGAAGCAGCGTCCCAGCGCTCAAGCGTTGGGATCCCAGCGCTCCAGCGCTGGGGTTCTGACTAGATGATGAGTCAGATGGTGACCCAGCGCCCAAGCGTTGGAAAGCCAGCGCTCAAGCGCTGGGCCTCGGACAGAAAGTGGATTTTTAATGCATCCTAGCGCCCAGGCGTTGGGAAAGCCAGCGCTCAAGCGTTGGAGGCTGGATTTTTACTATAAATAGGACCTTTTTCTTCACTTGTAAGACACACCTTCATAGAATACAACAAGTATTCTCTCTTTCTCCCTCAAAGATCATTGTTCCTAGGACTTGTGGGAAGCCATACTTGAGCTCCTATCCAGGGTAATTCAATGAATCTTTTAGCCATGCTTGGCTAATTCTTCTTTAAGTTTTTGGGTTGTTTTAGTTTATAATACATGTTCTAGTCTTTTTCTACATTTCTGAATTTTTATTTCCATTCATGTTTTATTACCTTATGCTTTATTTCTATCTTGTGGATCCCAAGAAGTTTTGCTTATTACTTATTACATAAGGCCATTTGGTGAGTAGTAAGGGAACTAGGTAATAAAAAAGGTTATAAGTATACTTCACTAAGGAATTAGGAAGGACGTAACTTTATGTTGGCCTGAACATCTTCTTCATCTTCTTCTTTAGTTAACTAGGTGCCAAGGAATTGGGTTTAGTAATTAAAAAGAAAGATCTACAATGCTTAAGGAATTAACTTGTAGTTACACTAGGCTATAGCATCATGATATTGGTTTTATAATTCAGGAATTTAGTAGGAAATTTCTAGCATGTTTTTATAGACTATGTAAACCAACCCAAGAGCTTAATATTCATCATCTCTTTATTCTATTATTTTATGCTATTGTTTCTTCCTAGTTCTCAAACCAACAACAAATATACATCTTTTTATTTTTTCTGTTTAAGTACTAAACTTAATATTAACAAGAACACCTATCCCTTGGGTTCGAACATTTTTATTACGCGATAGTAAATTGTACACTTGCAATTTCATTATCAATGGGAAAAATGAGTCACCGGATGGGAAAACCTTAGTCAATGGACTAGTTTCAATGGCAAAACCTAGTAAAATAACCTCTTTGTGTTGGAATAACTCGAAAACCTGGCCACTGTTAGTAGTCTCATGGGAAAACTCATCCACGGGAGGGGGAAACTTAGTCACTAAGGAATTAGTGCCATGGGACTAATGAGTCAACTAATGGGAAAAGCTTAGTCACCGAACGAGTTTCCATGGCAAATCCTAGTAAATTAACCTCTTTGTGTGGGAAAAACTAGAAAACCTTGTCACTGTGAGTAGTCTCATCGGAAAAGTAAGTCGTGGGAGGGGAAATTTAGTCACAAAGGAATTGGTGTCATGGAAAAAATGAGTCACCGGATGGGAAAATTTTAATCACCGGACGAGTTTCAATGGAAAACACTTGTAAAATAACCTCTTTGTGTGGGAAAAACTCCAGAACCTCATCACCTTGACTAGTCTCACGAGAAAACTCAGTCACGTGAGGGGAAAACTAAGTCACTAAGGAATTAGTGTCATGGGGAAAATGAGTCACCGGATGGGAAAACCTTAGTCAATGGACTAGTTTCAATGGCAAAACAAAGTAAAATAACCTCTTTGTGTTGGAATAACTCGAAAACCTGGTCACTGTGAGTAGCCTCATGGGAAAACTCAGCCACAGGAGGGGGAAACTTAGTCACTAAGGAATTAGTGCCATGGGACTAATGAGTCAACTAATGGGAAAACCTTAGTCCCCGAACGAGTTTCCACGGCAAATCCTAGTAAAGTAACATCTTTGTGTGGGAAAAACTAGAAAACCTTGTCACTGTGAGTAGTCTCATCGGAAAACTCAGTTGCAGGACGGGAAAACTTAGTCACAAAGGAATTCGTGTCATGGAAAAATTGAGTCACCGGATGGGAAAATTTTATTCACCGGACGAGTTTCAATGGAAAATACTTGTAAAATAACCTCACTCTGTGTGGGAAAAACTCGAAACCTAATCAGCTTGACTAGTCTCAGGCAAAACTCAGTCACATGAGGGGAAAACTTAGTCACTAAGGAATTAGTGCCATGGGACTAATGAGTAGACTAATGGGAAAACCTAAGTCACTGAACGAGTTTCCATGGCAAATCCTAGTAAAGTAACCTCTTTGTGTGGGAAAAACTACAAAACCTTGTCACTGAGAGTAGTGTCATCGGAAAACTCAGTCGCGGGAGGGGAAAACTTAGTCACGAAGGAATTGCTGTCATGGAAAAAATGAGTCACCGGATGGGAAATTTTTACTCACCGGACGAGTTTCAATGGAAAATACTTGTACAATAACCTCTTTGTGTGGGAAAAACTACAGAACCTCATCACCTTGACTAGTCTCACGGGAAAACTCAGTCACATGAGGGGAAAACTTAGTCACTAAGGAATTATTGTCATGGGAAAAATGAATCACCGGATGGGAAAACCTTAGTCAATGGACTAGTTTCAGTGGCCAAACCTAGTAAAATAACCTCTTTGTGTTGGAATAACTCGAAAACCTGGCCAGTGTGAGTAGTCTCATGGGAAAACTCAGCCACGGGAGGGGGAAACTTAGTCACTAAGGAATTAGTGCCATGGGACTAATGAGTCAACTAATGGGAAAACCTAAGTCACCGAACGAGTTTCCATGGCAAATCCTACTAAAGTAACCTCTTTGTGTGGTAAAAACTAGAAAACCTTGTCACTGTGAGTAGTGTAATCGGAAAACTCAGTCGCGGGAGGGGAAAACTTAGTCACGAAGGAATTGGTGTCATGGAAAAAATGAGTCAGCGGATGGGAAAATTTTACTCACCGGACGAGTTTCAATGGAAAATACTTGTAAAATAACCTCTTTGTGTGGGAAAAACTACAGAACCTCATCACCTTGCCTAGTCTCACGGGAAAACTCAGTCACGTGAGGGGAAAACTTAGTCACTAAGGAATTAGTGTCATGGGAAAAATGAATCACCGGATGGGAAAAACTTAGTCAATGGACTAGTTTCAATGGCAAAACCTAGTAAAATAACCTCTTTGTGTTGGAATAACTCGAAAACCTGGCCACTGTTAGTAGTCTCATGGGAAAACACAGCCACAGGAGGGTGAAACTTAGTCACTAAGGAATTAGTGCCATGGGACTAATGAGTCAAATAATGGGAAAACCTTAGTCACCGAACGACTTTCCATGGCAAATCCTAGTAAAGTAACATCTTTGTGTCGGAAAAACTAGAAAACCTTGTCACTGTGAGTAGTCTCATCGGAAAACTCAGTTGCAGGACGGGAAAACTTAGTTACAAAGGAATTCGTGTCATGGAAAAAATGAGTCACCGGATGGGAAAATTTTATTCACCGGACGAGTTTCAATGGAAAATAATTGTAAAATAACCTCTTTGTGTGGGAAAAACTCGAGAACCTCATCACCTTGACTAGTCTCACGGGAAAACTCAGTCACATGAGGGGAAAACTTAGTCACTAAGGAATTAGTGTCATGGGAAAAATGAGTCACCGGATGGGAAAACCTTAGTCAATGGACTAGTTTCAATGGCAAAACCAAGTAAAATAACATCTTTGTGTTGGAATAACTCGAAAACCTGGCCACTGTGAGTAGTCTCATGGGAAAACTCAGCCACAGGAGGGGGAAACTTAGTCACTAAGGAATTAGTGCCATGGGACTAATGAGTCAACTAATGGGAAAACCTTAGTCACCGAACGAGTTTCCATGGCAAATCCTAGTAAAATAACCTCTTTGTGTGGGAAAAAATAGAAAACCTTGTCACTGTGAGTAGTCTCATCGTAAAACTGAGTCGCGGGAGGGGAAAACTTAGTCACAAAGGAATTCGTGTCATGGAAAAAATGAGTCACCGGATGGGAAAATTTTACGCACCGGACGAGTTTCAATGGAAAATACTTGTAAAATAACCTCTTTGAGTGGGAAAAACTCGAGAACCTCATCACCTTGACTAGTCTCACGGGAAAACTCAGTCACGTGAGGGGAAAACTTAGTCACTAAGGAATTAGTGTCATGGGAAAAATGAATCACCGGATGGGAAAACCTTAGTCAATGGACTAGTTTCAATGGCCAAACCTAGTAAAATAACCTCTTTGTGTTGGAATAACTCGAAAACCTGGCTACTGTTAGTTGTCTCATGGGAAAACTCAGCCACGGGAGGGGGAAACTTAGTCACTAAGGAAATAGTGCCATGGGACTAATGAGTCAACTAATGGGAAAAGCTTAGTCACCGAACGAGTTTCCAAGGCAAATCCTAGTAAAGTAACCTCTTTGTGTGGGAAAAACTAGAAAACCTTGTCACTGTGAGTAGTCTCATCGGAAAAGTAAGTCGCGGGAGGGGAAATTTAGTCACAAAGGAATTGGTGTCATAGAAAAAATGAGTCACCGGATGGGAAAATTTTAATCACCGGACGAGTTTCAATGGAAAATACTTGTAAAATAACCTCTTTGTGTGGGAAAAACTCCAGAACCTCATCACCTTGACTAGTCTCACGGGAAAACTCAGTCACGTGAGGGGAAAACTTAGTCACTAAGGAATTAGTGTCATGGGAAAAATGAGTCACCGGATGGGAAAACCTTAGTCAATGGACTAGTTTCAATGGCAAAACAAAGTAAAATAACCTCTTTGTGTTGGAATAACACGAAAACCTGGCCACTGTGAGTAGCCTCATGGGAAAACTCAGCCACAGGAGGGGGAAACTTAGTCACTAAGGAATTAGTGCAATGGGACTAATTAGTCAACTAATGGGAAAACCTTAGTCACCGAACGAGTTTCCATGGCAAATCCTAGTAAAGTAACATCTTTGTGTCGGAAAAACTAGAAAACCTTGTCACTGTGAGTAGTCTCATCGGAAAACTCAGTTGCGGGACGGCAAAACTTAGTCACAAAGGAATTCGTGTCATGGAAAAAATGAGTCACCGGATGGGAAAATTTTATTCACCGGACGAGTTTCAATGGAAAATACTTGTAAAATAACCTCTCTCTGTGTGGGAAAAACTCGAAACCGAATCACCTTGACTAGTCTCACGGCAAAACTCAGTCACATGAGGGGAAAACTTAGTCACTAAGGAATTAGTGCCATGGGACTAATGAGTCAACTAATGGGAAAACCTAAGTCACTGAACCAGTTTCCATGGCAAATCCTAGTAAAGTAACCTCTTTGTGTGGGAAAAACTACAAAACCTTGTCACTGTGAGTAGTGTCATCGGAAAACTCAGTCGCGGGAGGGGAAAACTTAGTCACGAAGGAATTAGTGTCATGGGAAAAATGAATCACCGGATGGGAAAACCTTAGTCAATGGAATAGTTTCAATGGCCAAACCTAGTAAAATAACCTCTTTGTGTTGGAATAACTCGAAAACCTGGCCATTTTGAGTAGTCTCATGGGAAAACTCAGCCACGGGAGGGGGAAACTTAGTCACTAAGGAATTAGTGCCATGGGACTAATGAGTCAACTAATGGGAAAACCTAAGTCACCGAACGAGTTTCCATGGCAAATCCTACTAAAGTAACAACTTTGTGTGGGAAAAACTAGAAAACCTTGTCACTGTGAGGAGTGTCATCGGAAAACTCAGTCGCGGGAGGGGAAAACTTAGTCAAGAAGGAATTGGTGTCATGGAAAAAATGAGTCACCGGATGGGAAAATTTTACTCACCGGACGAGTTTCAATAGAAAATACTTGTAAAATAACCTCTTTGTGTGGGAAAAACTACAGAACCTCATCACCTTGACTAGTCTCACGGGAAAACTAAGTCACGTGAGGGGAAAACTTAGTCACTAAGGAATTAGTGTCATGGGAAAAATGTATCACCGGATGGGAAAAACTTAGTCAATGGACTAGTTTCAATGGCAAAACCTAGTAAAATAACCTCTTTGTGTTGGAATAACTCGAAAACCTGGCCACTGTTAGTAGTCTCATGGGAAAACTCAGCCACGGGAGGGGGAAACTTAGTCACTAAGGAATTAGTGCCATGGGACTAATGAGTCAACTAATGGGAAAAGCTTAGTCACCGAACGAGTTTCCAAGGCAAATCCTAGTAAAGTAACCTCTTTGTGTGGGAAAAACTAGAAAACTTAGTCACTGTGAGTAGTCTCATCGGAAAAGTAAGTCGTGGGAGGGGAAATTTAGTCACAAAGGAATTGGTGTCATGGAAAAAATGAGTCACCGGATGGGAAAATTTTACTCACCGGACGAGTTTCAATGGAAAACACTTGTAAAATAACCTCTTTGTGTGGGAAAAACTCCAGAACCTCATCACCTTGACTAGTCTCACGGGAAAACTCAGTCACATGAGGGGAAAACTTAGTCACTAAGGAATTAGTGTCATGGGAAAAATGAGTCACCGGATGGGAAAACCTTAGTCAATGGACTAGTTTCAATGGCAAAACAAAGTAAAATAACCTCTTTGTGTTGGAATAACTCGAAAACCAGGCCACTGTGAGTAGTCTCATGGGAAATCTCAGCCACAGGAGGGGGAAACTTAGTCACTAAGGAATTAGTGCCATGGGACTAATGAGTCAACTAATGGGAAAACCTTAGCCACCGAACAAGTTTCCACGGCAAATCCTAGTAAAGTAACCTCTTTGTGTGGGAAAAACTAGAAAACCTTGTCACTGTGAGTAGTCTCATCGGAAAACTCAGTCGCGGGAGGGGAAAAATTAGTAACAAAGGAATTCGTGTCATGGAAAAAATGAGTCACCGGATGGGAAAATTTTACTCAACGGACGAGTTTCAATGGAAAATACTTGTAATATAACCTCTCTTTGAGTGGGAAAAACTCGAGAACCTCATCACCTTGACTAGTCTCACGGCAAAACTCAGTCACATGAGGGGAAAACTTAGTCACTAAGGAATTAGTGCCATGGGACTAATGAGTCACCGGATGGGAAAACCTAAGTCAATGGACTAGTTTCCATGGCCAAACCTAGTAAAATAACCTCTTTGTGTTGGAATAACTCGAAAACCTTGCCACTGAGAGTAGTCTCATGGGAAAACTCAGCCACAGGAGGGGGAAACTTAGTCACTAAGGAATTAGTGCCATGGGACTAATGAGTCAACTAATGGGAAAACCTTAGTCACCGAACGAGTTTCCACGGCAAATCCTAGTAAAGTAACATCTTTGTGTGGGAAAAACTAGAAAACCTTGTCACTGTGAGTAGTCTCATCGGAAAACTCAGTCGCGGGAGGGGAAAACTTAGTCACAAAGGAATTCGTGTCATGGAAAAAAGGAGTCACCGGATGGGAAAGTTTTACTCACCGGACGAGTTTCATTGGAAAATACTTGTAAAATAACCTCTTTGTGTGGGAAAAACTCCAGAACCTCATCACCTTGACTAGTCTCACAGGAAAACTCGGTCACGTGAGGGAAAAATTTAGTCACTAAGGAATTAATGTCATGGGAAAAATGAGTCACCGGATGGGAAAACCTTAGTCAATGGACTAGTTTCAATGGAAAAACCTAGTAAAATAACCTCTTTGTGTTGGAATAACTCGAAAACCTGGCCACTGTGAGTAGTCTCATGGGAAAACTCAGCCACAGGAGGGGGAAACTTAGTCACTAAGGAATTAGTGCCACGGGACTAATGAGTCAACTAATGGGAAATCCCTAGTCACCGAACGAGTTTCCATGGCAAATCCTAGTAAAGTAACATCTTTGTGTGGGAAAAACTCGAAAACCTTGTCACTGTGAGTAGTCTCATCTGAAAACTCATTTGCGGGAGGGGAAAACTTAGTCACCAAGGAATTCGTGTCATGGAAAAAATGAGTCACCGGATGGGGAAATTTTACTCATCGGACGAGTTTCAATGGAAAATACTTGTAAAATAACCTCTTTGTGTGGGAAAACCTCGAGAACCTCATCACCTTGACTAGTCTCACGGGAAAACTCAGTCACAGGAGGGGAAATATTAGTCACTAAGGAATTAGTGTCATGGGAAAAATGAGTCACCGGATGGGAAAACCTTAGTCAAGGGACTAGTTTCAATGGCAAAACCTAGTAAAATAACCTCTTTGTGTTGGAATAACCCGAAAACCTGGCCACTGTGAGTAGACTTATGGGAAAACTCAGCCACAGGAGGGGGAAACTTAGTCTCAAAGGAATTTGTGTCATGGAAAAAATGAGTCACCGGATGGGGAAATTTTACTCACCGGACGAGTTTCAATGGAAAATACTTGTAAAATAACCTCTTTGTTTGGGAAAACCTCGAGAACCTCATGACCTTGACTAGTGTCACGGGAAAACTCAGTCACATGAGGGGAAAACTTAATCACTTAGGAATTAGTATCATGGGAAAAATGAGTCACCGGATGGGAAAACCTTAGTCAATGGACTAGTTTCAATGGAAAAACCTATTAAAATAACCTCTTTGTGTCGGAATAACTCGAAAACCTGGCCACTGTGAGTAGTCTCATGGGAAAACACAGCCACAGGAGGGGGAAACTTGGTCACTAAGGAATTAGTGCCATGGGACTAATGAGTTAACTAATGGAAAAACCTTAGTCACCGAACGAGTTTCCATGGCAAATCCTAGTAAAATAACCTCTTTGTGTGGGAAAAACTTGAAAACCTTGTCACTGTGAGTAGTCTCATCGGAAAACTGAGTCGCAGGAGGGGAAAACTTAGTCACGAAGGAATTTGTGTCGTGGAAAAAATGAATCACGGGATGGGAAAATTTTACTCACCGGACGAGTTTCAATGGAAAATACTTGTAAAATATTCTCTTTGTGTGGGAAAAACTCGAGAACCTCATCACCTTGGCTAGTCTCACGGGAAAACTCAGTCACACGAGAGGAAAACTTAGTAACTAAGGAATTAGTGTCATGGAAAAAATGAGTCACCAGATGGGAAAACCTTAGTCAATGGACTAGTTTCAATGGCACAACCTAGTAAAATAACCTCTTTGTGTTGGAATAACTCGAAAACCTAGCCAATATGAGTAGTCTCATGGGAAAACTCAGCCACAGGAGGGGAAAACTTAGTCACAAAGGAATTCGTGTCATGGAAAAAATGAGTCACCGGATGGGAAAATTTTACTCACCGGACGAGTTTAAATGGAAAATACTTGTAAAATAACCTCTTTGTGTGGGAAAAACTCAAGAACCTCATCACCATGACTAGTCTCACGGGAAAACTCAGTCACATGAGGGGAAAACTTAGTCACTAAGGAATTAGTGCCATGGGACTAATGAGTAGACTAATGGGAAAACCTTAGTCACCGAACGAGTTTCCATGGAAAATCCTAGTAAAATAACCTCTTTGTGTTGGAATAACTAGAAAACTTGGCCACTGTGAGTAGTCTCATGGGAAAACTCAGCCACAGGAGGGGGAAACTTAGTCACTAAGGAATTAGTGCCATGGGACTAATGAGTCAACTAATGGGAAAACCTTAGTCACAGAACGAGTTTCCATGGCAAATCCTAGTAAAATAACCTCTTTGTATGGGAAAAACTAGAAAACCTTGTCACTGTGAGTAGTCTCATCGGAAAACTAAGTCGAAGGAGGGGAAAACTTAGTCACAAAGGAATTCGTGTCATGGAAAAAATGAGTCACCAGATGGGAAAATTTTACTCACCGGACGAGTTTCAATGGAAAATACTTGTAAAATAACCTCTTTGAGTGGGAAAAACTCGAGAACCTCATCACCTTAACTAGTCTCACGGGAAAACTCAGTCACCTGAGGGGAAAACTTAGTCACTAAGGACTTAGTGTCATGGGAAAAATGAGTCACCGGATGGGAAAACCTTAGTCAATGGACTAGTTTCAATGGCAAAACCTAGTAAAATAACCTCTTTGTGTTGGAATAACTCGAAAACCTGACCACTGTGAGTAGTCTCATGGGAAAACTCAGCCACATGATGGGGAAACTTAGTCACTAAGTAATTAGTGCAATGGGACTAATGAGTCAACTAATGGGAAAACCTTAGTAACCGAACGAGTTTCCATGGCAAATCCTAGTAAAATAACCTCTTTGTGTGGGAAAAACTAGAAAACCTTGTCACTGTGAGTAATCTCATCGGAAAACTCAGTCGCGAGAGGGGAAAACTTAGTCACAAAGGAATTCGTGTCATGGAAAAAATGAGTCACCGGATGGGAAAATTTTACTCACCGGACGAGTTTCAATGGAAAATACTTGTTAAATAACCTCTTTGTGTGGGAAAAACTCGAGAACCTCATCACCTTGACAAGTCTCACGGGGAAACTCAGTCACATGAGGGGAAAACTTAGTTACTAAAGAATTAGTGTCATGGGAAAAATGAGTCACCGGATGGGAAAACCTTATTCAATGGACTTGTTTCAATGGCAAAACCTATGAAAATAACCTCTTTGTGTTGGAATAACTAGAAAACCTGGCCACTATGAGTAGTCTCACGGGAAAACTCAGTCACATGAGGAGAAAACTTAGTCACTAAGGAATTAGTGCCATGGGACTAATGAGTCAACTAATGGGAAAACCTTAGTCACGGAACGAGTTTCCATGGCAAATCCAAGTAAAATAACCACTTTGTGTGGGAAAACCTAGAAAACCTTGTCACTGTGAGTAGTCTCATCGGAAAACTCAGTCGCGGGAGGGGAAAAGTTAGTCACAAAGGAATTCGTGTCATGGAAAAAATGAGTCATCGGATGGGAAAAGTTTACTCACCAGACGAGTTTCAATGGAAAATACTAGTAAAATAACCTCTTTGTGTGGGAAAAACTCAAGAACCTAATCACCTTGACTAGTCTCACAGAAAAACTCAGTCACATGAGGGGAAAACTTAGTCGCTAAGGAATTAGTGTCATGGGAAAAATGAGTCACCGGATGGTAAAAACCTAAGTCAATGGACTAGTTTCAATGGCAAAACCTTGAAACTAACCTCTTTGTGTTGGAATAACTCGAAAACCTAGCCACTGTGAGTAGTCTCACGGGAAAACTTAGCCACAGGAGGGGGAAACTTTGTCACAAAGGAATTAGTGCCATGGGACTAATGAGTCAACTAATGGGAAAACCTTAGTCACCGAACGAGTTTCCATGGCAAATCCTAGTAAAATAACCTCTTTACGTCGGAAAAACTAGAAAACCTTGTCACTTTGAGTAGTCTCATCGGAAAACTCAGTCGCAGGAGGGGAAAAATTAGTCACCAAAGGAATTCGTGTCATGGTAAAAATGAGTAACCGAATGGGAAAAGTTTACTCACCGGACGAGTTTCAATGGAAAAAACTTGTAAAATAAACTCTTTGTGTGGGAAAAACTCGAGAACCTCATCACCTTGACTAGTCTCACGGGAAAACTCAGTCACATGAGGGGAAAACTTAGTCACAAAGGAATTAGTGCCATGGGACTAATGAGTCAACTAATGGGAAAACCTTAGTCACCGAACGAGTTTCCATGGCAAATCCTAGTAAAATAACGTCTTTGTGTGGGAAAAACTAGAAAACCTGGTCACTGTGAGTAGTCTCATCGGAAAACTCAGTCGCAGGAGGGGAAAACTTAGTCACAAAGGAATTTGTGTCATGGAAAAAATGAGTCACCGGATGGGAAAAGTTTACTCGCCGGACGAGTTTCAATGGAAAATACTAGTAAAATAACCTCTTTGTGTGGGAAAAACTCGAGAACCTCATCACCTTGACAAGACTCACGGGGAAACTCAGTCACATGAGGGGAAAACTTAGTCACTAAAGAATTAGTGTCATGGGAAAAATGAGTCACCGGATGGGAAAACCTTATTCAATGGACTTGTTTCAATGGCAAAACCTATGAAAATAACCTCTTTGTGTTGGAATAACTAGAAAACCTGGCCACTATGAGTAGTCTCATGGGAAAACTCAGCCACAGGAGGGGGAAACTTAGTCACTAAGGAATTAGTGCCATGGGACTAATGAGTCAACTAATGGGAAAACCTTAGTCACCGAATGAGTTTCCATGGAAAATCCTGGTAAAGTAACCTCTTTGAGTGGGAAAAACTAGAAAACCTTGTCACTGTGAGTAGTCTCAACGGAAAACTTAGTCACAAAGGAATTTGTGTCATGGAAAAAATGAGTCACCGGATGGGAAAAGTTTACTCACCGGACGAGTTTCAATGGAAAATACTAGTAAAATAACCTCTTTGTGTGGAAAAAACTCAAGAACCTAATCACCTTGACTAGTCTCACAGAAAAACTCAGTCACATGAGGGGAAAACTTAGTCACTAAGGAATTAGTGTCATGGGAAAAATGAGTCACCGGATGGTAAAAACCTTAGCCAATGGACTAGTTTCAATGGCAAAACCTTGTAAAATAACCTCTAAGTGTTGGAATAACTCGAAAACCTGGCCAATTTGAGTAGTCTCATGGGAAAACTCAACCACAGGAGGGGGAAACTTTGTCACAACGGAATTAGGGTCATGGGACTAATGAGTCAACTAATGGCAAAACCTTAGTCACCAAACGAGTTTCCATAGCAAATCATAGTAAAATAACCTCTTTGCGTAGGAAAAACTAGAAAACCTTGTCACTTTGAGTAGTCTCATCGGAAAAGTCAGTCGTAGGAGGGGAAGACTTAGTGACAAAGGAATTCGTGTCATGGAAAAAATGAGTTACCGGATGGGAAAATTTTACTCACCGAACGAGTTTCAATGGAAAATACTTGTAAAATAACCTCTTTGTGTGGGAAAAACTCGAAACCTAATCACCTAGATTAGTCTCACGGCAAAACTCAGTCACATGAGGGGAAAACTTTGTCACTAAGGAATTAGTGCCATGGGACTAATGAGTAGACTAATGGGAAAACCTTAGTCACCGAACGAGTTTCCATGGCATATCCTAGTAAAATAACATCTTTGTGTTGGATTAACTGGAAAACCTGGCCACTGTGAGTAGTCCCATGGGAAAACTCAGCCACAGGAGGGGGAAACTTAGTCACTAAGGAATTAGTGCCATGGGACTAATGAGTCAACTAATGGGAAAACCTTAGTCACCGAACGAGTTTCCAGTGCAAATCCTAGTAAAATAACCTCTTTGTGTGGGAAAAACTAGAAAACCTTGTCACTGTGAGTAGTCTCATTGAAAAACTCAGTCACGGGTGGGGAAATTTTTTCACAAAGGAATTTGTGTCATGGAAAAAATGAGTCACCGGATGGGAAAATTTTACTCACCAGACGAGTTTCAATGGAAAATACTCGTAAAATAACCTCTTTTTGTGGGAAAAACTCGAGAACCTCAATACGTTGACTAGTCTCACGGGAAAACTAAGTCACATGAGGGGAAAACTTAGTCACTAAGGAATTAGTGTCATGGGAAAAATGAGTCACCGTATGGTAAAAACCTTAGTCAATGGACTAGTTTCAATGGCAAAACCAAGTAAAATAACCTCTTTGTATTGGAATAACTCGAAAACCTGGCCACTGTGAGTAGTCTCATGGGAAAACTCAGCCACAGGAGGGGGAAACTTAGTCACTAAGGAATTAGTGCCATGGGACTAATGAGTCAACTAATGGGAAAACCTTAGTCACCGAACGAGTTTCCATGGCAAATCCTAGTAAAATAACCTCTTTGTGTGGGAAACACTAGAAAACCTTGTCACTGTGAGTAGTCTCATCGAAAAACTCAGTAACGGGTGGGGAAAATTTAGTCACAAAGGAATTCGTGTCATGGGAAAAATGAGTCACCGGATGGTAAAAACCTTAGTCAATGGATTAGTTTCAATGGCAAAACCTAGTAAAATAACCTCTAAGTGTTGGAATAACTCGAAAACCAGGCCACTGTGACTAGTCTCATGTGAAAACTCAGCCACTGGACGGGGAAACTTAGTCACTAAGGAATTAGTGTCATGGGACTAATGAGTCAACTAATGGGAAAACCTTAGTCACCAAACGAGTTTCCATAGCAAATCCTAGTAAAGTAACATCGTTGTGTCGGAAAAACTAGAAAACCTTGTCACTGTGGGTAGTCTCATCGGAAAGCTCAGTGGCGGGAGGGGAAAACTTAGTCACAAAGGAATTCGTGTCATGGAAAAAATGAGGCACCGGATGGGAAAATTTTACTCACCGGACGTGTTTCAATGGAAAATACTTGTAAAATAACCTCTTTGAGTGGGAAAAACTCGAGAACCTTATCACCTTAACTAGTCTCACGAGAAAACTCAGTCACATGAGGGGAAAACTTAGTCATTAAGGAATTAGTGTCATGGGAAAAATGAGTCACCGGATGGGAAAACCTTAGTCAATGGACAAGTTTCAATGGCAAAACCAAGTAAAATAACCTATTTGTGTTGGAATAACTCGAAAACCTGGCCACTGTGAGTAGTCTCATGAGAAAACTCAGCCACAGGAAGTTGAAACTTAGTCACTAAGGAATTAGTGTCATGGGACTAATGAGTCAACTAATGGGAAAACCTTAGTCACCGAACGAGTTTCCATGGGAAATCCTAGTAGAGTAACATCTTTGTGTCGGAAAAACTAGAAAACCTTGTCACTGTGAGTAGTCTCATCGGAAAACTCAGTCGCAGGACAGGAAAACTTAGTCACAAAGGAATTCGTGTCATGGAAAAAATGAGTCACCGGATGGGAAAATTTTATTCACCGGACGAGTTTTAATGGAAAATACTTGTAAAATAACCTCTTTGTGTGGGAAAAACTCGAGAACCTCATCACCTTGACTAGTCTCACAAGAACACTCAGTCACATGAGGCGAAAACTTAGTCACTAAGGAATTAGTGTCATGGGAAAAATGAGTCACCGGATGGGAAAACCTTAGTCAATGGACTAGTTTCAATGGCAAAACCAAGTAAAATAACCTCTTTGTGTTGGAATAACTCGAAATCCTGGCCACTGTGAGTAGTCTCATGGGAAAACTCAGCCACAGGAGGGGGAAACTTAGTCACTAAGGAATTAGTGCCATGGGACTAATGAGTCAACTAATGGGAAAACCTTAGTCACGGAACGAGTTTCCATGGCAAATCCTAGTAAAATAACCTCTTTGTGTGGGAAACACTAGAAAACCTTGTCACTGTGAGTAGTCTCATCGAAAAACTCAGTCACGGGTGGGGAAAATTTAGTCACAAAGGAATTCGTGTCATGGAAAAAATGAGTCACCGGATGGGAAAATTTTACTCACCAAACGAGTTTCAATGGAAAATACTTGTAAAATAAAATCTTTCTGTGGGAAAAACTCGAGAACCTTATCACCTTGACTAGTCTCACGGGAAAACTCAGTCACATGAGGGGAAAACTTAGTCACTAAGGAATTCGTGTCATGGGAAAAATGAGTCACCGGATGGTAAAAACCTTAGTCAATGGACTAGTTTCAATGGCAAAACCTAGTAAAATAACCTCTTAGTGTTGGAATAACTCAAAAACCTGGCCACTGTGACTAGTCTCATGCGAAAACTCAGCCACTGGAGGGGGAAACTTAGTCACTAAGGAATTAGTGCCATGGGACTAATGAGTCAACTAATGGGAAAACCTTAGTCACCAAACGAGTTTCCATAGCAAATCCTAGTAAAGTAACATCTTTGTGTCGGAAAAACTAGAAAACCTTGTCACTGTGGGTAGTCTCATCGGAAAACTCAGTCGCAGGACGGGAAAACTTAGTCACAAAGGAATTCGTGTCATGTAAAAAATGAGTCACCGGATGCAAAAATATTATTCACCGGACGAGTTTTAATGGAAAATACTTGTAAAATAACCTCTTTGTGTGGGAAAAACTCGAGAACCTCATCACCTTGACTAGTCTCACGGGAACACTCAGTTACATGAGGGGAAAACTTAGTCACTAAGGAATTAATTTCATGGGAAAAATGAGTCACCGGATGGGAAAACCTTAGTCAATGGACGAGTTTCAATGGCAAAACCAAGTAAAATAACCTCTTTGTGTTGGAATAACTCGAAAACCTGGCTACTGTGAGTGACTAGCCTCATGGGAAAAATCAGCCACAGGAGGGGGAAACTTAGTCACTAAGGAATTAGTGCCATGGTACTAATGAGTGAACTAATGGGAAAACCTTAGTCACCGAATGAGTTTCCATGGCAAATCCTAGTAAAATAACCTCTTGGTGTCGGAAAAACTAGAAAACCTTGTCACTGTGAGTAGTCTCACGGGAAAACTCAGTCACATGAGGGGAAAACTTAGTCACTAAGGAATTCATGTCATGGGAAAAATGATTCACCGGACGGTAAAAACCTTAGTCAATGTACTAGTTTCAATGGCAAAACCTAGTAAAATAACCTATTTGTGTTGGAATAACTCGAAAACCTGGCCATTGTGTGTAGTCTCATGGGAAAACTCATCACAGGAGGGGGAAACTTAGTCACTAAGGAATTAGTGCCATGGTACTAATGAGTGAACTAATGGGAAAACCTTAGTGACCGAATGAGTTTCCATGGCAAATCCTAGTAAAATAACCTCTTTGTGTGGGAAAAACTAGAAAACCTTGTCACTGTGAGTAGTCTCATCGGTAAACTCAATCGAAGAACGGGAAAACTTAGTCACTAAGGAATTCGTGTCATGGAATAAATGAGTCACCGGATGGGAAAATTTTACTCACCGGACGAGTTTCAATGGAAAATACTTGTAAAATAACCTCTTTTTGTGGGAAAAACTCGAGAACCTCATCTCCTTGACTAGTCTCACGGGAAAACTAAGTCACATGAGGAGAAAACTTAGTCACTAAGGAATTAGTGTCATGGGAAAAATGAGTCGTTGGATGGTAAAAACCTTAGTCAGTGGACTAGTTTCAATGGCAAAACCTAGTAAAAGAACCTCTTTGTGTTGGAATAACTCGAAAACCTTGCCGCTGTGAGTAGTCTCATGGGAAAACTCAGCCACAGGAGGGGGAAACTTAGTCACTAAAGAATTAGTGCCATGGGACTAATGAGTCAACTAATGGGAAAACCTTAGTCACCGAATGAGTTTCCATGGCAAATCCTAGTAAAATAACCTCTTTGTGTCGGAAAAACTAGAAAACCTTGTCACTGTGAGTAGTCTCATCGGAAAACTCAGTCGCAGGACGGGAAAACTTAGTCACAAAGGAAATCGTGTCATGGAAAAAATGAGTCACCGGATGAAAAAAATTTATTCACCGGACGAGTTTCAATTGAAAATACTTGTAAAATAACCTCTTGGTGTGGGAAAAACTCGAGAACCTCATCACGTTGATTAGTCTCACGGGAAAACTCAGTCACATGAGGGGTAAACTTAGTCACTAAGGAATTAGTGTCATGGGAAAATTGAGTCACCGGATGGGAAAACCTTAGTCAATGGACGAGTTTCAATGGCAAAACCAAGTAAAATAACCTCTTTGTGTTGGAATAACTCGAAAACCTGGCCACTGTGAGTAGTCTCATGGGAAAACTCAGCCACAGGAGGGGGGAACTTAGTCACTAAGGAATTAGTGCCATGGGACTAATGAGTCAACTAATGGGAAAACCCTAGTCACCGAACGAGTTTCCATGGCAAATCCTAGTAAAATAACCTCTTTGTGTGGGAAAAACTTGAAAACCTTATCACTGTGAGTAGTCTCATCGAAAAACTCAGTCACGGGTGGGGAAAATTTAGTCACAAAGGAATTCGTGTCATGGAAAAAAAGAGTCACCGGATGGGAAAATTTTACTCACCGGACGAGTTTCAATGGAAAATTCTTGTAAAATAACCTCTTTTTGTGGGAAAAACTCGAGAACCTCATCACCTTGACTAGTCTCACGGGAAAACTCAGTCACATGAGGGGAAAACTTAGTCACTAAGGAATTCGTGTCATGGGAAAAATGATTCACCGGATGGTAAAAACCTTAGTCAATGTACTAGTTTCAATGGCAAAACCTAGTAAAATAACTTCTTTGTGTTGGAATAACTCGAAAACCTGGCCACTGTGTGTAGTCTCATGCGAAAACTCAGCCACTGGAGGGGGAAACTTAGTCACTAAGGAATTAGTGCCATGGGACTAATGAGTCAACTAATGGGAAAACCTTAGTCACCGAACGAGTTTCCATGGCTAATCCTAGAAAAGTAATATCTTTGTGTTGGAAAAACTAGAAAACCTTGTCACTGTGAGTAGTCTCATCGGAAAACTCAATCGAAGGACGGGAAAACTTAGTCACAAAGGAATTCGTGTCATGGAAAAACTGAGTCACCGGATGGGAAAAGTTTACTCACCGGACCAGTTTCAATGGAAAATACTTGTAAAATAACCTCTTGGTGTGGGAAAAACTCGAGAACCTCATCACGTTGACTAGTCTCACGGGAAAACTCAGTCACATGAGAGGAAAACTTAGTCACTAAGGAATTAGTGTCATGGGAAAAATGAGTCACCGGATGGGAAAAACTTAGTCAATGGACGGGTTTCAATGGCAAAACCAAGTAAAATAACCTCTTTGTGTTGGAATAACTCGAAAACCTGGCTACTGTGAGTAGTCTCATGGGAAAACTCAGCCACAGGAGGGGGAAACTTAGTCACTAAGGAATTAGTGTCATGGGACTAATGAGTCAACTAATGGGAAAACCTTAGTCACCGAACGAGTTTCCATGGCCAATCCTATTAAAATAACCTCTTTGTGTGGGAAAAACTAGAAAACCTTGTCAGTGTGAGTAGTCTCATCGAAAAACTCAGTCACGGGTGGGGAAAATTTAGTCACAAAGGAATTCGTGTCATGGAAAAAAAGAGTCACCGGAGGGGAAAATTTTACTCACCGGACGAGTTTCAATGGAAAATTCTTGTAAAATAACCTCTTTTTGTGGGAAAAACTCGAGAACCTCATCACCTTGACTAGTCTCACGGGAAAACTCAGTCACATGAGGGGAAAACTTAGTCACTAAGGAATTCGTGTCATGGGAAAAATGGTTCACCGGATGGTAAAAACCTTAGTCAATGTACTAGTTTCAATGGAAAAACCTAGTAAAATAACTTCTTTGTGTTGGAATAACTCGAAAACCTGGCCAGTGTGAGTAGTCTCATGCGAAAACTCAGCCACTGGAGGGGGAAACTTAGTCACTATGGAATTAGTGCCATGGGACTAATGAGTCAACTAATGGGAAAACCTTAGTTACCGAACGAGTTTCCATGGCAAATCCTAGAAAAGTAACATCTTTGTGTCGGAAAAACTAGAAAACCTTGTCACTGTGAGTAGTCTCATCGGAAAACTCAGTCGCAGGACGGGAAAACTTAGTCACAAAATAATTCGTGTCATGGAAAAAATGAGTCACCGGATTTGAAAAGTTTACTCACCGGATGATTTTCAATGGAAAATACTAGTAAAATAACCTCTTTGAGTGGGAAAAACTCGAGAACCTACATCACCTTGACTAGTCTCACGGGAAAACTCAGTGACATGAGTGGAAAACTTAGTCACTAAGGAATTAGTGTCATGGGAAAAATGAGTCACCGAATGGTAAAAACCTTAGTCAATGGACTAGATTCAATGGCAAAACCTAGTAAAATAACCTCTTTGTGTTGGAATAACTCGAAAACCTGGCCACTGTGAGTAGTCTCATGCGAAAACTCAGCCACCAGAGAGGGAAAGTTAGTCACTATGGAATTAGTGCCATGGGACTAATGAGTCAACTAATGGGAAAACCTTAGTCACTAAACGAGTTTCCATGGAAAATCCTTGTAAAATAACCTCTTTGTGTGGGAAAAACTAGAAAACCTTGTCACTGTGAGTAGTCTCATCGGAAAACTAAGTCGCGGGAGGGGAAAACTTAGTCACAAAGGAATTCGTGTCATGGAAAAAATGAGTCACCGGATGGGAAAAGTTTACTCACCGGACGAGTTTCATTGGAAAATACTAGTAAAATAACCTCTTTGTGTGGGAAAAACTCGAGAACCTCATCACCTTGACTAGTCTCACGGGAAAACTCAGTCATATGAGGGGAAAACTTAGTCAATAAGGAATTAGTGTCATGGGAAAAATGAGTCACCGGATGGGAAAACCTTAGTCAATGGACTAGTTTCTATGGCAAAACCTAGTAAAATAACCTCTTTGTGTTGGAATAACTCGAAAACCTTGCCACTGTGAGTAGTCTCATGGGAAAACTCAGCCACAGGAGGGGGAAACTTAATCACTAAGGTATTAGTTCCATGGGATTAATGAGTCAACTAATGCGAAAACCTTAGTCACCGAACGAGTTTCCATGGCAAATCCTAGCAAAATAACCACTTTGTGTGGGAAAAACTAGAAATGGTTGACACTGTGACTAGTCTCATAGGAAAACTCAGTCGCGGGAAGGCAAAATTTAGTCACAAAGGAATTCGTGTCATGAAAAAAATGAGTCACCGGATGGGAAAATATTACTCACCAGACGAGTTTCAATGGAAAATACTTGTAAAATAACATCTTTGTGTGGGAAAAACTCGAGAACCTCATCACCTTGACTAGTCTGACGTGATAACTCAGTCACATGAGGGGAAAACTTAGTCACTAAGGAATTAGTGTCATGGGAAAACCGTACTCAATGGACTAGTTTTAATGGCAAAACCTAGTAAAGTAACCTCTTTGTGTTGGAATAACTCGAAAACCTGGCCACCGTAAGTAGTCTCATGGGAAAACTCAGCCACAGGAGGGGGAAATTTAGTCACTAAGGAATTAGTGCCATGGGACTAATGAGTCAACTAATGGGAAAACCTTAGTCACTGAACGAGTTTCCATGGCAAATCCTAGTAAAATAACCACTTTGTGTGGGAAGAATTAGAAAACCTTGTCACTGTGAGTAGTCGCATCGGAAAACTCAGTCGCGGGAGGGGAAAATTTAGTGACAAAGGAATTTGTGTCATGGAAAAAATGATTCACCGGATGGGAAAAGTTTACTCACCGGACGAGTTTCAATGGAAAATACTAGTAAAATAACCTCTTTGTGTGGGAAAAACTCGAGAACCTCATCACCTTGACTAGTCTCACGGGAAAACTCAGTCACATGAGGGGAAAACTTAGCCACTAAGGAATTGGTGTCATGGGAAAAATGAGTCACCGGATGGTAAAAACCTTAGTCAATGGACTAGTTTCAATGGCAAAACCTAGTAAAATAACCTCTTTGTGCTGGAATAACTCGAAAACCTGGCCACTGTGAGTAGTCTCATGGGAACACTCAGCCACTGAAGGGGGAAACTTAGTCACTAAGGAATTAGTGCCATGGGACTAATGAGTCAACTAATGGGAAAACCTTAGTGACCGAACGAGTTTCCATGGCAAATCCAAGTAAAATAACCTCTTTGTCAGGAAAAACTAGAAAACCTTGTCACTGTGAGTAGTCTCATTGGAAAATTCAGTCGCGAGAGGGGAAAACTTAGTCACAAAGGAATTCGTGTAATGGAAAAAATGAGTCACCGGATGGGATAAGTTTACTCACCTTAGTCACAAAGGAAGTCGTGTCATGGAATAAATGAGTCACCGGATGGGAAAATTTTACTCACCGGACGAGTTTCAATGGAAAATACTAGTAAAATAACCTCTTTGTGTGGGAAAAACTCGAGAATCTTATCACCTTGACAAGTATCACGGGAAAACTCAGTCACATGAGGGGAAAATTTAGTCACTTAGGAATTAATGTCATGGGAAAAATGAGTCACCGGATGGGAAAACCTTAGTCAATGGAAAAACCTAGTAAAATAACCTCTTTGTGTTGGAATAACCCGAAAACCTGGCCACTGTGAATAGTCACATGGGAAAACTCAGCCACAGGAGGGGGAAACTTAGTCACTAAGGAATTAGTGCTATGGGACTAATGAGTCAACTAATGGGAAAACCTTAGTCACCGAACGAGTTTCCATGGCAAATCCTAGTTAAATAACCTCTTTGTGTGGGAATAACTAGAAAACCTTGTTACTGTGAGTAGTCTCATCGGAAAACTCAGCCGCCGGAGGGGAAGACTTAGTCACAAATTCGTGTCATGGAAAAAATGAGTCACCGGATAAGTAAATTTTACTCACCCGACTATTTTCGATGGAAAGTACTTGTAAAATAACCTCTTTGTGTGGGAAGAACTCGAGAACCTCATCACCTTGACTAGTCTCACGGGAAAACTAAGTCACACGAGGGGAAAACTTAGTCACTAAGGAATTAGTGTCATGGGAAAAATGAGTCACCGGATTGGAAAACCTTATTCAATGGACTAGTTTCAATGGCAAAACCTAGTAAAGTAACCTCTTTGTGTTGGAATAACACGAAAACCTAGCCACTGTGAGTATTCTCATGAGAAAACTGAGCCACAGGAGGGGGAAACTTAGTCACTAAGAAATTAGTGCCATGGGACTAATGAGTCAACTAATGGGAAAACCTTAGTCACCTAACGAGTTTCCATGGCAAATGCTAGTAAAGTAACCTCTTTGTGTGGGAAAAACTAGAAAACCTTGTCACAGTGAGTAGTCTCATCGGAAAACTCAGCAGTAGGAGGGGAAAACTTAGTCACATTGGAATTCGTGTTATGGAAAAAATGAGTGACCGGATGGGAATATTTTACTCACTGGACGAGTTTCAATGGAAAGTACTTGTAAAATAACCTCTTTGTGTGGGAAAAACTCGAGAACCTCATCACCTTGACTAGTCTCACGGGAAAACTCATTCACACAAGGGGAAACCTTAGCAACTAAGGAATTAGTTTCATGGGAAAAATGAGTCACCGGATGGGAAAACCGTAGTCAATGGACTAGTTTGAATGGCAAAACCTAGTAAAGTAACCTCTTTGTGTTGGAATAACTCGAAAACCTAGCCACTATGAGTAGTCTCATGGGAAAACTGAGCCACAGGAGGAGGAAACTTAGTCACTAAGAAATTAGTGCCATGGGACTAATGAGTCAACTAATGGGAAAACCTTAGTCACCTAACGAGTTTCCATGGCAAATCCTAGTAAAATAACCTCTTTGTGTCGGAAAAACTAGAAAACCTTGTCACTGTGAGTAGTCTCATCGGAAAACTCAGTCGCGGGAGGGAAAAATTTATTCACAAAGAAATTCGTGTCATGGAAAAAACTTGTCACCGGATGGGAAAATTTTACTCACCGAACGAGTTTCAATGGAAAATACTTGTCAAATAACCCCTTTGTGTGGGAAAAACTCGAGAACCTCATCACCTTGACTGGTCTCGCGGGAAAACTCAGTCACATGAGGGGAAAACTTAGTCACTAAGGAATTAGTGTCATGGGAAAAATGAGTGACCGGATGGGTAAACCTTAGACAATGGACTAGTTTCAAGGGAAAAACCTAGTAAAATAACCTCTTTGTGTTGGAATAACTCGAAAACCTGGCCACTGTGAGTAGTCTCATGGGAATACTCAGCCACAGGAGGGGGAAACTTAGTCACTAAGGAATTAGTGCCATGGGACTAATGAGTCAACTGATGGGAAAACTTTAGTCATCGAATGAGTTTCCATGGCAAATCCTAGTAAAATAACCTCTTTGTGTGGGAAAAACTAGAAAACCTTGTTACTGTGAGTAGTCTCATCGGAAAACTCAGTCGCGGGAGTGGAAAATTATTCACAAAGGAATACATGTCATGGAAAAAGTGTTTCACCGGATGGAAAAATTTTACTCACCGGATGAGTTTCAATGGAAAATACTTGTAAAATAACCTCTTTGTGTGGGAGAAACTCGAGAACCTCATCACCTTGACTAGTCTCGCGGGAGAACTCAATCAAATGAGGGGAAAACTTAGTCACTAAGGAATTAGTGTCATGGGAAAAATGAGTGACCAGATGGGTAAACCTTAGTCAATGGACTAGTTTCAATGGCAAAGCCTAGTAAAGTAACCACTTTGTGTTGGTATAACTCGAAAACCTGGCCACTGTGAGTAGTCTTAAGGGAAAACTCAGCCACATGAGGGGGAAACTTAATCACTAAGGTATTAGTTCCATGGGACTAATGAATCAACTAATGGGAAAACCTTAGTCACGAACGAGTTTCCATGGCAAATCCTAGTAAAATAACCACTTTGTGTGGGAAGAATTAGAAAACCTTGTTACTGTGAGTAGTCTCATCGGAAAACTCAGTCGCGGGAGTGGAAAATTATTCACAAAGGAATACGTGTCATGGAAAAAGTGTTTCACCGGATGGAAAAATTTTACTCACCGGATGAGTTTCAATGGAAAATACTTGTAAAATAACCTCTTTGTGTGGGAGAAACTCGAGAACCTCATCACCTTGACTAGTCTCACGGGAAAACTCAGTCACATGAGGGGAAAACTTAGTCACTAAGGAATTGGTGTCATGGGAAAAATGAGTCACCGGATGGTAAAAACCTTAGTCAATGGACTAGTTTCAATGGCAAAACCTAGTAAAATAACCTCTTTGTGTTGGAATAACTCGAAAACCTGGCCACTGTGAGTAGTCTCATGGGAACACTCAGCCACTGAAGGGGGAAACTTAGTCACTAAGGAATTAATGCCATGGGACTAATGAGTCAACTAATGGGAAAACCTTAGTGACCGAACGAGTTTCCATGGCAAATCCTAGTAAAATAACCTCTTCGTTAGGAAAAACTAGAAAACCTTGTCACTGTGAGTAGTCTCATTGGAAAATTCAGTCGCGAGAGGGGAAATCTTAGTCACATAGGAATTCGTGTAATGGAAAAAATGAGTCACCGGATGGGATAAGTTTACTCACCTTAGTCACAAAGGAAGTCGTGTCATGGAATAAATGAGTCACCGGATGGGAAAATTTTACTCACCGGACGAGTTTCAATGGAAAATACTAGTAAAATAACCTCTTTGTGTGGGAAAAACTCGAGAATCTTATCACCTTGACTAGTATCACGGGAAAACTCAGTCACATGAGGGGAAAATTTAGTCACTTAGGAATTAGTGTCATGGGAAAAATGAGTCACCGGATGGGAAAACCTTAGTCAATGGAAAAACCTAGTAAAATAACCTCTTTGTGTTGGAATAACCCGAAAACCTGGCCACTGTGAATAGTCACATGGGAAAACTCAGCCACAGGAGGGGGAAACTTAGTCACTAAGGAATTAGTGCCATGGAACTAATGAGTCAACTAATGGGAAAACCTTAGTCACCGAACGAGTTTCCATGGCAAATCCTAGTTAAATAACCTCTTTGTGTGGGAATAACTAGAAAACCTTGTTACTGTGAGTAGTCTCATCGGAAAACTCAGCCGCCGGAGGGGAATACTTTGTCACAAATTCGTGTCATGGAAAAAATGAGTCACCGGATAAGTAAATTTTACTCACCCGACGAGTTTCGATGGAAAGTACTTGTAAAATAACCTCTTTGTGTGGGAAGAACTCGAGAACCTCATCACCTTGACTAGTCTCACGGGAAAACTAAGTCACACGAGGGGAAAACTTAGTCACTAAGGAATTAGTGTCATGGGAAAAATGAGTCACCGGATTGGAAAACCTTATTCAATGGACTAGTTTCAATGGCAAAACCTAGTAAAGTAACCTCTTTGTGTTGGAATAACTCGAAAACCTAGCCACTGTGAGTATTCTCATGGGAAAACTGAGCCACAGGAGGGGGAAACTTAGTCACAAAGAAATTAGTGCCATGGGACTAATGAGTCAACTAATGGGAAAACCTTAGTCACCTAACGAGTTTCCATGGCAAATGCTAGTAAAGTAACATCTTTGTGTGGGAAAAACTAGAAAACCTTGTCACTGTGAGAAGTCTCATCGGAAAACTCAGCAGTAGGAGGGGAAAACTTAGTCACATTGGAATTCGTGTTATGGAAAAAATGAGTCACCGGATGGGAATATTTTACTCACCGGACGAGTTTCAATGGAAAGTACTTGTAAAATAACCTCTTTGTGTGGGACAAACTCGAGAACCTTATCACCTTGACTAGTTTAGCGGGAAAACTCAGTCACATGAGGGGAAAACTTAGTCACTAAGTAATTAGTGTCATGGGAAAATTGAGTCACCGGATGGGAACACCTTTGTCAATGGACTAGTTTCAAGGGAAAAAGCTAGTAAAATAACCTCTTTGTGTTGGAATAACTCGAAAACCTGGCCACTGTGAGTAGTCTCATGGGAATACTCAGCCACAGGAGGGGGAAACTTAGTCACTAAGGAATTAGTGCCATGGGACTAATGAGTCAACTAATGGGAAAACCTTAGTCACCGTACGAGTTTCCATGGCAAATCCTAGTAAAATAACCTCTTTGTGTAGGAAAAACTAGAAAACCTTGTTACTGTGAGTAGTCTCATCGGAAAACTCAGTCGCGGGAGGGGAAAATTTATTCACAAAGAAATTCGTGTCATGGAAAAAACTTGTCACCGGATGGGAAAATTTTACTCACCGAACGAGTTTCAATGGAAAATACTTGTCAAATAACCCCTTTGTGTGGGAAAAACTCGAGAACCTCATCACCTTGACTAGTCTCGCGGGAAAACTCAGTCACATGAGGGGAAAACTTAGTCACTAAGGAATTAGTGTCATGGGAAAAATGAGTGACCGGATGGGTAAACCTTAGTCAATGGACTAGTTTCAAGGGAAAAACCTAGTAAAATAACCTCTTTGTGTTGGAATAACTCGAAAACCTGGCCACTGTGAGTAGTCTCATGGGAATACTCAGCCACAGGAGGGGGAAACTTAGTCACTAAGGAATTAGTGCCATGGGACTAATGAGTCAACTAATGGGAAAACTTTAGTCATCGAATGAGTTTCCATGGAAAATCCTAGTAAAATAACCTCTTTGTGTGGGAAAAACTAGAAAACCTTGTTACTGTGAGTAGTCTCATCGGAAAACTCAGTCGCGGGAGTGGAAAATTATTCACAAAGGAATACGTGTCATGGAAAAAATGTGTCACCGGATGGAAAAATTTTACTCACCGGATGAGTTTCAATGGAAAATACTTGTAAAATAACCTCTTTGTGTGGGAGAAACTCGAGAAACTCATCACCTTGACTAGTCTCGCGGGAGAACTCAATCAAATGAGGGGAAAACTTAGTCACTAAGGAATTAGTGTCATGGGAAAAATGAGTGACCAGATGGGTAAACCTTAGTCAATGGACTAGTTTCAATGGCAAAGCCTAGTAAAGTAACCACTTTGTGTTGGTATAACTCGAAAACCTGGCCACTGTGAGTAGTCTCATGGGAATACTCAGCCACAGGAGGGAAAAACTTAGTCACTAAGGAATTAGTGCCATGGGACTAATGAGTTAACTAATGGGAAAACCTTAGTCATCGAACGAGTTTCCATAGCAAATCCTAGTAAAATAACCTCTTTGTGTGGGAAAAACTAGAAAACCTTGTCCCTGTGAGTAGACTCATCGGAAAACTCAGTCGCGGGAGGGGAAAATTTAGTCACAAAGGAATTCGTGTCATGGAAAAAATGAGTCACCGGATGGGAAAATTTTACTCACCGGACGAGTTTCAATTGAAAATACTAGTAAAGTAACCTCTTTGTGTGGGAAAAACTCGAGAACCTCATCACCTTGACTAGTCTCGCGGGAAAACTCAGTCACATGAGGGGAAAACTTAGTCACTAAGGAATTAGTGTCATGGGAAAAATGAGTGACCGGATTGGTAAACCTTAGTCAATGGACTAGTTTCAAGGGAAAAACCTAGTAAAATAACCTCTTCGTGTTGAAATAACTCGAAAACCTGGCCACTGTGAGTAGTCTCATGGGAATACTCAGCCATAGGAGGGGGAAACTTAGTCACTAAGGAATTAGTGCCATGGGACTAATGAGTCAACTAATGGGAAAACCTTAGTCATCGAACGAGTTTCCATGGCAAATCCTAGTAAAATAACCTCTTTGTGTGGGAAAAACTAGAAAACCTTGTCCCTGTGAGTAGTCTCATCGGAAAACTCAGTCGCGGGAGGGGAAAATTTAGTCACAAAGGAATTCTCGTCATGAAAAAAATGAGTCACCATATGGGAAAATTTTACTCACCGAACGAGTTTGAATGGAAAATACTTGTAAAATAACCTCTTTGTGTGGGAAAAACTCGAGAACCTCTCCACCTTGATTAGTCTCACGGGAAGACTCAGTCACGTGAGGGGAAAACTAAGTCAGTAAGGAATTAGTGTCATGGGAAAAATGAGTCACCGGATGGGAAAACCTTAGTCAATGGACTAGTTTCAATGGCAAAACCTAGTAAAATAACCTCTTTGTGTTGGAATTACTCGAAAACCTGGCCACGGTGAGTAATGTCATGGGAAAACTCAGCCACAGGAGGGGGAAACTTAGTTACTAAGGAATTAGTGCCATGGGACTAATGAGTCAACTAATGGGAAAACCTTAGTCACCGAACGAGTTTCCATGGCAAATCCTAGTAAAGTAACCTCTTTGTGTGAGAAAAACTAGAAAACCTTGTCACTATGAGTAGTATCATCGGAAAACTCAGTCGCTGGAGTGGAAAACTTAGTCACAAACGAATTCGTGTCATGGAAAAACTGAGTCACTATATGGGAAAATTTTACTCACCGGACGAGTTTCAAAGGAAAATACTTGTAAAATAACCTCTTTGTGTGGGAAAAACTCGAGAACCTCACCACCTTCACTAGTCTCACGTGAAAACTCAGATACATGAGGGGAAAACTTAGTCAGTAAGGAATTAATGTCATGGGAAAAATTAGTCACCGGATGCGAAAACCTTAGTCAATGGACTAAGTTTCAACGGTAAAACCTAGTAAAATAACCTCTTTGTGTTGGAATAACTCGAAAACCTGGCCACTTTGAGTAGTCTCATGGGAAAACTCAGCCACAGGAGGGGGAAACTTAGTCACTAAGGAATTAGTGCCATGGGACTAATGAGTCATCTAATGGGAAAACCTTAGTCACCGAACGAGTTTCCATGGCAAATCCTAGTAAAATAACCTCTTTGTATGGGAAAAACTAGAAAACTTTGTCACTGTAAGTAGTCTCACCGGAAAACTCAGTCGCAGGTGCGGAAAACATAGTCACAAAGGAATTCGTTTTATGGAAAAAATGAGTCACCGGATGGGAAAATTTTACTCACCGGACGAGTTTCAATGGAAAATACTTGTAAAATAACCTATTTGTGAGGGAAAAACTCGAGAACCTCACCACCTTGACTAGTCTCACGGGAAAACTCAGTCACGTGAGGGGAAAACCTAGTCACTAAGGAATTAGTGTCATGGGAAAAATGAGTCACCGGATGGGAAAACCTTAGTCAATGGACTAGTTTCAATGGCAAAACCTAGTAAAATAACCTCTTTGTGTTGGAATTACTCGAAAACCTGGCCACTGTGAGTAGTCTCATGGGAAAACTCACCAACAGGAGGGGGATACTTAGTTACTAAGGAATTAGTGCCATGGGACTAATGAGTCAACTAATGGGAAAACCTTAGTCACCGAACGAGTTTCCATGGCAAATCCTAGTAAAGTAACCTCTTTGTGTGAGAAAAACTAGAAAACCTTGTCACTGTGAGTAGTATCATCGGAAAACTCAGTCGCTGGAGTGGAAAACTTAGTGACAAACGAATTCGTGTCATGGAAAAACTGAGTCACCGTATGGGAAAATTTTACTCACCGGACGAGTTTCAATGGAAAATACTTGTAAAATAACCTCTTTGTGTGGGAAAAACTCGAGAACCTCACCACCTTCACTAGTCTCACGGGAAAACTCAGATACATGAGGGGAAAACTTAGTCAGTAAGGAATTAGTGTCATGGGAAAAATGAGTCACCGGAAGGGAAAACCTTAGTCAATGGACTAGTTTCAACGGTAAAACCTAATAAAATAACCTCTTTGTGTTGGAATAACTCGAAAACCTTGCCACTGTGAGTAGTCTCATGGGAAAACTCAGCCACAGGAGGGGGAAACTTAGTCACTACAGAATTAGTGCCTTGGGACTAATGAGTCAACTAATGGGAAAACCTTAGTCACCGAACGAGTTTCCATGGCAAATCCTAGTAAAGTAACCTCTTTGTGTGGGAAAAACTAGAAAACCTTGTCACTGTGAGTAGTCTCATCGGAAAACTCAGTCGCGGGAAGGGAAAACTTAGTCACAAAGGAATTCGTGTCATTGAAAAAATGAGTCATCGGATGGGATAATTTTACTCACCGGACGAGTTTCAATGGAAAATGCTTGTAAAAAAACCTCTTTGTGTGGGAAAAACTCAAGAACCTCATCACCTTGACTAGTCTCACAGGAAAACTCAGTCACGTGAGGGGAAAACTTAGTGACTAAGGAATTAGTGTCATGGGAAAAATGAGTCACCGGATGGGAAAACCTTAGTCAATGGACTAGTTTCAATGGCAAAACCTAGTAAATTAACCTCTTTGTGTTGGAATAACTCGAAAACCTGGCCACTGTGAGTAGTCTCATGGGAAAACTCAGCCACAGGAGGGGGGAACTTAGTCACTAAGGAATTAGTGCCATGGGACTAATGAGTCAACTAATGGGAAAACCTTAGTCATCGAACGAGTTTCCAAGGCAAATCCTAGTAAAGTAACATCTTTGTGTGGGAAAAACTAGAAAACCTTGTCACTGTGAGTAGTCTCATCGGAAAACTCAGTCGCGGGAGGGGAAAACTTAGTCACAAAGGAATTCGTGTCACGGAAAAAATGAGTCACCGGATGGGAAAATTTTACTCACCGGACGAGTTTCAATGGAAAATACGTGTAAAATAACCTCTTTGTGTGGGAAAAACTCGAGAACCTCATCACCTTGACTAGTCTCACGGGAAAACTTAGTCTCTAAGGAATTAGTGTCATGGGAAAAATGAGTCACAGGATGGGATAACCTTAGTCAATGGACTAGTTTCAATGGAAAAACCTAGTAAATTAACCTCTTTGTGTTGGAATAACTCGAAAACCTGACCACTGTGAGTAGTCTGATGGGAAAACTCGGCCACAGGAGGGGGAAACTTAGTCACTAAGGAATTAGTACCATGGGACTAATGAGTCAACTAATGGGAAAACCTTAGTCACCGAACGAGTTTACATGGCAAATCCTAGTAATATAACCTCTTTGTGTTGGAAAAACTAGAAAACCTTGTCACTGTGAGTAGTCTCATCGGAAAACTCAGTCGCTGGAGTGGAAAACTTAGTGACAAACGAATTCGTGTCATGGAAAAACTGAGTCACCGTATGGGAAAATTTTACTCACCGGACGAGTTTCAATGGAAAATACTTGTAAAATAACCTCTTTGTGTGGGAAAAACTCGAGAACCTCACCACCTTCACTAGTCTCACAGGAAAACTCAGATACATGAGGGGAAAACTTAGTCAGTAAGGAATTAGTGTCATGGGAAAAATGAGTCACCGGAAGGGAAAACCTTAGTCAATGAACTAGTTTCAACGGTAAAACCTAATAAAATAACCTCTTTGTGTTGGAATAACTCGAAAACCTTGCCACTGTGAGTAGTCTCATGGGAAAACTCAGCCACAGGAGGGGGGAACTTAGTCACTAAAGAATTAGTGCCATGGGACTAATGAGTCATCTAATGGGAAAACCTTAGTCACCGAACGAGTTTCCATGGCAAATCCTAGTAAAGTAACCTCTTTGTGTGGGAAAAACTAGAAAACCTTGTCACTGTGAGTAGTCTCATCGGAAAACTCAGTCGCGGGAAGGGAAAACTTAGTCACAAAGGAATTCGTGTCATTGAAAAAATGAGTCACCGAATGGGATAATTTTACTCACCGGACGAGTTTCAATGGAAAATACTTGTAAAAAAACCTCTTTGTGTGGGAAAAACTCGAGAACCTCATCACCTTGACTAGTCTCAGAGGAAAACTTAGTCACGTGAGGGGAAAACGTAGTCACTAAGGAATTAGTGTCATGGGAAAAATGAGTCACCGGATGGGAAAACCTTAGTCAATGGACTAGTTTCAATGGCAAAACCTAGTAAATTAACCTCTTTGTGTTGGAATAACTCGAAAACCTGGCCACTGTGAGTAGTCTCATGGGAAAACTCAGCCACAGGAGGGGGGAACTTAGTCACTAAGGAATTAGTGCCATGGGACTAATGAGTCAACTAATGGGAAAACCTTAGTCATCGAACGAGTTTCCAAGGCAAATCCTAGTAAAGTAACATCTTTGTGTGGGAAAAACTAGAAAATCTTGTCACTGTGAGTAGTCTCATCGGAAAACTCAGTCGCGGGAGGGGAAAACTTAGTCACAAAGGAATTCGTGTCACGGAAAAAATGAGTCACCGGATGGGAAAATTTTACTCACCGGACGAGTTTCAATGGAAAATACGTGTAAAATAACCTCTTTGTGTGGGAAAAACTCGAGAACCTCATCACCTTGACTAGTCTCACGGGAAAACTTAGTCTCTAAAGAATTAGTGTCATGGGAAAAATGAGTCACCGGATGGGATAACCTTAGTCAATGGACTAGTTTCAATGGAAAAACCTAGTAAATTAACCTCTTTGTGTTCGAATAACTCGAAAACCTGACCACTGTGAGTAGTCTCATGGGAAAACTCGGCCACAGGAGGGGGAAACGTAGTCACTAAGGAATTAGTACCATGAGACTAATGAGTCAACTAATGGGAAAACCTTATTCACCGAACGTGTTTCGACGGCAAATCCTAGTAAAGTAACATCTTTGTGGGGGAAAAACTAGAAAACCTTGTCACTGTGAGTAGTCTCATCGGAAAACTCAGTCGCTGGAGGGGAAAACTTAGTCACAAAGGAATTCGTGTCAAGGAAAAGCTGAGTCGCCGAATGGGAAAATTTTACTCACCGGACGAGTTTCAATGGAAAATACTTGTAAAATAACCTCTTTGTATGGGAAAAACTCGAGAACCTCATCACCTTGACTAGGCTCACGGGAAAACTCAGTCACGTGAGGGGAAAACTTAGTCACTAAGGAATTAGTGTCATTGGAAAAATGAGTCACCGGATGGGAAAACCTTAGTCAATGGACTAGATTCAATGGCAAAACCTAGTAAAATAAACTCTTTGTGTTGGAATAACTCGAAAACCTGGCCACTGTGAGTAGTCTCACGGGAAAACTCAGCCACAGGAGGGGGAAACTTAGTCACTAAGGAATTAGTGCCATGGGACTAATGAGTCAACTAATGGGAAAACCTTATTCACCGAACGTGTTTCCACGGCAAATCCTAGTAAAGTAATATCTTTGTGGGGGAAAAACTAGAAAACCTTGTCACTGTGAGTAGTCTCATCGGAAAACTCAGTCGCTAGAGGGGAAAACTTAGTCACAAAGGAATTCGTGTCAAGGAAAAACTGAGTCGCCGAATGGGAAAATTTTACTCACCGGACGAGTTTCAATGGAAAATACTTGTAAAATAACCTCTTTGTGTGGGAAAAACTCGAGAACCTCATCACCTTGACTAGTCTCACGGGAAAACTCAGTCACGTTAGGGGAAAACTTAGTCACTAAGAAATTAGTGTCATGGGAAAAATGAGTCACCGGATGGGAAAACCTTAGTCAATGGACTAGTTTCAATGGCAAAACCTAGTAAAATAAACTCTTTGTGTTGGAATAACTCGAAAACCTGGCCACTGTGAGTAGTCTCATGGGAAAACTCAGCCACAGGAGGGGGAAACTTAGTCACTAAGGAATTAGTGCCATGGGATTAATGAGTCAACTAATGGGAAGACCTTAGTCACCGAACGAGTTTCCATAGCAAATCCAAGTAAAGTAACATCTTTGTGTGGGAAAAACTAGAAAACCTTGTCACTGTCAGTAGTCTCATCGAAAAACTCAGTCGTAGGAGGGGAAAACTTAGTCACAAAGGAATTCGTTTTGTGGAAAAAATTAGTCACTGGATGAGAAAACTTTACTCACCGGACGAGTTTCAATGGAAAATACGTGTAAAATAACCTCTTTGTGTGGGAAAAACTCGAGAACCTCATCACCTTGAAAAGTCTCACGGGAAAATTCAGTCACATGAGGGGAAAACTTAGTCATTAAGGAATTAGTGTCATGGGAAAAATGAGTCACCGGATGGGAAAACCTTAGTCAATGGACTAGTTTCAATGGCAAAACCTAGTAAATTAATCTCTTTGTGTTGGAATAACTCGAAAACCTAGCCACTGTGAGTAGATTTATGGGAAAACTCAGCCACAGGAGGGGGAAACTTAGTCACTAAGGAATTAGTGCCATGGGACTAATGAGTCAACTAATGGGAAATCCTTAGTCACCGAACGAGTTTCCACGGAAAATCCTAGAAAAGTAACCTCCTTGTGTGGGGAAAACTAGAAAACCTTGTCACTGTGAGTAGTCTCATCGTAAAACTCAGTCGCGGGAGGGGAAAACTTAGTCACAAAGGAATTCGTGTCAAGGAAAAAATGAGTCACCGGATGGGAAAATTTTACTCACCGGACGAGTTTCAATAGAAAATACTTGTAAAATAACCTCTTTGTGTGGGAAAAACTCGAGAACCTCATCACCTTGACTAGTCTCACAGGAAAACACAGTCACGTGAGGGGAAAACTTAGTGACTAAGGAATTATTGTCATGGGAAAAATGAGTCACCGGATGGGAAAACCTTAGTCAATGGACTAGTTCCAATGGCTAAACCTAGTAAAATAAGCTCTTTGTGTGGGAATAACTCGAAAACCTGGCCACTGTGAGTAGTCTCATGGGAAAACTCAGCCACAGGAGGGGGGAACTTAGTCACTAAGGAATTAGTGCCATGGGACTAATGAGTCAACTAATGGGAAAACCTTAGTCACCGAATGAGTTTCCATGGCAAATCCTAGTAAAGTAACATCTTTGTGTGGGAAAAAGTAGAAAACCTTGTCACTGTGAGTAGTCTCATCGGAAAACTCAGTCGCGGGAGGGGAAAACTTAGTCACAAAGGAATTCGTGTCATGGAAAAAATGAGTCACCGGATGGGAAAATTTTACTCACCGGACGAGTTTAAATGGAAAATACTTGTAAAATGAACTCTTTGTGTGGGAAAAACTCGAGAACCTCATCACCTTGACTAGTCTCACGGGAAAACTCAGTCACGTGAGGGGAAAACTTAGTCACTAAGAATTTAGTGTCATGGGAAAAATGAGTCACCGGATGGGAAAACCTTAGTCAATGGACTAGTTTCAATGGCAAAACCAAGTAAAATAACCTCTTTGTGTTGGAATAACTCGAAAACCTTGCCACTGTGAGTAGTCTCATGGGAAAACTCAGCCACAGGAGGCGGAAACTTAGTCACTAAGGAATTAGTGCCATGGGACTAATGAGTCAATTAATGGGAAAACCTTAGTCACCGAACGAGTTTCCATGGAAAATCCTAGGAAAGTAACATCTTTGTGTGGGAAAAACTAGAAAACCTTGTCACTGTGAGTAGTCTCATCGGAAAACTCAGTCGCGGGAGGGGAAAATTTAGTCACAAAGGAATTCGTGTCATGGAAAAAATGAGTCACCGGATGGGAAAATCTTACTCACCGGACGAGTTTCAATGGAAAATACTTGTAAAATAACCTCTTTGTGTGGGAAAAACTCGAGAACCTCATCACCTTGACTAGTCTCACGGGAAAACTCAGTCACATGAGGGGAAAACTTAGTCACTAAGAATTTAGTGTCGTGGGAAAAATGAGTCACCGGATGGGAAAATCTTAGTCAATGGACTAGTTTCAATGGCAAAACCTAGTAAAATAACCTCTTTGTGTTGGAATAACTTGAAAACCTGGCCACTGTTTGTAGTCTTATGGGAAAACTCAGCCACAGGAGGGGGAAACTGTGAAGAAGGTCTTGCTCCTGACCCTGTCTGTGGTTTTGATGACGGCAAACTCATCGGCAAAAGGAGAAAAGAAGACTTCGAAGAAACAGCGCTATAAAGTTCATCATTTACCTAGAAGTCTTAGTTTAGGTGAGTTATGCTTATAAAGGTCTCTCAAAGCATAAAGGCTCTTTAAAACACCTAAACTAATCAAGCTTAATGTTTTCATAACTTAACAGAAGTAGAAAAACTTAAGCAGATCTTAAAAGATCAAGTTTCTGGAAGATGGACTTCAGTGTAATCAATTTCAGGTTTCTGGTAATCGATTACACCTAGGAAAGTAATCGATTACGTGTTATTCATAATCGATTACATGTTTGAATTTGAAATTCAAACTGGAACAGCTATTAGTGTAATGATTACACTAAGTGATGTAATCGATTACCCACACGAAAAGTTGCATCTTTTCATGAACCATTGTGTCTCAAACCTTTTGGGAAAGGTTGCATTGGTTCAAGGACGGTTCCCTTGCCTATATAAAGTCCATTTGAGTCCAGAACACATAACACATGAGAATACAATATTAGGCCAAAGCTTTGCCAAATTAGTTCATTCATTAAGTCTTTTAGAACTTAAACTTTCAAAAGGGCCTAAATTCTGAGTTCATGATCTTCATGTTTATAAGAACACTTTAGTTGTTCATATCTTGAGGAACTCAGAATCGTGTTATGCTTGAAAGCCTTAAAGCATAAATTCTCATGATCAATCCACTTGAATGTTAAAGGATTGATACAGCCAATTGTAAACTCTTCTTCATCTCTTTCTGATAGATTGAGTATTCACCGTGGATCTCGGTGAAGGGTTGTTGGTACTGAAAGTGGTGTACTTTCAGGGTGTTGATTGAAGGCGGTCAAGTCTTCAAGGTCTGAGGGTGGTTTGCCTTCAGGAACTGAAAGTGGTGTACTTTCAGGGGCTGTTGAAAGTGGTGTACTTTCACAGGAAATTGATAGAAATTCTTAGGGTCCTTGGTGTAAGAACTTGTAAGAGATTTTTATCAATAGTGGAAAAATCCTCAAGGGTTTCTTGAGGGACTGGACGTAGCCTTCGGTGGATAGAAGGTGAATCAGGATAAAATTCCGTGTGTGTGAATTCTTCTATCCTTCATCTTTACTTTCAAGCAACGCTTAATTCCGCTGCAATCGTTTGCATTTACATCTATCTTGAAAGTAAGAAGTTATCAAGGCGAAAATCGGGTAAACCTGATTCACCCCCCCTCTCAGGTTGCTATCTACACTAACAATTGGTATCAGAGCGGAAGTTTAGGTAAGATATTCCTAAAATCCGGGAAAAGATGGCATCCTCTTCCAATCATGGAACCAGTGAAGGATTCAACATAAACAGGCCACCATTCTTCAATGGAGAACACTATGACTTTTGGAAAATCAAGATGAAAATATTCATAAAGTCATTAGACGCAGGAATTTGGAAAGCCATTGAAGAAGGTCCCTTTGTGCCTGTATCAGAAGTAGAAGGAAGTTCACAACGAAAACCAGAAAGCACTTGGAGTGAAGAAGAAAAGAAGAAGGTTCAATATGATCTCAAAGGAATGAACATTCTTACATCTGCTCTTGGCATGGATGAGTTTTTCAGAGTATCAACGTGCACTTCATCGAAAGAAATATGGGATACGTTGATGGTGACTCATGAAGGAACAGATGAAGTCAAGAGATCAAAGATCAATACTCTAGCTCAAGAATATGAAATGTTCAGAATGCTTCCAGGAGAAAAGGTATTAGATATGCAAAAACGATTCACTCATTTGATTAACCATTTGATTGCCCTTGGTAAACAGTTTTCAAACAGTGACTTGAACATGAAAGTTCTAAGATCACTTACAAGAGTAAGGCAACCAAAGGTTACTGCCATTTCAGAGAAAAAGAGTTTATCAAACATGACTCTTGCAACTCTCTTTGGAATTCGTGCCATGGGACTAATGAGTCAACTAATGGGAAAACCTTAGTCACCGAACGAGTTTCCATGGCAAATCCTAGTAAAATAACCTCTTTGTATGGGAAAAACTAGAAAACCTTGTCACTGTGAGTAGTCTCATCGGAAAACTCACTCGCAGGAGGGGAAAACTTAGTCACAAAGTAATTCGTTTTATGGAAAAAATGAGTCACCGGATTGGAAAATTTTACTCACCGGACGAGTTTCAATGGAAAATACTTGTAAAATAATCTTTGTGTGGGAAAAACTAGAGTACCTCATCACATTGACTAGTCTCAAGGGAAAACTCAGTCACATGAGGGGAAAACTTAGTCACTAAGGAATTAGTGTCATGGGAAAAATGAGTCATCGGATGGGAAAACCTAGTAAAATAACCTCTTTGTGTTGGAATAACTCGTAAACGTGGCCACAGTGAGTAGTCTCATGGGAAAACTCAGCCACAGGAGGGGTAAACTTAGTGACTAAGGAATTAGTGCCATGAGACTAATGAGTCAACTAATGGGAAAACCTTAGTCACCGAACGAGTTGCCATGGCAAATCCCAGTAAAGTAACATCTTTGTGTGGGAAAAACTAGAAAACCTTGTCACTGTGAGTAGTCTCATCGGAAAACTCAGTCGCGGGAGGGGAAAACTTAATCACAAAGGAATTCGTGTCATGGAAAAAATGAGTCACCGGATGGGAAAATTTTACTCACCGGACGAGTTTCAATGGAAAATACTTGTAAAATAACCTCTTTGCGTGGGAAAAACTCGAGAACCTCATCACCTTGACTAGTCTCACGGGAAAACTCAGTCACATGAGGGGAAAACTTAGTCACTGAGGAATTAGTGTCATGGGAAAAATGAGTCACCGGATTGGAAAACCTTCGTCAATGGACTAGTTTCAATGGCAAAACCTAGTAAAATAACCTCTTTGTGTTGGAATAACTCGAAAACCTTGCCACTGTGAGTAGTCTCATTGGAAAACTCAGCCACAGGAAGGGGAAACTTAGTCACTAAGGAATTAGTGCCATCGGACTAATGAGTCAACTAATGGGGAAACCTTAGTCACCGAAAGAGTTTCCATGGCAAATCCTAGTAAAATAACCAAAAACTAGAAAACCTTGTCACTGTGAGTAGTCTCATCGGAAAACTCAGTCGCAGGAGGGGAAAACTTAGTCACAAAGGAATTCGTGTCATGGAAAAAATGAGTCACCGGATGCGAAAATTTTACTCACCGGACGAGTTTCAATGGAAAATACTTGTAAAATAACCTCTTTGTGTGGGAAAAACTCGAGAACCTCATCACCTTAACTAGTCTCAGGGAAAACTCAGTCACGTGAGGGGATAACTTAGTCACTAAGGAATTAGTGTCATGGGAAAAATGAGTCACCGGATGGGAAAACCTTAGTCAATGGACTAGTTTCAATGGCAAAACCTAGTAAAATAACCTATTTGTGTTGGAATAACTCGAAAACCTGGCCACTGTGAGTTGTCTCATGGGAAAACTCAGCCACAGGAGGGGGAAATTTAGTCACTAAGGAATTAGTGCCATGGGACTATTGAGTCAACTAATGGGAAAACCTTAGTCACCGAACGAGTTTCCATGGAAAATCCTAGTAAAATAACCTCTTTGTGTGGGAAAAACTAGAAAACCTTGTCACTGTGAGTAGTCACATCGGAAAACTCAGTCGCGGGAGGTGATGCAAAAATTGATCTAGAAGAGCTTGCAATCAACACAAGTGACAACCAACAAGGAGTTAATGGCGTGGGGTCCTTTGCTAGCCATCATCAAGGGCTGAGTTTAATTACTTGGCTATTTTAGTCATTTAATTATTACTTGGCTGTTTTGTTTTAGTCATTTAATCACAAAGTTAAGACAAATAAATCAGCCATTTGAATCCTATTCTGATCGGTTACAAAGGATCAAAATAAGGAGCATTAAAGACAATTCAAGGCCTTAAATTCCTCCCAGCCAGCCATTGGAAAAGGAGTTACATAGCTGATAGAATAATGTCATTTTATTACTAGTTTAATTGCCTTTTATGCTGCACTTTATTACCAGCTTTAAATAAGCTAAATTAGCATCCTTTGTAAGCTAATATTAGCACTATATTTCGGCTATATATGCCATGTATGCTGGTCATTTTTATCAATCAAGCAATAAAGAAAACAGTTCAAGTTAACATAGAATTTGTGTCTACATTTTCGAAAGATTATTTGCAAGTGTCGTCTTGAGAATAATCCGATTAGCTCAATTGGTGTTGAGTGCTAATCTCTTTGTTAAACTATTGGTGTAGTCTAACATTGCCTATCCCTTGCTGTTTCACTAAAAACTATCCAAAAACACTTAGAAGAATTCTGCTAATATGGGTTGTACCTAGTACATTCGATATTGGTTGTTTGCTTCCGCTACCCTTACGAATTAAAGCACTTTAATTCGTATCAGGAGGGGAAAACTTAGTCGCAAAGGTATTCGTGTCATGGAAAAAATGAGTCACCGGATGGGAATATTTTACTCACAGGACGAGTTTCAATGGAAAATACTAGTAAAATAACCTCTTTGTGTGGGAAAAACTCGAGAACCTCATCACCTTGACTAGTCTCACGGGAAATTTCAATCACATGAGGGGAAAACTTAGTCACTAAGAATTTAGTGTCATGGGAAAAATGACTCACCGGATGGGAAAACCTTAGTCAATGGACTAGTTTCAATGGCAAAACCTAGGAAAATAAACTCTTTGGAATAACTCGAAAACCTGGGCACTGTGAGTAGTCTCATGGGAAAACTCAGCCACAGGAGGGGGAAACTTAGTCACTAAGGAATTAGTGTCATGGGACTAATCAGTCAACTAATGGGAAAACCTTAGTCATCGAACGAGTTTCCATGGCAAATCCAAGTAAAATAACCTCTTTGTGTGAGAAAAACTAGAAAACCTTGTCACTGTGAGTAGTCTCATCGGAAAACTCAGTCGCAGGTGGGGAAAACTTAGTCACAAAGGAATTCGTGTCATGGAAAAAATGAGTCACCGAATGGGAAAATTTTACTCACCGGACGAGTTTCAATGGAAAATACTTGTAAAATAACCTCTTTGTGTGGGAAAAACTCAAGAACCTCATCACCTTGACTAGAATCACGGGAAAACTAAGTCACGTGAGGGGAATACTTTGTCACTAAGGAATTAGTGTCATGGGAAAAATGATTCACCAGAGGGCAAAACCTTAGTCAATGGACTAGTTTAAATGGCAAAACCTAGTAAAATAACCTCTTTGTGTGGGAAAAACTCGAGAACCTCATCACCTTGACTAGTCTCATGGGAAAACAAAGTCAAATGAACGGAAAACTTAGTCACTAAGGAATTAGTGTCATGGGAAAAATGAGTCACCGGATGGGAAAACCTTAGTCAATGGACTAGTTTCAATGGGAAAACCTAGTAAAATAACCTCTTTGAGTGGGAATAACTCGAAAACCTGGCCACTGTGAGTAGTCTCATCAGAAAACTCAGTCGCGGGAGGGTAAAATTTAGTCACAAAGGAATTCGTGTCATGGAAAAAATGAGTCACCGGATGGGAAAATTTTACTCAACGGACGAGTTTCAATGGAAAATACTTGTAAAATAACCTCTTTGTGTGGGAAAAACTCGAGAACGTCATCACCTTGACTAGAATCACGGGAAAACTCAGTCACGTGAGGGGAATACTTAGTCACTAAGGAATTAGTGTCATGGGAAAAATGAGTCACCGGATGGGAAAACCTAAGTCAATGGACTAGTTTCAATGGCAAAACCTAGTAAAATAACCTCTTTGTGTTGGAATAACTCGAAAACCTGGCCACTATGAGTAGTCTCATGGGAAAACTCAGCCACAGGAGGGGGAAACTAAGTCACTAAGGAATTAGTGCCATGGGACTAATGAGTCAACTAATGGGAAAACCTTAGTCACCGAACGAGTTTCCATGGCAAATCCTAGTAAAATAACCTCTTTGTGTGGGAAAAACTAGAAAACCTTGTCACTGTGAGTAGTCTCATCGGAAAACTCAGTCGCAGGAGGGGAAAACTTAGTCACAAAGGAATTCGTGTCAAGGAAAAAATGAGGCACCGGATGGGAAAATTTTACTCACCGGACGAGTTTCAATGGAAAATACTTGTATAATAATCTCTTTGTGTGGGAAAAACTCGAGAACCTCATCAACTTGACTAGTCTCACGGGAATACTCAGTCACATGAGGGGAAAACTTAGTCACTAAGGAATTAGTGTCATGGGAAAAATGAGTCACCGGATGGGAAAACCTTAGTCAATGGACTAGTTTCAATGGCAAAACCTAGTAAAATAACCTCTTTGCGTTGGAATAACTCGCAAACCTGGCCACTGTGAGTAGTCTCATGGGAAACCTCAGCCACAGGAGGGGGAAACTTAGTCACTAATAAATTAGTGCCATGGGACTAATGAGTCAACTAATGGGAAAACCTTAGTCACCGAACGAGTTTCCATGGCAAATCCTAGTAAAATAACCTCTTTGTATGGGAAAAACTAGAAAACCTTGTCACTGTGAGTAGTCTCACCGGAAAACTCAGTCGCAGGAGGGGAAAACTTAGTCACAAAGGAATTCGTTTTATGGAAAAAATGAGTCGCCGGATGGGAAAATTTTACTCACCGTACGAGTTTCAATGGAAAATACTTGTAAAATAACCTCTTTGTGTGGGAAACACTCGAGAACCTCATCACCTTGACTAGTCTCACGGGAAAACTCACTCACGTGAGGGGAAAACTTAGTCAATAAGAAATTAGTGTCATGGGAAAAATGAGTCACCGGATGGGAAAAATGAGTCACCGGATGGGAAAACCTTAGTCAATGGACTAGTTTCAATGGCAAAACCTAGTAAAATAACCTCTTTGTGTTGGAATAACTTGCAAACCTGGCCACTGTAAGTAGTCTCATGGGAAAACTCAGCCACAGGAGGGGGAAACTTAGTCACTAAGGAATTAGTGCCATGGGACTAATGAGTCAACTAATGGGTAAACCTTAGTCACCGAACGAATTTCCATGGCAACTCCAAGTAAAGTTACATCTTTGTGTGGGAAAAACTAGAAAACCTTGTCACTGTGAGTAGTCTCATCGGAAAACTCACTCGAAGGCGGGGAAAACTTACTCACCGGACGAGTTTCAATGTAAAATACTTGTAAAATAACCTCTTTGTGTGGGAAAAACTCGAGAACCTCATCACCTTGACTAGTCTCACGGGAAAACTCACTCACGTGAGGGGAAAACTTAGTCAATAAAAAATTAGTGTCATGGGAAAAATGAGTCACCGGATGGGAAAACCTTAGTCAATGGACTAATTTCAATGGCAAAACCTAGTAAAATAACCTCTTTGTGTTGGAATAACTCGAAAACCTGGCCATTGTGAGTAGTCTCATGGGAAAACTCAGCCACAGGAGGGGGGAACTTAGTCACTAAGGAATTAGTGTCATGGGACTAATGAGTAAACTAATTGGTAAACCTTAGTCACCGAACGAGTTTCCATGGCAACTCCAAGTAAAGTAACATCTTTGTGTGGGAAAAACTAGAAATCCTTGTCACTGTGAGTAGTCTCATCGGAAAACTCAGTCGAGGAAGGGGAAAACTTAGTCACAAAGGAATTCGTGTCATGGAAAAAATGAGTCACCGGATGGGAAAATTTTACTCACCGGACGAGTTTCAATGGAAAATACTTGAAAAATAACCTCTTTGTGTGGGAAAAACTCGAGAACCTCATCACCTTGACTAGTCTCACTAAGGAATTAGTGTCATGGGAAAAATGAGTCACCGGATGGGAAAACCTTAGTCAATGGACTAGTTTCAATGGAAAAACCTAGTAAAATAACCTCTTTGTGTTGGAATAACTCGCAAACCTTGCCACTGTGAGTAGTCTAATGGGAAAACTCAGCCACAGGAGGGGAACACTTAGTCACTAAGGAATTAGTGCCATGGGACTAATGACTCGACTAATGGGAAAACCTTAGTCACCGAACGAGTTTCCATGGAAAATCCAAATAAAGTAACATCTTTGTGTGGGAAAAACTAGAAAACCCTGTCACTGTGAGTAGTTTCATCGGAAAACACAGTCGCGGGAGGGGACAACTTAGTCACAAAGGAATTTGTGCCATGGAAAAAATGAGTCACCGGATGGGAAAATTTTACTCACCGGACAAGTTTCAAAGGAAAATACTTGTAAAATAACCTCTTTGTGTGGGAAAAACTCGAAAACCTCATCACCTTGACTAGTCTCACGGGAAAACTCAGTCACCTGAGTGGAAAACTTAGTCACTAAGGAATTAGTGTCATGGGAAAAATGAGTCACCGGATGGGAAAACCTTAGTCAATGGACTAGTTTCGATGGCAAATCCTAGTAAAATAACCTTTTTGTGTTGGAATAACTCGAAAACCTGGCCATTGTGAGTAGTCTCATGGGAAAACTCAGCCACAGGAAGGGGAAACTTAGTCACTAAGGAATTAGTGCCATGGGACTAATGAGTCAACTAATGGGAAAACCTTAGTCACCGGACGAGTTTCCTTTGCAAATCCAAGTAAAGTAACATCTTTGTGTGGGAAAAAGTAGAAAACCTTGTCACTGTGAGTAGTCTCATCGGAAAACTCAGTCGCGGGAGGGGAAAACTTAGTCACAAAGGAATTCGTGTCATGGAAAAAATGAGTCACCGGATGGGAAAATTTTACTCACCGGAATGTTTCAATGGAAAATAGTTGTAAAATAACCTCTTTGTGTGGGAAAAACTCGAGAACCTCATCACCTTGACTAGTCTCACGGGAAAACTCAGTCACGTGAGGGGAAAACTTAGTCACTAAGGAATTAGTGTCATGGGAAAAATGAGTCACGGGATGGGAAAACCTTAGTCAATGGACTAGTTTCAATGGCAAAACCTCTTTGTGTGGGAAAAACTAGAAAACCTTGTCACTGTGAGTAGTCTCATCGGAAAACTCAGTCGCGGGAGGGGAAATTAGTCACAAAGGAATTCGTGTCATGGAAACAATGAGTCACCGGATGGGAAAATTTACTCACCGGACGAGTTTCAATGGAAAATACTTGTAAAATAACCTCTTTGTGTGGGAAAAACTCGAGAACCTCATCACCTTGACTAGTCTCACGGGAAAACTCAGTCACGTGAGTGGAAAACTTAGTCACTAAGAAATTAGTGTCATGGGAAATTGAGTCACCGGATGGGAAAACCTTAGTCAATGGTCTAGTTTCAATAGAAAAACCAAGTAAAATAACCTCTTTGTGTGGGAATAACTCGAAAACCTGGCCACTGTGAGTAGTCTCATGGGAAAACTCAGCCAAAGGAGGGGGAAACTTAGTCACTAAGGAATTAGTGCCATGGGACTAATGAGTCAACTAATGGGAAAACCTTAGTCACCGAACGAGTTTCCATGGCAAATCCAAGTAAAGTAACATCTTTGTGTAGGAAAAACTAGAAAACCTTGTCACTGTGAGTAGTCTCATCGGAAAACTCAGTCGCGGGAGGGGACAACTTAGTCACAAAGGAATTCGTGTGATGGAAAAAATGAGTCACCGGATGGGAAAATTTTGCTCACCGGACGAGTTTCATTGGAAAATACTTGTAAAATAACCTCTTTGTGTGGGAAAAACTCGAGAACCTCATCACCTTGACTAGTCTCACGCGAAAACTCAGTCACATGAGGGGAAAACTAAGTCACTAAGGAATTAGTGTCGTGGGAAAAATGAGTCACCGGATGGGAAAACCTTAGTCAATGGTCTAGTTTCAATGGCAAAACCTAGTAAAATAACCTCTTTGTGTTGGAATAACTCGCAAACCTGGCCACTAGGAGTAGTCTCATGGGAAAACTCAGCCACAGGAGGGGGGAACTTAGTCACTAAGGAATTAGTGTCATGGGACTAATGAGTCAACTAATGGGAAAACCTTAGTCACCGAACGAGTTTCCGTGGCAAATCCTAGTAAAATAACCTCTTTGTCTGGGAAAAACTAGAAAACCTTGTCACTGTGAGTAGTCTCATCAGAAAACTCAGTTGCGGGAGGGGAAATTAGTCACAAAGGAAATCGTGTCATGGAAAAAATGAGTCACCGGATGGGAAAATTTACTCACCGGACGAGTTTCGATGGAAAATAGTTGTAAAATAACCTCTTTGTGTGGGAAAAAGTCGAGAACCTCATCACCTTGACTAGTCTCACGGGAAAACTCAGTCACATGAGGGGAAAACTTAGTCACTAATGAATTAGTGTCATGGGAAAAATGAGTCACCGGATGGGAAAACCTTAGTCAATGGTCTAGTTTCAATGGCAAAACCTAGTAAAATAACCTCTTTGTGTTGGAATAACTCGAAAACCTTGCCACTGTGAGTAGTCTCATGGGAAAACTCAGCCACAAGAGGGGGAAACTTTGTCACTAAGGAATTTGTGCCATGGGACTAATGAGTCAACTAATGGGAAAACCTTAGTCACCGAACGAGTTTCCAAGGCATATCCTAGTAAAATAACCTCTTTCTATGGGAAAAACTAGAAAACCTAGTCACTGTGGGTAGTCTCATCGGAAACCTCAGTCGCAGGAGGGGAAAACTTAGTCACAAAGGAATTCGTTTTATGGAAAAAATGACTCACCGGATGGGAAAATTTTACTCACCGGACGAGTTTCAATGGAAAATACTTGTAAAATAACCTCTTTGTGTGGGAAAAACTCGAGAACCTCATCACCTTGACTAGTCTCACGGGAAAACTCAGTCACGTGAGGGGAAAACTTAGTCACTAAGAAATTAGTGTCATGGGAAAAATGAGTCACCGGATGGGAAAACCTTAGTCAATGGTCTAGTTTCAATGGCAATACCTAGTAAAATAACCTCTTTGTGTTGGAATAACTCGCAAACCTAGCCACTGTGAGTAGTCTCATGGGAAAACTCAGCCACAGGAGGGGGAAACTTAGTCACTAAGGAATTTGTTAGTACAGATAGCAACCTGAGAGGGGGGGGGGGTGAATCAGAGTTGCCCCGATTTTCACCTTATTGAAATTCTTACTTTCAAGATAATGATGATCACGAAACAATAGTTGTGATTGCAGCGGAATTGAGAATTGCTTGAAAGTAAAAGATGAAGGATAGAAGAAATTACACACGGAGATTTATCCTGGTTCACCTTCTATCCACTGAAGGCAACGTCCAGTCCCTCAAGAAACCCTTGAGGATTTTTCCACTATTGATAAAATTCTCTTACAAGTTCTTACACCAAGGACCCTAAGAATTTCTATCAACTTCCTGCGAAAGCACACCACTTTCAACAGCCCCTGAAAATACACCACTTTCAGTTCCTGAAGGCAAACCACCCTCAGACCTTGAAGACTTGACCGTCTTCAATCAACACCCTGAAAATATTCCACTTTCAGTACCAACAACCCTTCACCGAAATCCACGGTGAATACTCAATCTTACAAAAAGAGATGAAGAAGAGTTTACAATTGGCTGTTTCAATCCTTTAACATACAAGTGGATTGAACATGAGAATTTATGCTTTAAGGCTTTTAAGCATAATGGAATTCTGAGTTCCTCAAGATATGAACAACAAGAGTGTTCTTATAAACATGAAGATCATGAACTCAGAATTTTGGCCCTTTGAAAGTTTAAGTCTTGAAGACTTAATGAAAATGAAGTATTTTGGCAAAGCTTTGGCCTAATGTTGTTTTCTCATGTGTTGTGTGTTATCTCTTGTGTTCTGGACTCAAATGGGCCTTATATAGGCAGAGGAAACGTCCTAGAACCAATGCAACCTTTCCCAAAAGGTTTGAGACACAATGGTTCATGAAAAGATGCAACTTTTCGTTCTAGTAATCGATTACATCACTTAGTGTAATCGATTACACTACTAGCCGTTTCAGTTCGAATTTCAAATTCAAACATGTAATTGATTACAAACAACAAGTAATCGATTACTTTCCTAGGTGTAATCGATTACCAAAATCCTGAAATCGATTACACTGAAGTCCATCTTCCAGAAACTTGATCCTTTGAGATCGTCTTAAGGTTTTCAACTTCTTTTAAGTTATGAAAACATTTAGTAGATTAGTTTAGATGTTTTATAGAGCCTTTATGCTTTAATAGAGCTTTAGAAGCATAACTCACCTAAACTTAAGACTTCTAGACTATGATAGACTTTGTAGCACAGTTTCTTCGAAGTCTTCTTTTCTTCTTTTTGCCGATGAGTTTGTCGTCATCAAAACCACAGCCAGGGTCAGGAGCAAGACCTTCTTCACAGAATTAGTGCCATGAAACTAATGAGTCAACTAATGGGAAAACCTTAGTCACCGAACGAGTTTCCATGGCAAATCCTAGTAAAATAACCACTTTGTATGGGAAAAACTAGAAAACCTTGTCACTGTGAGTAGTCTCATCGGAAAACTCAGTCGCTGGAGGGGAAAACTTAGTCACAAATGAATTCGTTTTATGGACAAAATGAGTCACCGGATGGGAAAATTTTACTCACCGGGCGAGTTTCAATGGAAAATACTGGTAAAATAACCTCTTTGTGTGGGAAAAACTCGAGAACCTCATCACCTTGACTAGTCTCACGGGAAAACTCAGTCACGTGAGGGGAAAACTTATTCACTAAGAAATTAGTTCCATGGGAAAAATGAGTCACCGGATGGGAAAACCTTAGTCAATGGACTAGTTTCAATGGCAAAACCTAGTAAAATAACCTCTTTGTGTTGGAATAACTGGAAAACCTGGCCACCGTGAGTAGTCTCATGGGAAAACTCAGCCAAAGGAGGGGGAAACTTAGTCACTAAGGAATTAGTGCCATGGGACTAATGAATCAACTAATGGGAAAACCTTAGTCACCGAATGAATTTCCATGGCAAATCCAAGTAAAGTAACATAGTTGTGTGGGAAAAACAAGAAAACCTTGTCACTGTGAGTAGTCTCATTGGAAAACTCAGTCGCGGGAGGGGACAACTTAGTCACAAAGGAATTCGTGTCATGGAAAAAATGAGTCACCGGATGGGAAAATTTTACTCACCGGACGAGTTTCAATAGAAAATACTTGTAAAATAACCTCTTAGTGTGGGAAAAACTCGAGAACCTCATCACCTTGACTAGTCTCACGGGAAAACTCAGTCACATGAGGGGAAAACTTAGTCACTAAGGAATTAGTGTCATGGGAAAAATGATTTACCGGATGGGAAAACCTTAGTCAATGGACTAGTTTCAATGGCAAAACCTAGTAAAATAACCTCTTTGGGTTGGAATAACTCGCAAACCTTGCCACTGTGAGTAGTCTCATGGGAAAACTCAGCCACAGGAGGGGGAAACTTAGTCACTAAGGAATTAGTGCCATGGGACTAATGAGTCAACTAATGGGAAAACCTTGGTCACCGAACGAGTTTTGATGGCAAATCCTAGTAAAGTAACCTCTTTGTGTGGGAAAAACTAGAAAACCTTGTCACTGTGAGTAGTCTCATAGGAAAACTCAATCGCGGGAGGGGAAAACTTAGTCACAAAGGAATTCGTGTCATGGTAAAAATGAGCCACCGGATGGGAAAATTTTACTCACCGGAAGAGTTTCAATGGAAAATTATTGTAAAATAACCTCTTTGTGTGGGAAAAACTCGAGAACCTCATCACCTTAACTAGTCTCAGGGGAAAACTCAGTCACATGAGGGGAAAACTTAGTCACTAAGGAATTAGTGCCATGGGACTAATGAGTCAACTAATGGGAAAACCTTAGTCACCGAACAAGTTTCCATTGCAAGTCCTAGTAAAGTAACATCTTTGTGTGGGAAAAACTAGAAAACCTTGTCACTGTGAGTAGTCTCATCGGAAAACTCAGTCGCAGGAGGGAAAACTTTGTCACAAAGGAATTCTTGTCATGGAAAAAATGAGTCACCGGATGGGAAAATTTTACTCACTCGACGAGTTTCGATGGAAAATACTTGTATAATAACCTCTTTGTGTGGGAAAAACTCGAGAACCTCATCACCTTGACTAGTCTCACGGGAAAACTCAGTCACATGACGGGAAAACTTAGTCACTAAGGAATTAATGTCATGGGATAAATGAGTCACCGGATGGGAAAACCTTAGTCAATGGACTAGCTTCAATGGCAAAACCTAGTAAAATAACCTCTTTGTGTTGGAATAACTCTGGCCACTGTGAGTAGTCTCATGGGAAAACTCAGCCACAGCAGGGGGAAACTTAGTCACTAAGGAATTAGTGCCATGGGACTAATGAGTCAACTAATGGGAAAACCTTAGTCACCGAACGAGTTTCCATGGCAAATCCTAGTAACTTAACCTCTTTGTGTGGGAAAAACTAGAAAACCTTGTCACTGTGAGTTGTCTCATCGGAAAACTCAGTCGCAGGAGGGGAATATTTAGTCACAAAGAATTAGTGTCATGGAAAGAATGAGTCACCGGATGGGGAAATTTTACTCACCAGACGAGTTTCGATGGAAAATACTTGTAAAATAACCTCTTTGTGTGGGAAAAACTCGAGAACCTCATCACCTTGACTAGTCTCACGGGAAAACTCAGTCACGTGAGGGGAAAACTTAGTCACTAAGGAATTAGTGTCATGGGAAAAATGAGTCACCGGATGGGAAAACCTTAGTCAATGGACTAGCTTCAATGGCAAAACCTAGTAAAATAACCTCTTTGTGTTGGAATAACTCGAAAACCTGGCCACTGTGAGTAGTCTCATGGGAAAACTCAGCCACAGCAGGGGGAAACTTAGTCACTAAGGAATTAGTGCCATGGGACTAATGAGTCAACTAATGGGAAAATTTTACTCACCGGACGAGTTTCAATGGAAAATCCTAGTAAAATAACCTCTTTGTGTGGGAAAAACTCGAGAACCTTGTCACTGTGACTAGTCTCACGGGAAAACTCAGTCACGTGAGGGGAAAACTTAGTCTCTAAGGAATTAGTGTCAAGGGAAAAATGAGTCACCGGATGAGAAAAACTTAGTCAATGGACTAGTTTCAATAGCAAAACCTAGTAAAATGACCTCTTTGTGTTGGAATAACTCGAAAACCAGGCCACTGTGAGTAGTCTCATGGGAAAACTCAGCCACGGGAGGGGGAAACATAGTCACTAAGGAATTAGTGCCATGGGACTAATGAGTCAACTAATGGGAAAACCATAGTCACCGAACGAGTTTCCAAGGCAAATCCTAGTAAAATAACCTCTTTGTGTGGGAAAAACAAGAAAACCTAGTCACTGTGAGTAGTCTCATCGGAAAACTCAGTCGCAGAAGGGGAAAACTTAGTAACAAAGGAATTCGTGTCATGGAAAAGATGAGTCACCGGATGGGAAAATTTTACTCACCGGACGAGTTTCAATGGAAAATACTTGTAAAACTCAAGAACCACATCACCTTGACTAGTCTCACAAGAAAACTCAGTCACATGAGGGGAAAACTTTGTCACTAAGGAATTAGTGTCATGGGAAGAATAAGTCACCGGATGGGAAAACCTTAGTCAATGGACTAGTTTCAATGGCAAAACCTAGTAAAATAACCTCCTTGTGTTGGAATAACTCGAAAACCTGGCCATTGTGAGTAGTTTCATGGGAAAACTCAGCCACAGGAGGGGGAAACTTAGTCACTAAGGAATTAGTGCCATGGGACTAATGAGTCAACTAATGGGAAAACCTTAGTCACCGAACGAGTTTCCATGGCAAATCCTAGTAATATAACCTCTTTGTGTGGGAAAAACTAGAAAACCTTGTCACTGTGAGTAGTCTAATCGGAAAACTCAGTCGCAGAAGGGGAAAACTTAGTCACAAAGGAATTCGTGTCATGGAAAAAATGAGTCACCGAATAGGAAACTTTTACTCACCGGACGAGTTTCAATGGAAAATACTTGTAAAACTCGAGAACCACATCACCTTGACTAGTCTCACGAGAAAACTCAGTCACATGAGGGGAAAACTTTTCACTAAGGAATTAGTGTCATGGGAAGAATAACTCACTGGATGGGAAAACCTTAGTCAATGGACTAGTTTCAATGGCAAAACCTAGTAAAATAACCTCTTTGTGTTGGAATAACTCGAAAATCCGGCCACTGTGAGTAGTCTCATGGGAAAACTCAGCCACAAGAGGGGGAAACTTAGTCACTATGGAATTAGTGCCATGGGATTAATGAGTCAACTAATGGGCAAACCTTAGTCACCGAACGTGTTTCCATGGCAAATCCTAGTAAAGTAAACTCTTTGGGTGGGAAAAACTAGAAAACCTTGTCACTGTGAGTAGTCTCATCGGAAAACTCAGTCGCAAGAGGGGAAAACTTAGTCACAAAGGAATATGTGTCATGGAAAAAATGAGTCACCGGAGGGGAAAATTTTACTTCGCGGACGAGTTTCAATGGAAAATACTTGTAAAATAACCTCTTTGTATGGGAAAAACTCGAGAACCTCATCCCCTTGACTAGTCTCACGGGAAAACTCAGTCATATGAGGGAAAAGCTTAGTCACTAAGGAATTAGTGTCATGGGAAAAATGAGACACCGGATTGGAAAACCTTAGTCAATGGACTAGTTTCGATGGAAAAACATAGTAAAATAACCTATTTGTGTTGGAATAACTCGAAAACCTGGCCACTGTGAGTAGTCTCATGGGAAAACTCAGCAACGGGAGGGGGAAACCTAGTCACTAAGGAATTAGTGCCATGGGACTAATGAGTCAACTAATTGGAAAACCATAGTCACCGAACAAGTTTCGAAGGCAAATCCTTGTAAAATAACCTCTTTGTGTGGGAAAAACTAGAAAACCTAGTCATTGTGAGTAGTCTCATCGGAAAACTCAGTCGCAATAGGGGAAAACTTAGACACAAAGGAATACGTGTCATGGAAAAAATGAGTCACCGGATGGGAAAATTTTACTCACCGGACGAGTTTCAATGGAAAATAATTGTAAAATCACCTCTTTGTATCGGAAAAACTCGAGAACCTCATCACCTTGACTAGTCTCACGAGAAAACTAAGTCACGTGAGGGGAAAACTTAGTCACTAAGGAATTAGTTTCATGGGAAAAATGTGTCACCGGATGAGAAAACCTTAGTCATTGGACTAGTTTCAATGGCAAAACCTAGTAAAATAACCTCTTTTTATTGGAATATCTCGAAAAACTTGCCACTGTGAGTAGTCTCATGGGAAAACTTAGTCACTAAGCAATTAGTGCCATGGGACTAATGAGTCAACTAATGGGTTGGAATTACTCGAAAACCTGGCCACATTGAGTAGTCTAATGGGAAAACTCAGCCACAGGAGAGGGATAAACATAGTCACTAAGGAATTAGTGCCATGGGACTAATGAGTCAACTAATGGGAAAACCTTAGTCCCCGAAGGAGATTCCATGGCAAATCCTAGCAAAATAACCTCTTTGTGTGGGAAAAACTAGAAAACCTTGTCACTGTGAGTAGTCTCATCGGAAAACTCAGTCGCAGGAGGGGAAAACTTAGTCACAAAGTAATTCCTGTCATGGAATAATTTAGTCACCGGATAGGAAAATTTTCCTCACCGGACGAGTTTCAATGGAAAATACGTGTAAAATAACCTCTTTGTGTGGGAAAACTTCGAGAACCTCATAACCTTGACTAGTCTCACGGGAAAACTCAGTCACATGAGGGGAAAACCTTAGTCAATGGACTAGTTTCAATGGCAAAACCTAGTAAAATAACCTCTTCGTGTTGGAATAACTCGAAAACCTGGCCACTGTGAGTAGTCTCATGGGAAAACTCAGCCACGGGGGGGGGGGGGGGGGGGAACATAGTCACTAAGGAATTAGTGCCATGGGACTAATGAGTCAACTAGTGGGAAAACCTTAGTCACCGAATGAGATTCCATGGCAAATCCTAGTAAAATAACCTCTTTGTGTCGGAAAAACTAGGAAACCTTGTCACTGTGAGTAGTCTCATCGGAAAACTCAGTCGCCGGAGGGGAAAACTTAGACACAAAGGAATTCGTGTCATGGAAAAAATGAGTCACCGGATGTTAAAATTTTACTCACCGGACGAGTTTCAATGGAAAATACTAGCTAAATAACCTCTTTGTGTGGGAAAAACTAGAAAACCTTGTCACTGTGAGTAGTCTCATCGGAAAACTCAGTCGCAGGAGGTGAAAACTTAGTCACAAAGGAATTCCTGTCATGGAATAATTTAGTCACCGGATAGGAAAATTTTCCTCACCGGACGAGTTTCAATGGAAAATACCTGTAAAATAACCTCTTTGTGTGGGAAAACTTCGAGAACCTCATCACCTTGACTAGTCTCACGGGAAAACTCAGTCACACGAGGGGAAAACTTAGTCACTATGGAATTAGTGTCTTGGGAAAAATGAGTCACCGGATTGGAAAACCTTAGTCAATGGACTAGTTTCAATGGCACAACCTAGTAAAATAACCACTTTGTGTTGGAATAACTCAAAAACCTGGCCACAGTGAGTAGTCTCATGTTAAAACTCAGCCACAGGAGGGGGAAACATAGCCACTATGGAATTAGTGCCATGGGACTAATGAGTTTACTAATGGGAAAACCTTAGTCACCGAACGAGATTCCATGGCAAATCCTAGTAAAATAACTTCTTTGTGTGGGAAAAACTAGAAAACCTTGTCACTGTGAGTAGTCTAATCGGAAAACTCAATCGCATGAGGGGAAATCTTAGTCATAAAGGAATTCGTGTCATCGAAAAAATGAGTCACCGGATGGGAAAATTTTACTCACCGGACGAGTTTAATTGGAAAATACTTGTAAAATAACCTCTTTGTGTGGGATAAACTCGAGAACCTCATCACCTTGACTAGTCTCACGGGAAAACTCAGTCACACGAGGGGAAAACTTAGTCACTAAGGAAGTAGTGTCATGGGAAAAATGAGTCACCGAATGGGAAAACCTTAGTCAATGGACTAGTTTCAATGGCAAAACCTAGTAAAATAACCTCTTTGTGTAGGAATAACTCAAAAACCTGGCCTTTGTGAGTAGTCTTATGGGAAAACACAGCCACAGGAGGGGGAAACTTAGTCACTAAGGAATTAGTGCCATATGACTAATGAGTCAACTAATGGGAAAACCTTCGTCACCGAATGAGTTTCCATGGCAAATCCTAGTAAAATAACCTCTTTGTGTGGGAAAAACTAGAAAACCTTGTCAACGTGAGTAGTCTCATCGGAAAACTCAGTCGCAGGAGGGGAAAACTTAGTCACAAAGGAATTCGTGTCATGGAAAAAATGAGTCACCGGATTGGAAAATTTTACTCACCGTACGAGTTTCAATGGAAAATACTTGTAAAATAACCTCTTTGTGTGGGAAAAACTCGAGAACCTAATCACCTTGACTAGACTCACGGGAAAACTCAGTCACATGTGGGGAAAACTTAGTCACTAAGGAATTAGTGTCATGTGAAAAATGAGTCACCGGATGGGAAAACCTTAGTCAATGGACTAGTTTCAATGGCAAAACCTAGTAAAATAACCTCTTTGTGTTGGAATAACTGCAAAACCCAGCCACTCAGAGTAGTCACTCTCATGGGAAAATTCAGCCACAGGAGGGGGAAACATAGTCACTAAGGAATTTGTGCTATGGGACTAATGAGTCAAATAATGGGAAAACCTTAGTCACCGAACGAGTTTCCATGGCAAATCCTAGTAAAATAACCTCTTTGTTGGGAAAAACTAGAAAACCTTGTCACCGTGAGTAGTCTCATCGAAAAACTCAGTCGCAGGAGGGGAATACTTAGTCACAAAGGAATTCGTGTCATGGGAAAAATGAGTCACCGAATGGGAAAGTTTTACTCACCGGACGAGTTTCAATGGAAAATACTTGTAAAATAACCTCTTTGTGTGGGAAAAACTCGAGAACCTCATCACCTTGACTAGTCTCACGTGAAAACTCAGTCACACGAGGGGAAAACTTAGTCACTAAGGAATTAGTGTCTTGGGAAAAATGAGTCACCGAATGGGTAAACCTTAGTCAATAGACTATTTTCAATGGCAAAACCTAGTAAAATAACCACTTTGTGTTGGAATAACTCAAAAACCTGGCCACTGTGAGTAGTCTCATCGAAAAACTAAGTCACATGAGGGGAAAACTTAGTCACTAAGGAATTAGTGCCATAGGACTAATGAGTCAACTAATGGGAAAACCTTAGTCACCGAACGAGTTTCCTTGGCAAATCCAAGTAAAATAACCTCTTTTTGTGGGAAAAACTTGAAAACCTTGTCACTGTGAGTAGTCTCATCGGAAAACTCAGTCGCAGGAGGGGAAGACTTAGTCACAAAGGAATTCGTGTCATGGAAAAATGAGTCACCGGATGGGAAAATTTTACTCACCGGACGAGTTTCAACGAAAAATACATGTAAAATAACCTCTTTGTGTGGGAAAAACTCGAGAACCTCATAACCTTGACTAGTCTCACGGGAAAACTCAGTCACACGAGGGTAAAACTTAGTTACTCAGGAATTAGTGTCATGGGAAAAATGTGTCACCGGATGGGAAAACCTTAGTCAATGGACTAGTTTCAATGGGAAAACCTGGTAAAATAACCTCTTTGTGTTGGAATAACTCGAAAACCCAGCCACTGTGACTAGTCAATCTCATGGGAAAACTCAGCCACACGAGGGCGAAACTTAGTCACTAAGGAATTAGAGCCATGGGACTAATGAGTCAACTAATGGGAAAACCTTAGTCATCGAACGAGTTTCCATGGCAAATCCTAGTAAAATAACCTCTTTTTGTGGGAAGAACTAGAAAACCTTGTCACTGTGAGTAGTCTCATCGGAAAACTCAGTCGTAGGAGGGGAAGACTTAGTCACAAAGGAATTCGTGTCATGGAAAAAATGAGTCACCGGGTGGGAAAATTTTACTCACCGGACGAGTTTCAATGGAAAATACATGTAAAATAACCTCTTTGTGTGGGAAAAACTCGAGAACCTCATCACCTTGACTAGTCTCACGGGAAAACTCAGTCACACGAGGGGAAAACTTAGTCACTGAGGAATTAGTATCATGGGAAAAATGAGTCACCGGATGGGAAAACCTTAGTCAATGGAATAATTTCAATGGCAAAACCTAGTACTATAACGTCTTTGTGTTGGAATAACTCGAAAACCCAGCCACTGTGAGTAGTCAGTCTCATGGGAAAACTCAGTCACTGGAGGGGAAACGTAGTCACTAAGGAATTTGTGCCATGGGACTAATGAGTCAACTAATGGGAAAACCTTAGTCACCGAACGAGTTTCCATGGCAAATCCTAGTAAAATAACCTCTTTGTGTGGGAAAAACTAGAAAACCTTGTCACTGTGAGTAGTCTCATCGGAAAACTCAGTCGCAGGAGGGGAAGACTTAGTCACCAAGGAATTCGTGTCATGGAAAAAATGAGTCACCGGATGGGAAAATTTTACTCACCGGACGAGTTTCAATGGAAAAAACTTGTAAAATAACCTCTTTGTGTGGGAAAAACTCGAGAACCTCATTACCTTGACTAGTCACACGAGGGTAAAACTTAGTTACGCAGGAATTAGTGTAATGGGAAAAATGTGTCACCGGATGGGAAAACCTTAGTCAATGGGCTAGTTTCAATGGAAAAACCTAGTAAAATAACCTCTTTGTGTTGGAATAACTCGAAAACCCAGCCACTGTGAGTAGTCAGTCTCATGGGAAAACTCAGCCACACGAGGGGAAACGTAGTCACTAAGGAATTTGTGCCATGGGACTAATGAGTCAACTAATGGGAAAACCTTAGTCACCGAACGAGTTTCCATGGCAAATCCTAGTAAAGTAACATCTTTGTGTGGGAAAAACTCGAAAACCTTGTCACTGTGAGTAGCCTCATCGGAAAACTCAGTCGCGGGAGGGGATAACTTAGTCACAAAGGAATTCGTGTCATGGAAAAACTGAGTCACCGTATGGGAAAATTTTACTCACCGGACGAGTTTCAATGGAAAATACTTGTAAAATAACCTCTTTGTGTGGGAAAAACTCGAGAACCTCATCACCTTGACTAGTCTCACGGGAAAACTCAGTCACGTGAGGGGAAAACTTAGTCACTAAGGAATTAGTGTCATGGGAAAAATGAGTCACCGGATGGGAAAACCTTAGTCAATGGACTAGTTTCAATCGAAAAACCTAGTAAATTAACCTCTTTGTGTTGGAATAACTCGAAAACCTGACCACTGTGAGTAGTCTCATGGGAAAACTCAGCCACAGGAGGGGGAAACTTAGTCACTAAGGAATTAGTGCCATGGGACTAATGAGTCAACTAATGGGAAAACCTTAGTCACCGAACGAGTTTCCATTGCAAATCCTAGTAAAGTAAAATCTTTGTGTGGGAAAAACTAGAAAACCTTGTCACTGTAAGTAGTCTCATCGGAAAACTCAGTCGCGGGAGGGGAAAACTTAGTCACAAAGGAATTCGTTTTATGGAAAAAATGAGTCACCGGATGGGCAAATTTTACTCACCGGACGAGTTTCAATGGAAAATACTTGTAAAATAACCTCTTTGTGTGGGAAAAACTCGAGAACCTCATCACCTTGACTAGTCTCATGGGAAAACTTAGTCACGTGAAGTGAAAACTTAGTCACTAAGAAATTAGTGTCATGGGAAAAATGAGTCACCGGATGGGAAAACCTTAGTCAATGGACTAGTTTCAATGGCAAAACCTAGTAATATAACCTCTTTGTGTTGGAATAACTCGAAAACCTGGCCACTGTGAGTAGTCTCATGGGAAAACACAGCCACAGGAGGGGGGAACTTAGTCACTAAGGAATTAGTACCATGGGACTAATGACTCAACTAAGGGGAAAACCTTAGTCACCTAACGAGTTTCCATGGCAAATCCTAGTAAAGTAAAATCTTTGTGTGGGAAAAACTAGAAAACCTTGTCACTGTGAGTAGTCTCATCGGAAAACTCAGTCGTTGGAGGGGAAAACTTAGTCACAAAGGAATTCGTTTCATGGAAAAACTGAGACACCGTATGGGAAAATTTTACTCACCGGACGTGTTTCAATGGAAAATACTTGTAAAATAACCTCTGTGGGTGGGAAAAACTCGAGAACCTCATCACCTTGTCTAGTCTCACGGGAAAACTCAGTCACGTGAGGGGAAAACTTAGTCACTTAGGAATTAGGGTCATGGGAAAAATGAGTCACCGGATGGGAAAACCTTAGTCAATGGACTAGTTTCAATGGAAAAACCTAGTAAATTAACCTTTTGTGTTGGAATAACTCGTAAACCTGGCCACTGTGAGTAGTCTCATGGGAAAACTCAGCCACAGGAGGGGGAAACTTAGTCACTAAAGAATTAGTTCTATGGGACTAATGAGTCAACTAATGGGAAAACCTTAGTCACCGAACGAGTTTCCATAGCAAATCCTAGTAAAGTAACATCTTTGGGTGGGAAAAACTAGAAAACCTTGTCACTTTCAGTAGTCTCATCGGAAAACTCAGTCGCGGGAGGGGAAAACTTAGTCACAAAGGATTTCGTGTCATGGAAAAAATGAGTCACCGGATGGGAAACTTTTACTCACCGTACGAGTTTCAATGGAAAATACTTGTAAAATAACCTCTTTGTGTGGGAAAAACTAGAGAACCTCACCACCTTGACTAGTCTCACGGGAAAACTCAGTCATGTGAGGGGAAAACATAGTCACTAAGGAATTAGTGTCATTGGAAAAATGAGTCACCGGATGGGAAAACCTTAGTCAATGGACTAGTTTCAATGGCAAAACCTAGTAATTAACCTCTTTGTGTTGGAATAACTCGAAAACCTAGCCATTGTGAGTAGTCTCATGGGAAAACTTAGTCACAGGAGGGGGAAACTTAGTCACTAAGGAATTAATGCCATGGGACTAATGAGTCAACTAATGGGAAAACCTTAGTCACCGAACGAGTTTCCATGGCAAATCCTAGTAAAGTAACATCTTTGTGTGGGAAAAACTAGAAAACCTTGTCACTGTGAGTAGTCTCATCGGAAAACTCAGTCGCGGGAGGGGAAAACTTAGTTACAAAGGAATTCGTGTCATAGAAAAAATGAGTCACCGGATGGGAAAATTTTACTCACCTGACGAGTTTCAGTGGAAAATACTTGTAAAATAACCTCTTTGTGTGGGAAAAACTCGAGAACCTCATCACCTTGACTAGTCTCACGGGAAAATTCAGTCACGTGAGGGGAAAACTTAGACACTAAGGAATTAGTGTCATGGGAAATATGAGTCACCAGATGGGAAAACCTTAGTCAATGGACTAGTTTCAATGGAAAAACCTAGTAAATTAACCTCTTTGTGTTGGAATAACTCGAAAACCTGACCACTGTGAGTAGTCTCATGGGAAAACTCAGACACAGGAGGGGGAAACTTAGTCACTAAGGAATTAGTGCCATGGGACTAATGAGTCAACTAATGGGAAAACCGTAGTCACCGAACGAGTTTCCATGGCAAATCCTAGTAAAGTAACATCTTTGTGTGGGAAAAACTAGAAAACCTTGTCACTGTAAGTAGTCTCATCGGAAAACTCAGTCGCGGGAGGGGAAAACTTAGTCACAAAGGAATTCGTTTTATGGAAAAAATGAGTCACCGGATGGGAAAATTTTAATCACCGGACGAGTTTCAATGGAAAATACTTGTAAAATAACCTCTTTGTGTGGGAAAAACTAGAGAACCTCATCACCTTGACTAGTCTCATGGGAAAACTCGGTCACGTGAAGGGAAAACTTAGTCAATAAGAAATTAGTGTCATGGGAAAAATGAGTCACCGGATGGGAAAACCTTAGTCAATGGACTAGTTTCAATGGCAAAACCTAGTAATATAACCTCTTTGTGTTGGAATAACTCGAAAACCTGGCCACTGTGAGTAGTCTCATGGGAAAACTCAGCCACAGGAGGAGGAAACTTAGTCATTAAGGAACTAGTGCCATGGGACTAATGACTCAACTAAGGGGAAAACCTTAGTCACCGAACGAGTTTCCATGGCAAATCCTAGTAAAGTAACATCTTTGTGTGGGAAAAACTAGAAAACCTTGTCACTGTGAGTAGTCTCATCGGAAAACTCAGTCGCTGGAGGGGAAAACTTAGTCATAAAGGAATTCGTGTCATGGAAAAACTGAGACACCGTATGGGAAAATTTTACTCACTCACCGGACGTGTTTCAATGGAAAATACTTGTAAAATAACCTCTTTGTGTGGGAAAAACTAGAGAACCTCACCACCTTGACTAGTCTCACGGGAAAACTCAGTCACGTGAGGGGAAAACATAGTCACTAAGGAATTAGTGTCATGGGAAAAATGAGTCACCGGATGGGAAAACCTTAGTCAATGCACTAGTTTCAATGGCAAAACCTAGTAATTAACCTCTTTGTGTTGGAATAACTTGAAAACTTAGCCATTGTGAGTAGTCTCATGGGAAAACTCAGTCACAGGAGGGGGAAACTTAGTCACTAAGGAAAAACCTTAGTCACCGAACGAGTTTCCAAGGAAAATCCTAGTAAAGTAACATCTTTGTGTGGGAAAAACTAGAAAACCTTGTCACTGTGAGTAGTCTCATCGGAAAACTCAGTCGCGGGAGGGGAAAACTTAGTCACAAAGGAATTCGTGTCATGGAAAAAATGAGTCACCGTATGGGAAAATTTTACTCACCGGACGAGTTTCAATGGAAAATACTTGTAAAATAACCTCTTTGTGTGGGAAATACTCGAGAACCTCATCACCTTGACTAGTCTCACGGGAAAACTCAGTCACGTGAGGGGAAAACTCAGTCACTAAGGAATTAGTGTCATGGGAAAAATGAGTCACCGAATGGGAAAACCTTAGTCAATGGACTAGTTTCAATGGCAAAACCTAGTAAATTAACCTCTTTGTGTTGGAATAACTCGAAAACCTGACCACTGTGAGTAGTCTCATGGGAAAACTCAGCCACAGGAGGGGGAAACTTAGTCACTAAAGAATTAGTGCCATGGGACTAATGAGTCAACTAATGGGAAAACCTTAGTCACCGAACGAGTTTCCATAGCAAATCCTAGTAAAGTAACATCTTTGTGTGGGAAAAACTAGAAAACCTTGTCACTGTCAGTAGTCTCATCGGAAAACTCAGTCGCGGGAGGGGAAAACTTAGTCACAAAGGAATTCGTGTCATGGAAAAAATGAGTCACCGGTTGGGAAAATTTTACTCACCGGACGAGTTTCAATGGAAAATACTTGTAAAATAACCTCTTTGTGTGGGAAAAACTAGAGAACCTCACCACCTTGACTAGTCTCACGGGAAAACTCAGTCACGTGAGGGGAAAACATAGTCACTAAGGAATTAGTGTCATGGGAAAAATGAGTCACCGGATGGGAAAACCTTAGTCAATGCACTAGTTTCAATGGCAAAACCTAGTAATTAACCTCATTGTGTTGGAATAACTCGAAAACCTGGCCACTGTGAGTAGTCTCATGGGAAAACTCAGCCACAGGAGGGGGAAACTTAGTTACTAAGGAATTAGTGCCATGGGACTAATGAGTCAACTACTGGGAAAACCTTAGTCACCGAACGAGTTTCCATGGCAAATCCTAGTAAAGTAACATCTTTGTGTGGGAAAAACTAGAAAACCTTGTCACTGTGAGTAGTCTCATCGGAAAACTCAGTCGCGGGAGGGGAAAACTTAGTCACAAAGGAATTCGTGTCATGGAAAAAATGAGTGACCGTATGGGAAAATTTTACTCACCGGACGAGGATCAATGGAAAATACTTGTAAAATAACCTCTGTGGGTGGGAAAAACTCGAGAACCTCATCACCTTGACTAGTTTCACGGGAAAACTCAGTCACGTGAGGGGAAAACTTAGTCACTAAGGAATTAGTGTCATGGGAAAAATGAGTCACCGAATGGGAAAACCTTAGTCAATGGACTAGTTTCAATGGCAAAACCTAGTAAATTAACCTCTTTGTGTTGGAATAACTCGAAAACCTGACCACTGTGAGTAGTCTCATGGGAATACTCAGCCACAGGAGGGGGAAACTTAGTCACTAAGGAATTAGTGCCATGGGACTAATGAGTCAACTAATGGGAAAACCTTAGTCACCGAACGAGTTTCCATGGCAAATCCTAGTAAAGTAACATCTTTGTGTGGGAAAAACTAGAAAACCTTGTCACTGTCAGTAGTCTCATCGGAAAACTCAGTCGCGGGAGGGGAAAACTTAGTCACAAAGGAATTCGTGTCATGGAAAAAATGAGTGACCGTATGGGAAAATTTTACTCACCGGACGAGTTTCAATGGAAAATACTTGTAAAATAACCTCTGTGGGTGGGAAAAACTCGAGAACCTCATCACCTTGACTAGTCTCACGGGAAAACTCAGTCACGTGAGGGGAAAACTTAGTCACTAAGGAATTAGTATCATGGGAAAAATGAGTCACCGAATGGGAAAACCTTAGTCAATGGACTAGTTTCAATGGCAAAACCTAGTAAATTAACCTCTTTGTGTTGGAATAACTCGAAAACCTGACCACTGTGAGTAGTCTCATGGGAAAACTCAGCCACAGGAGGGGGAAACTTAGTCACTAAGGAATTAGTGCCATGGGACTAATGAGTCAACTAATGGGAAAACCTTAGTCACCGAACGAGTTTCCATGGCAAATCCTAGTAAAGTAACGTCTTTGTGTGGGAAAAACTAGAAAACCTTGTCACTGTCAGTAGTCTCATCGGAAAACTCAGTCGCGGGAAGGGAAAACTTAGTCACAAAGGATTTCGTGTCATGGAAAAAATGAGTCACCGGATGGGAAAATTTTACTCACCGGACGAGTTTCAATGGAAAATACTTGTAAAATAACCTCTTTATGTGGGAAAAACTCGAGAACCTCACCACCTTGACTAGTTACACGGGAAAACTCAGTCACGTGAGGGGAAAACTTAGTCACTAAGGAATTAGTGTCATGGGAAAAATGAGTCACCGGATGGGAAAACCTTAGTCAATGGACTAGTTTCAATGGCAAAACCTAGTAATTAACCTCTTTGTGTTGGAATAACTCGAAAACCTGGCCACTGTGAGTAGTCTCATGGGAAAACTCAGCCACAGGAGGGGGAAACTTAGTTACTAAGGAATTAGTGCCATGGGACTAATGAGTCAACTAATGGGAAAACCTTAGTCACCGAACGAGTTTCCATGGCAAATCCTAGTAAAGTAACATCTTTGTATGGGAAAAACTAGAAAACCTTGTCACTGTGAGTAGTCTCATCGGAAAACTCAGTCGCGGGAGGGGAAAACTTAGTGACAAAGGAAGTCGTGTCATGGAAAAAATGAGTCACCGTATGGGAAAATTTTACTCACCGGACGAGTTTCAATGGAAAATACTTGTAAAATAACCTCTTTGTGTGAGAAATACTCGAGAACCTCATCACCTTGACTAGTCTCACGGGAAAACTCAGTCACGTGAGGGGAAAACTTAGTCACTAAGGAATTAGTGTCATGGGAAAAATGAGTCACCGAATGGGAAAACCTTAGTCAATGGACTAGTTTCAATGGCAAAACCTAGTAAATTAACCTCTTTGTGTTGGAATAACTCGTAAACCTGGCCACTGTGAGTAGTCTCATGGGAAAACTCAGCCACAGGAGGGGGAAACTTAGTCACTAAAGAATTAGTTCCATGGGACTAATGAGTCAACTAATGGGAAAACCTTAGTCACCGAACGAGTTTCCATAGCAAATCCTAGTAAAGTAACATCTTTGGGTGGGAAAAACTAGAAAACCTTGTCACTGTCAGTAGTCTCATCGGAAAACTCAGTCGCGGGAGGGGAAAACGTAGTCACAAAGGATTTCGTGTCATGGAAAAAATGAGTCACCGGATGGGAAACTTTTACTCACCGGACGAGTTTCAATGGAAAATACTTGTAAAATAACCTCTTTGTGTGGGAAAAACTAGAGAACCTCACCACCTTGACTAGTCTCACGGGAAAACTCAGTCATGTGAGGGGAAAACATAGTCACTAAGGAATTAGTGTCATTGGAAAAATGAGTCACCGGATGGGAAAACCTTAGTCAATGGACTAGTTTCAATGGCAAAACCTAGTAATTAACCTCTTTGTGTTGGAATAACTCGAAAACCTAGCCATTGTGAGTAGTCTCATGGGAAAACTTAGTCACAGGAGGGGGAAACTTAGTCACTAAGGAATTAATGCCATGGGACTAATGAGTCAACTAATGGGAAAACCTTAGTCACCGAACGAGTTTCCATGGCAAATCCTAGTAAAGTAACATCTTTGTGTGGGAAAAACTAGAAAACCTTGTCACTGTGAGTAGTCTCATCGGAAAACTCAGTCGCGGGAGGGGAAAACTTAGTTACAAAGGAATTCTTGTCATGGAAAAAATGAGTCACCGGATCGGAAAATTTTACTCACTCGACGAGTTTCGATGGAAAATAGTTGTAAAATAACCTCTTTGTGTGGGAAAAACTCGAGAACCTCATCACCTTGACTAGTCTCACGGGAAAACTCAGTCACATGACGGGAAAACTTAGTCACTAAGGAATTAATGTCATGGGATAAATGAGTCACCGGATGGGAAAACCTTAGTCAATGGACTAGCTTCAATGGCAAAACCTAGTAAAATAACCTCTTTGTGTTGGAAAAACTCTGGCCACTGTGAGTAGTCTCATGGGAAAACTCAGCCACAGCAGGGGGAAACTTAGTCACTAAGGAATTAGTGCCATGGGACTAATGAGTCAACTAATGGGAAAACCTTAGTCACCGAACGAGTTTCCATGGCAAATCCTAGTAAATTAACCTCTTTGTGTGGGAAAAACTAGAAAACCTTGTCACTGTGAGTAGTCTCATCGGAAAACTCAGTCGCTGGAGGGGAAAACTTAGTCATAAAGGAATTCGTGTCATGGAAAAACTGAGACACCGTATGGGAAAATTTTACTCACTCACCGGACGTGTTTCAATGGAAAATACTTGTAAAATAACCTCTTTGTGTGGGAAAAACTAGAGAACCTCACCACCTTGACTAGTCTCACGGGAAAACTCAGTCACGTGAGGGGAAAACATAGTCACTAAGGAATTAGTGTCATGGGAAAAATGAGTCACCGGATGGGAAAACGTTAGTCAATGCACTAGTTTCAATGGCAAAACCTAGTAATTAACCTCTTTGTGTTGGAATAACTTGAAAACCTAGCCATTGTGAGTAGTCTCATGGGAAAACTCAGTCACAGGAGGGGGAAACTTAGTCACTAAGGAAAAACCTTAGTCACTGAACGAGTTTCCAAGGAAAATCCTAGTAAAGTAACATCTTTGTGTGGGAAAAACTAGAAAACCTTGTCACTGTGAGTAGTCTCATCGGAAAACTCAGTCGCGGGAGGGGAAAACTTAGTCACAAAGGAATTCGTGTCATGGAAAAAATGAGTCACCGTATGGGAAAATTTTACTCACCGGACGAGTTTCAATGGAAAATACTTGTAAAATAACCTCTTTGTGTGGGAAATACTCGAGAACCTCATCACCTTGACTAGTCTCACGGGAAAACTCAGTCACGTGAGGGGGAAACTTAGTCACTAAAGAATTAGTGCCATGGGACTAATGAGTCAACTAATGGGAAAACCTTAGTCACCGAACGAGTTTCCATAGCAAATCCTAGTAAAGTAACATCTTTGTGTGGGAAAAACTAGAAAACCTTGCCACTGTCAGTAGTCTCATCGGAAAACTCAGTCGCGGGAGGGGAAAACTTAGTCACAAAGGAATTCGTGTCATGGAAAAAATGAGTCACCGGTTGGGAAAATTTTACTCACCGGACGAGTTTCAATGGAAAATACTTGTAAAATAACCTCTTTGTGTGGGAAAAACTAGAGAACCTCACCACCTTGACTAGTCTCACGGGAAAACTCAGTCACGTGAGGGGAAAACATAGTCACTAAGGAATTAGTGTCATGGGAAAAATGAGTCACCGGATGGGAAAACCTTAGTCAATGCACTAGTTTCAATGGCAAAACCTAGTAATTAACCTCTTTGTGTTGGAATAACTCGAAAACCTGGCCACTGTGAGTAGTCTCATGGGAAAACTCAGCCACAGGAGGGGGAAACTTAGTTACTAAGGAATTAGTGCCATGGGACTAATGAGTCAACTACTGGGAAAACCTTAGTCACCGAACGAGTTTCCATGGCAAATCCTAGTAAAGTAACATCTTTGTGTGGGAAAAACTAGAAAACCTTGTCACTGTGAGTAGTCTCATCGGAAAACTCAGTCGCGGGAGGGGAAAACTTAGTCACAAAGGAATTCGTGTCATGGAAAAAATGAGTCACCGTATGGGAAAATTTTACTCACCGGACGAGTTTCAATGGAAAATACTTGTAAAATAACCTCTGTGGGTGGGAAAAACTCGAGAACCTCATCACCTTGACTTGTCTCACGGGAAAACTCAGTCACGTGAGGGGAATACTTAGTCACTAAGGAATTAGTGTCATGGGAAAAATGAGTCACCGAATGGGAAAACCTTAGTCAATGGACTAGTTTCAATGGCAAAACCTAGTAATTAACCTCTTTGTGTTGGAATAACTCGAAAACCTGGCCACTGTGAGTAGTCTCATGGGAAAACTCAGCCACAGGAGGGGGAAACTTAGTCACTAAGGAATTAGTGCCATGGGACTAATGAGTCAACTAATGGGAAAACCTTAGTCACCGAACGAGTTTCCATGACAAATCCTAGTAAAGTAACATCTTTGTGTGGGATAAACTAGAAAACCTTGTCACTGTGAGTAGTCTCATCGGAAAACTCAGTCGCTGGAGGGGAAAACTTAGTCACAAAGGAATTTGTGTCATGGAAAAATTGAGTCACCGTATGGGAAAATTTTACTCACCGGACGAGTTTCAATGGAAAATACTTGTAAAATAACCTCTGTGGGTGGGAAAAACTCGAGAACCTCATCACCTTGACTAGTCTCACGGGAAAACTCAGTCACGTGAGGGGAAAACTTAGTCACTAAGGAATTAGTGTCATGGGAAAAATGAGTCACCGGATGGGAAAACCTTAGTCAATGGACTAGTTTCAATGGAAAAACCTAGTAAATTATCCTCTTTGTGTTGGAATAACGCGAAAACCTGGCCACTGTGAGTAGTCTCTTGGGAAAACTCAGCCACAGGAGGGGGAAACTTAGTCACTAAGGAATTAGTGCCATGGGACTAATGAGTCAACTAATGGGAAAACCTTAGTCACCGAACGAGTTTCCATGGCAAATCCTAGTAAAGTAACATCTTTGTGTGGGAAAAACTAGAAAACCTTGTCACTGTGAGTAGTCTCATCGGAAAACTCAGTCGCTGGAGGGGAAAACTTAGTCACAAAGGAATTCGTGTCATGGAAAAACTGAGTCACCGTATGGGAAAATTTTACTCACCGGACGAGTTTCAATGGAAAATACTTGTAAAATAACCTCTTTGTGTGGGAAAAACTCGAGAACCTCACCACCTTGACTAGTCACACGGGAAAACTCAGTCACGTGAGGGGAAAACTTAGTCACTTAGGAATTAGTGTCATGGGAAAAATGAGTCACCGGATGGGAAAACCTTAGTCAATGGACTAGTTTCAATGGCAAAACCTAGTAATTAACCTCTTTGTGTTGGAATAACTCGAAAACCTGGCCACTGTGAGTAGTCTCATGGGAAAACTCAGCCACAGGAGGGGGAAACTTAGTCACTAAGGAATTAGTGCCATGGGACTAATGAGTCAACTAATGGGAAAACCTTAGTCACCGAACGAGTTTCCATGGCAAATCCTAGTAAAGTAACATCTTTGTGTGGGATAAACTAGAAAACCTTGTCACTGTGAGTAGTCTCATCGGAAAACTCAGTCGCTGGAGGGGAAAACTTAGTCACAAAGGAATTCGTGTCATGGAAAAACTGAGTCACCGTATGGGAAAATTTTACTCACCGGACGAGTTTCAATGGAAAATACTTGTAAAATAACCTCTTTGTGTGGGAAAAGCTCGAGAACCTCACCACCTTGACTAGTCACACGTGAAAACTCAGTCACGTGAGGGGAAAACTTAGTCACTAAGGAATTAGTGTCATGGGAAAAATGAGTCACCGAATGGGAAAACCTTAGTCAATGGACTAGTTTCAATGGAAAAACCTAGTAATTAACCTCTTTGTGTTGGAATAACTCGAAAACCTGGCCACTGTGAGTAGTCTCATGGGAAAACTCAGCCACAGGAGGGGGAAACTTAGTCACTAAGGAATTAGTGCCATGGGACTAATGAGTCAACTAATGGGAAAACCTTAGTCACCGAACGAGTTTCCATGGCAAATCCTAGTAAAGTAACATCTTTGTGTGGGATAAACTAGAAAACCTTGTCACTGTGAGTAGTCTCATCGGAAAACTCAGTCGCTGGAGGGGAAAACTTAGTCACAAAGGAATTCGTGTCATGGAAAAATTGAGTCACCGTATGGGAAAATTTTACTCACCGGACGAGTTTCAATGGAACATACTTGTAAAATAACCTCTTTGTGTGGGAAAAACTCGAGAACCTCATCACCTGGACTAGTCTCACGGGAAAACTCAGTCACGTGAGGGGAAAACTTAGTCACTAAGGAATTAGTGTGATGGCAAAAATGAGTCACCGGATAGGAAAACCTTAGTCAATGGACTAGTTTCAATGGTAAAACCTAGTAAAATAACCTCTTTGTGTTGGAATAACTCGAAAACTTGGCCACTCTGAGTAGTCTCATGGGAAAACTCAGCCACGGGAGGGGGAAACTAAGTCACTAAGGAATTAGTGCCATGGGACTAATGAGTCAACTAATGGGAAAACCTTAGTCACCGAACGAGTTTCCATGGCAAATCCTAGTAAAGTAACCTCTTTGTGTGGGAGAGACTAGAAAACCTTGTTATTGTGAGTAGTCTCATCGTAAAACTCAGCCGTGGGAGGAGAAAACTTTGTCACAGAGGAATTCGTGTCATGTGAAAAATCAGTCACCGGATAGGAAAATTTTACACACCGGACGAGTTTCAATGGAAAAAATTTGTAACATAATCTCTTTTTGTGGGAGAAACTCGAGAACCTCATCACCTTGACTAGTCTCACGGGAAAACTCAGTCACACGAGGGGAAAACTTAATCACTAAGGAATTAGTGTCATGGCAAGAATGAGTCACCGGATGGGAAAACCTTAGTCAATGGAGTAGTTTCATTGGCAAAACCTAGTAAAGTAACCTCTTTGTGTTGCAATAACTCGAAAACCTAGCCACTGTGAGTAGTCTCATGGGAAAATTGAGCCACAGGAGGGGGAAACTTAGTCACTAAGGTATTGGTGCCATGGGACTAATGATTCAACTAATTGGAAAACCTTAGTCACCGAACGAGTTTCCATGGAAAATCCTAGTAAATAACCTTTTTGTGTGGGAGAAACTAGAAAACCTTGTTACTGTGAATAGTCTCATCGGAAAACTCAGCCACAGGAGGGGAAGACTTAGTCACAAAGGAATTCGTCTCATGTAATAAATGAGTCGCCGGATGGGAAAATTTTACTCACCGGACGAGTTTCAATGGAAAATATTTGTAAAATAACCTCTTTGTGTAGGAATAACTCGAGAACCTCATAACCTTGAATAGTCTCACGGGAAAACTCAGTCACACGAGGGGAAAACTTAGTCACTAAGGAATTAGTGTCATGGGAAAAATGAGTCACCGGATGGGAACACCTTAGTCAATGGACTAGTTTCAATGGCAAAACCTAGTAAAGTAACCTCTTTGTGTTGGAATAACTCGAAAAACCTAGCCACTCTGAGTAGTCTCATGGGAAAACTCAGCCACAGGAGGGGGAAACTTAGTCACTAAGGAATTAGAGCCATGGGAGTAATGAGTTAACTAATGGGAAAACCTTAGTCACCGAACGAGTTTCCATGGAAAATCCTAGTAAAATAACCTCTTTGTGTGGGAAAAACTAGAAAACCTTATCACTGTGAGTAGTCTCATCGGAAAACTCAGCTGCAGGAGGGGAAAACTTAGTCACAAAGGAATTCGTGTCGTGGAAAAAATGAGTATCGGATGGGAAAATTTTACTCACCGGACGAGTTTCAATGGAAAGTACTTGTAAAATAACCTCTATGTGTGGGAAAAACTCGAGAACCTCATCACCTTGACTAGTCTCACGGGAAAACTCAGTCACACGAGGGGAAAACTTAGTCACTAAGCAATTAGTGTCATGGGAAAAATGAGTCACCGGATGGGAAAACCTTAGTCAATGGACTAGTTTCAATGGAAAAACCTAGTAAAATAACCTCTTTGTGTTGGAATAACTCGAAAACCTTGCCACTGTGAGTAGTCTCCTGGGAAAACTGAGCCACAGGAGGGGGAAACTTAGTCACTAAGGAATTAGTGCCATGGGACTAATGAGTCAACTAATGGGAAAACCTTAGTCACCGAACGAGTTTCCATGGAAAATCCTAGTAAAATAACCTCTTTGTGTGGGAAAAACTAGAAAACCTAATCACTGTGAGTACTCTCATCGGAAAACTCAGCCGCAGGAGGAGAAGACTAAGTCACAAAGGAATTCGTGTCATGGTTAAAATGAGTCACCGGAGGGGTAAATTTTACTCACTGGACGAGTTTCAATAGAAAATACTTGTAAAATAACCTCTTTGTGTGGGAAAAACTCGAGAACCTGTTCACCTTGACTAGTCTCACGGGAAAACTCAGTTACACGAGGGGAAAACTTAGTCACTAAGGAATTAGTTTCTTGGGAAAAATGAGTCACGGGATGGGAAAACCTTAGTCAATGGACTAGTTTCATTGGCAAAACCTAGTAAAGTAACCTCTTTGTGTTGGAATAACTCAAAAACCTTGCCACTGTGAGTAGTCTCATGGGAAAACTCAACCACAGGAGGGGGAAACTTAGTCACTAAGGAATTAGTGCCATGGGAGTAATGAGTCAACTAATGGGAAAACCATAGTCACCGAACGAGTTTCCATGGCAAATCCTAGTAAAGTAACATCTTTGTGTGGGAAAAACTAGAAAACCTTGTCACTGTAAGTAGTCTCATCGGAAAACTCAGTCGCAGGAGGGGAAAACTTAGTCACAAAGGAATTCGTTTTATGGAAAAAATGAGTCACCGGATGGGAAAATTTTACTCACCGGACGAGTTTCAATGTAAATACTTGTAAAATAACCTCTTTGTGCGGGAAAAACCGGAAAACCACATCACCTTGACTTGTCTCACGGGAAAATTCAGTCACGTGAGGGGAAAACTTAGTCACTAAGAAATTAGTGTCATGGGAAAAATGAGTCACCGGATGGGAAAACCTTAGTCAATGGACTAGTTTAAATGGCAAAACCTAGTAAAATAACCTCTTTGTGTTGAAATAACTCGATAACCTGGCCACTGTGAGTAGTCTCATGTGAAAACTCAGCCTCAGGAGGGGGAAACTTAGTCACAAAGGAATTAGTGCCATGGGACTAATGAGTCAACTAATGGGAAAACCTTAGTCACCGAACGAGTTTCCATGGAAAATCCTAGTAAAATAACCTCTTTGTGTGGGAGAGACTAGAAAACCTTGTTAGTGTGAGTAGTCTCACCGGAAAACTCAGCTGCAGGAGGGGAAAACTTAGTCACAAAGGAATTCGTGTCGTGGAAAAAATGAGTATCTGATGGGAAAATTTTACTCACCGGACGAGTTTCAATGGAAAGTACTTGTAAAATAGTCTCTATGTGTGGGAAAAACTCGAGAACCTCATCACCTTGACTAGTCTCACGGGAAAACTCAGTCACACGAGGGGAAAACTTAGTTAGTCACTAAGCAATTAGTGTCATGGGAAAAATGAGTCACCGGATGGGAAAACCTTAGTCAATGGACTAGTATCATTGGCAAAACCTAGTAAAATAACCTCTTTGTGTTGGAATAACTCGAAAACCTGGCCACTGTGAGTAGTCTCATGGGAAAACTCAGCCACAGGAGGGTGAAACTTAGTCACTAAGGAATTAGTGCCATCTGACTAATGAGTCAACTAATTGGAAAACCTTAGTCACCGAACGAGTTTCCATGGCAAATCCTAGTAAAATAACCTCTTTGTGTGGGAGAAACTAGAAAACCTTGTTACTGTGAATAGTCTCATCGGAAAATTCAGCCACAGGAGGGGAAGACTTAGTCACAAAGGAATTCGTCTCATGGAATAAATGAGTCGCCGGATGGGAAAATTTTACTCACCGGACGAGTTTCAATGGAAAATAGTTGTAAAATAACCTCTTTGTGTGGGAATAACTCGAGAACCTCATAACCTTGACTAGTCTCACGGGAAAACTCGGTCACACGTAGGGAAAACTTAGTCACTAAGGAATTAGAGTCATGGGAAAAATGAGTCACCGGATGGGAACACCTTAGTCAATGGACTAGTTTCAATGGCAAAACCTAGTAAAATAACCTTTGTGTTGGAATAACTCGAAAACCTGGCCACTGTGAGTAATCTCATGGGAAAACTCAGCCACTGGAGGGTGAAACTTAGTCACTAAGGAATTAGTGCCATCTGACTAATGAGTCAACTAATTGGAAAACCTTAGTCACCGAACGAGTTTCCATGGCAAATCCTAGTAAAATAACCTCTTTGTGTGGGAGAAACTAGAAAACCTTGTTACTGTGAATAGTCTCATCGGAAAATTCAGCCACAGGAGGGGAAGACTTAGTCACAAAGGAATTCGTCTCATGGAATAAATGAGTCGCCGGATGGGAAAATTTTACTCACCGGACGAGTTTCAATGGAAAATAGTTGTAAAATAACCTCTTTGTGTGGGAATAACTCGAGAACCTCATAACCTTGACTAGTCTCACGGGAAAACTCGGTCACACGTGGGGAAAACTTAGTCACTAAGGAATTATAGTCATGGGAAAAATGAGTCACCGGATGGGAACACCTTAGTCAATGGACTAGTTTCAATGGCAAAACCTAGTAAAATAACCTCTATGTGTTGGAATAACTCGAAAACCTGGCCACTGTGAGTAGTCTCATGGGAAAACTCAGCCACAGGAGGGGGTAACTTAGTCACTAAGGAATTAGTGCCATGGGACTAATGAGTCAACTAATGGGAAAACCTTAGTCACCGAACGAGTTTCCATGGAAAATCCTAGTAAATTAACCTCTTTGTGTGGGATAAACTAGAAAACCTTGTCACTGTGAGTAGTCTTATCGGAAAACTCAGTCGCGGGAGTGGAAAACTTAGTCACAGAGGAATTCGTGTCATTGAAAAAATCAGTCACCGGATGGGAAAATTTTACTCTCCGAACGAGTTTCAATGGAAAATACTTGTAAAATAACCTCTTTGTGTGGGAAAAACTCGAGAACCTCATCACCTGGACTAGTCTCACGGGAAAACTCAGTCACGTGAGGGGAAAACTTAGTCACTAACGAATTAGTGTCACGGGAAAAATGAGTCACCGGATGGGAAAACCTTAGTCAATGGACTAGTTTCAATGGCAAAACCTAGTAAAATAACCTCTTTGTGTTGGAATAACTCGAAAACCTGGCCACTGTGAGTAGTCTCATGGGAAAACTCAGCCACAGGAGGGGGTAACTTAGTCACTAAGGAATTAGGGCCATGGGACTAATGAGTCAACTAATGGGAAAACCTTAGTCACCGAACGAGTTTCCATGGAAAATCCTAGTAAATTAACCTCTTTGTGTGGGAAATACTAGAAAACCTTGTCACTGTGAGTAGTCTTATCGGAAAACTCAGTCGCGGGAGGGGAAAACTTAGTCACAGAGGAATTCGTGTCATTAAAAAAATCAGTCACCGGATGGGAAAATTTTACTCTCCGGACGAGTTTCAATGGAAAATACTTGTAAAATAACCTCTTTGTGTGGGAAAAACTCGAGAACCTCATCACCTGGACTAGTCTCACGGGAAAACTCAGTCACGTGAGGGGAAAACTTAGTCACTAAGGAATTAGTGTCACGGGAAAAATGAGTCACCGGATGGGAAAACCTTAGTCAATGGACTAGTTTCAATGGAAAAACCTAGTAAAATAACCTCTTTGTGTTGGAATAACTCGAAAACCTAGCCACTGTGAGTAGTCTCATGAGAAAACTCAACCACAGGAGAGGGAAACTTAGTCACTAAGGAATTAGTGCCATGGGACTAATGAGTCAACTAATGAGAAAACCTTAGTCACCGAACGAGTTTCCATGGAAAATACTAGTAAAATAACCTCTTTGTGTGGGAAAAACTAGAAAACCTTGTCACTGTGAGTAGTCTCATCGGAAAACTCAGTCGCAGGAGGGGAAAACTTAGTCACAAAGGAATTCTTTTTATGGAAAAAATGAGTCACCGGATGGGAAAATTTTACTCACCGGACGAGTTTCAATGTAAATACTTGTAAAATAACCTCTTTGTGTGGGAAAAACCCGAAAACCTCATCACCTTGACTTGTCTCACGGGAAAACTCAGTCACGTGAGGGGAAAACTTAGTCTCTTAGAAATTAGTGTCGTGGGAAAAATGAGTCACCGGATGGGAAAACCTTAGTCAATGGACTAGTTTCAATGGAAAAACCTAGTAAAATAACCTCTTTGTGTTGGAATAACTCGAAAACCTAGCCACTGTGAGTAGTCTCATGAGAAAACACAGCCACAGGAGAGGGAAACTTAGTCACTAAGGAATTAATGTCATGGGACTAATGAGTCAACTAATGGGAAAACCTAAGTCACCGAATGAGTTTCCATGGAAAATCCTAGTAAAATAACCTCTTTGTGTAGGAAAAACTAGAAAACCTTATCACTGTGAGTAGTCTCATCGGAAAACTCAGCCGCAGGAGGAGAAGACTTAGTCACAAGGGAACTCGTGTCATGGTTAAAATGAGTCACCGGAGGGGTAAATTTTACTCACCGGACGAGTTTCAATAGAAAATACTTGTAAAATAACATCTTTGTTTAGGAAAAAGGCGAGAACCTCTTCACCTTGACTAGTTTCACGGGAAAACTCAGTCACACGAGGGGAAAACTTAGTCACTAAGGAATTAGTGTCTTGGGAAAAATGAGTCACCGGATGGGAAAACCTTAGTCAATGGATTAGTTTCATCGGTAAAACCTAGTAAAGTAACCTCTTTGTGTTGGAATAACTCAAAAACCTTGCCACTGTGAGTTCTCCTGGGAAAACTGAGCCACCGTATGGGAAAATTTTACTCACCGGACGAGTTTCAATGGAAAATACTTGTAAAATAACCTCTGTGGGTGGGAAAAACTCGAGAACCTCATCACCTTGACTAGTCTCACGGGAAAACTCAGTCACGTGAGGAAAAAACTTAGTCACTAAGGAATCAGTGTCATGGGAAAATTGAGTCACCGGATGGGAAAACCTTAGTCAATGGACTAGTTTCAATGGCAAAACCTAGTAAATTATCCTCTTTGTGTTGGAATAACGCGAAAACCTGGCCACTGTGAGTAGTCTCATGGGAAAACTCAGCCACAGGAGGGGGAAAATTAGTGACTAAGGAATTAGTGCCATGGGACTAATGAGTCAACTTATGGGAAAACCTTAGTCACCGAACGAGTTTCCATGGAAAATCCTAGTAAATTAACATCTTTGTGTGGGAAAAACTAGAAAACCTTGTCACTGTGAGTAGTCTCATCGGAAAACTCAGTCGCTGGAGGGGAAAACTTAGTCACAAAGGAATTCGTGTCTTGGAAAAACTGAGTCACCGTATGGGAAAATTTTACTCACCGGACGAGTTTCAATGGAAAATACTTGTAAAATAACATCTGTGGGTGGGAAAAACTCGAGAACCTCATCACCTTGACTAGTCTCACGGGAAAACTCAGTCACGTGAGGAAAAAACTTAGTCACTAAGGAATCAGTGTCATGGGAAAATTGAGTCACCGGATGGGAAAACCTTAGTCAATGGACTAGTTTCAATGGCAAAACCTAGTAAATTATCCTTTTTGTGTTGGAATAACGCGAAAACCTGGCCACTGTGAGTAGTCTCATGGGAAAACTCAGCCACCGGAGGGGGAAAATTAGTGACTAAGGAATTAGTGCCATGGGACTAATGAGTCAACTAATGGGAAAACCTTAGTCACCGAACGAGTTTCCATGGCAAATCCTAGTAAATTAACATCTTTGTGTGGGAAAAACTAGAAAACCTTGTCACTGTGAGTAGTCTCATCGGAAAACTCAGTCGCTGGAGGGGAAAACTTAGTCACAAAGGAATTCGTGTCATGGAAAAACTGAGTCACCGTATGGGAAAATTTTACTCACCGGACGAGTTTCAATGGAAAATACTTGTAAAATAACCTCTGTGGGTGGGAAAAACTCGAGAACCTCATCACCTTGACTAGTCTCACGGGAAAACTCAGTCACGTGAGGGGAAAACTTAGTCACTAAGAATTTAGTGTCATGGGAAAAATGAGTCACCGGATGGGAAAACCTTAGTCAATGGACTAGTTTCAGTGGCAAAACCTAGTAAAATAACCTCTTTGTGTTGGAATACCTCGAAAACCTGGCCACTGTGAGTAGTCTCATGGGTAAACTCAGCCACAGGAGGGGGAAACTCAGCCACCTAGGAATTAGTGCCATGGGACTAATGAGTCAACTAATGGGAAAACCTTAGTCACCGAACGAGTTTCCATGGCAAATCCTAGTAAATTAACATCTTTGTGTGGGAAAAACTAGAAAACCTTGTCACTGTGAGTAGTCTCATCGGAAAACTCAGTCGCTGGAGGGGAAAACTTAGTCACAAAGGAATTCGTGTCATGGAAAAACTGAGTCACCGTATGGGAAAATTTTACTCACCGGACGAGTTTCAATGGAAAATACTTGTAAAATAACCTCTGTGGGTGGGAAAAACTCAAGAACCTCATCACCTTGACTAGTCTCACGGGAAAACTCAGTCACGTGAGGAAAAAACTTAGTCACTAAGGAATCAGTGTCATGGGAAAATTGAGTCACCGGATGGGAAAACCTTAGTCAATGGACTAGTTTCAATGGCAAAACCTAGTAAATTATCCTCTTTGTGTTGGAATAACGCGAAAACCTGGCCACTGTGAGTAGTCTCATGGGAAAACTCAGCCACAGGAGGGGGAAAATTAGTGACTAAGGAATTAGTGCCATGGGACTAATGAGTCAACTTATGGGAAAACCTTAGTCACCGAACGAGTTTCCATGGAAAATCCTAGTAAAATAACCTCTTTGTATGGGAACAACTAGAAAACCTTTTCACTGTAAGTACTCTCATCGGAAAACTCAGTCGCATGAGGGGAAAACTTAGTCACAAAGGAATTCGTTTTATTGAAAAAATGAGACACCGGATTGGAAAATTTTACTCACCGGACGAGTTTCAATGGAAAATACATGTAAAATAACCTCTTTGTGTGGGAAAAACTCGAGAACCTCATCACCTTTACTAGTCTCACGGAAAACTCAGTCACATGAGGGGAAAACTTAGTCACTAAGAATTTAGTGTCATGGGAAAAATGAGTCACCGGATGGGAAAACATTAGTCAATGGACTAGTTTCAATGGCTAAACCTAGTAAAATAACCTCTTTGTGTTGGAATAACTCGAAAACCTGGCCACTGTGAGTAGTCTCATGGGAAAACTCAGCCACAGGAGGGGGAAACTTAGTCATTAAGGAATTAGTGCCATGGGACTAATGAGTCAACTAATGGGAAAACCTTAGTCACCGAACGAGTTTCCATGGCAAATCCTTGTAAAGTAACATATTTGTGTGGGAAAAACTAGAAAACATTGTCACTGTGAGTAGTCTCATCCGAAAACTCAATCGTGGGAGGGGAAAACTTAGTCACAAAGGAATTCGTGTCATGGAAAAAATGAGTCACCGGATGGAAACTTTTACTCACCGGAAGAGTTTCAATGTAAAATACTTGTAAAATAACCTCTTTGTGTGAAAAACTCGAGAACCTCATCACCTTTACTAGTCTCACGGGAAAACTCAGTCACAGGAGGGGAAAACTTAGTCACTAAGAATTTAGTGTCATGGGAAAAATGAGTCACCGGATGGGAAAACCTTAGTCAATGAACTAGTTTCAATGGCAAAACCAAGTAAAATAACCTCTTTGTGTTGGAATAACTCGAAAACCTGGCCACTGTGAGTAGTCTCATGGGAAAACTCAGCCACAGGAGGGGGAAACTTAGTCATTAAGGAATTAGTGCCATGGGACTAATGAGTCAACTAATGGGAAAACCTTAGTCACCCAACGAGTTTCCATGGCAAATCCTAGTAAAGTAACTTTGTGTGGGAAAAACTCGAGAACCTCATCACCTTGACTAGTCTCACGGGAAAACTCAGTCACGTGAGGGGAAAACTTAGTCACTAAGGAATTAGTGTCATGGGAAAAATGAGTCACCGGATGGGAAAACCTTAGTCAATGGACTAGTTTCAATGGCAAAACCTAGTAAAATAACCTATTTGTGTTGGAATAACTCGAAAACCTGGCCACTGTGAGTAGTCTCATGGGAAAACTCAGCCACAGGAGGGGGAAACTTAGTCACTAGGAATTAGTGCCATGGGACTAATGAGTCAACTAATGGGAAAACCATAGTCACCGAACGATTTTCCATGGAAAATCCTAGTAAAATAACCTCTTTATATGGGAAAAACTAGATAACCTTGTCACTGTCAGTAGTCTCATTGGAAAACTTAGTCGTAGGAGGGGAAAACTTAGTCACAAAGGAATTCCTTTTATGGAAAAAATGAGTCACCAGATGGGAAAATTTTACTCACCGGACGAGTTTCAATGGAACATACTTGTAAAATAACCTCTTTGTGTGGGAAAAACTCGAGAACCTCATCACCTGGACTAGTCTCACGGGAAAACTCAGTCACGTGAGGGGAAAACTTAGTCACTAAGGAATTAGTGTGATGGCAAAAATGAGTCACCGGATGGGAAAACCTTAGTCAATGGACTAGTTTCAATGGTAAAACCTAGTAAAATAACCTCTTTGTGTTGGAATAACTCGAAAACTTGGCCACTCTGAGTAGTCTCATGGGAAAACTCAGCCACGGGAGGGGGAAACTAAGTCACTAAGGAATTAGTGCCATGGGACTAATGAGTCAACTAATGGGAAAACCTTAGTCACCGAACGAGTTTCCATGGCAAATCCTAGTAAAGTAACCTCTTTGTGTGGGAGAGACTAGAAAACCTTGTTATTGTGAGTAGTCTCATCGTAAAACTCAGCCGTGGGAGGAGAAAACTTAGTCACAGAGGAATTCGTGTCATGTGAAAAATCAGTCACCGGATAGGAAAATTTTACACACCGGACGAGTTTCAATGGAAAAAATTTGTAACATAATCTCTTTTTGTGGGAGAAACTCGAGAACCTCATCACCTTGACTAGTCTCACGGGAAAACTCAGTCACACGAGGGGAAAACTTAATCACTAAGGAATTAGTGTCATGGCAAGAATGAGTCACCGGATGGGAAAACCTTAGTCAATGGAGTAGTTTCATTGGCAAAACCTAGTAAAGTAACCTCTTTGTGTTGCAATAACTCGAAAACCTAGCCACTGTGAGTAGTCTCATGGGAAAATTGAGCCACAGGAGGGGGAAACTTAGTCACTAAGGTATTGGTGCCATGGGACTAATGATTCAACTAATTGGAAAACCTTAGTCACCGAACGAGTTTCCATGGAAAATCCTAGTAAATAACCTTTTTGTGTGGGAGAAACTAGAAAACCTTGTTACTGTGAATAGTCTCATCGGAAAACTCAGCCACAGGAGGGGAAGACTTAGTCACAAAGGAATTCGTCTCATGTAATAAATGAGTCGCCGGATGGGAAAATTTTACTCACCGGACGAGTTTCAATGGAAAATATTTGTAAAATAACCTCTTTGTGTTGGAATAACTCGAAAAACCTAGCCACTCTGAGTAGTCTCATGGGAAAACTCAGCCACAGGAGGGGGAAACTTAGTCACTAAGGAATTAGAGCCATGGGAGTAATGAGTTAACTAATGGGAAAACCTTAGTCACCGAACGAGTTTCCATGGAAAATCCTAGTAAAATAACCTCTTTGTGTGGGAAAAACTAGAAAACCTTATCACTGTGAGTAGTCTCATTGGAAAACTCAGCTGCAGGAGGGGAAAACTTAGTCACAAAGGAATTCGTGTCGTGGAAAAAATGAGTATCGGATGGGAAAATTTTACTCACCGGACGAGTTTCAATGGAAAGTACTTGTAAAATAACCTCTATGTGTGGGAAAAACTCGAGAACCTCATCACCTTGACTAGTCTCACGGGAAAACTCAGTCACACGAGGGGAAAACTTAGTCACTAAGCAATTAGTGTCATGGGAAAAATGAGTCACCGGATGGGAAAACCTTAGTCAATGGACTAGTTTCAATGGAAAAACCTAGTAAAATAACCTCTTTGTGTTGGAATAACTCGAAAACCTAGCCACTGTGAGTAGTCTCATGAGAAAACACAGCCACAGGATAGGGAAACTTAGTCACTAAGGAATTAATTTCATGGGACTAATGAGTCAACTAATGGGAAAACCTAAGTCACCGAATGAGTTTCCATGGAAAATCCTAGTAAAATAACCTCTTTGTGTGGGAAAAACTAGAAAACCTTATCACTGTGAGTAGTCTCATCGGAAAACTCAGCCGCAGGAGGAGAAGACTTAGTCACAAGGGAACTCGTGTCATGGTTAAAATGAGTCACCGGAGGGGTAAATTTTACTCACCGGACGAGTTTCAATAGAAAATACTTGTAAAATAACATCTTTGTTTAGGAAAAAGTCGAGAAACTCTTCACCTTGACTAGTTTCACAGGAAAACTCAGTCACATGAGGGGAAAACTTAGTCCCGAAGGAATTAGTGTCTTGGGAAAAATGAGTCACCGGATGGGAAAACCTTAGTCAATGGATTAGTTTCATCGGTAAAACCTAGTAAAGTAACCTCTTTGTGTTGGAATAACTCAAAAACCTTGCCACTGTGAGTAGTCTCCTGGGAAAACTGAGCCACAGGAGGGGGAAACTTAGTCACTAAGGAATTAGTTCCATGGGACTAATGAGTCAACTAATGGGAAAACCTTAGTCACCGATTGAGTTTCCATGGAAAATCCTAGTAAAATAACCTCTTTGTGTGGGAAAAACTAGAAAACCTAATCACTGTGAGTACTCTCATCGGAAAACTCAGCCGCAGGAGGAGAAGACTAAGTCACAAAGGAATTCGTGTCATGGTTAAAATGAGTCACCGGAGGGGTAAATTTTACTCACTGGACGAGTTTAAATAGAAAATACTTGTAAAATAACCTCTTTGTGTGGGAAAAACTCGAGAACCTGTTCACCTTGACTAGTCTCACGGGAAAACTCAGTTACACGAGGGGAAAACTTAGTCACTAAGGAATTAGTTTCTTGGGAAAACCTTAGTCAATGGACTAGTTTCATTGGCAAAACCTAGTAAAGTAACCTCTTTGTGTTGGAATAACTCAAAAACCTTGCCACTGTGAGTAGTCTCATGGGAAAACTCAACCACAGGAGGGGGAAACTTAGTCACTAAGGAATTAGTGCCATGGGAGTAATGAGTCAACTAATGGGAAAACCATAGTCACCGAATGAGTTTCCATGGCAAATCCTAGTAAAGTAACATCTTGGTGTGGGAAAAACTAGAAAACCTTGTCACTGTAAGTAGTCTCATCGGAAAACTCAGTCGCAGGAGGGGAAAACTTAGTCACAAAGGAATTCGTTTTATGGAAAAAATGAGTCACCGGATGGGAAAATTTTACTCACCGGACGAGTTTCAATGTAAATACTTGTAAAATAACCTCTTTGTGTGGGAAAAACCTAAAAACCTCATCACCTTAACTTGTCTCACGGGAAAACTCAGTCACGTGAGGGGAAAACTTAGTCACTAAGAAATTAGTGTCATGGGAAAAATGAGTCACCGGATGGGAAAACCTTAGTCAATGGACTAGTTTAAATGGCAAAACCTAGTAAAATAACCTCTTTGTGTTGAAATAACTCGATAACCTGGCCACTGTGAGTAGTCTCATGTGAAAACTCAGCCTCAGGAGGGGGAAACTTAGTCACAAAGGAATTAGAGCCATGGGACTAATGAGTCAACTAATGGGAAAACCTTAGTCACCGAACGAGTTTCCATGGAAAATCCTAGTAAAATAACCTCTTTGTGTGGGAGAGACTAGAAAACCTTGTTAGTGTGAGTAGTCTCACCGGAAAACTCAGCTGCAGGAGGGGAAAACTTAGTCACAAAGGAATTCGTGTCGTGGAAAAAATGAGTATCTGATGGGAAAATTTTACTCACCGGACGAGTTTCAATGGAAAGTACTTGTAAAATAGTCTCTATGTGTGGGAAAAACTCGAGAACCTCATCACCTTGACTAGTCTCACGGGAAAACTCAGTCACACGAGGGGAAAACTTAGTTAGTCACTAAGCAATTAGTGTCATGGGAAAAATGAGTCACCGGATGGGAAAACCTTAGTCAATGGACTAGTATCATTGGCAAAACCTAGTAAAATAACCTCTTTGTGTTGGAATAACTCGAAAACCTGGCCACTGTGAGTAGTCTCATGGGAAAACTCAGCCACAGGAGGGTGAAACTTAGTCACTAAGGAATTAGTGCCATCTGACTAATGAGTCAACTAATTGGAAAACCTTAGTCACCGAACGAGTTTCCATGGCAAATCCTAGTAAAATAACCTCTTTGTGTGGGAGAAACTAGAAAACCTTGTTACTGTGAATAGTATCATCGGAAAATTCAGCCACAGGAGGGTAAGACTTAGTCACAAAGGAATTCGTCTCATGGAATAAATGAGTCGCCGGATGGGAAAATTTTACTCACCGGACGAGTTTCAATGGAAAATAGTTGTAAAATAACCTCTTTGTGTGGGAATAACTCGAGAACCTCATAACCTTGACTAGTCTCACGGGAAAACTCGGTCACACATGGGGAAAACTTAGTCACTAAGGAATTAGAGTCATGGGAAAAATGAGTCACCGGATGGGAACACCTTAGTCAATGGACTAGTTTCAATGGCAAAACCTAGTAAAATAACCTCTTTGTGTTGGAATAACTCGAAAACCTGGCCACTGTGAGTAGTCTCATGGGAAAACTCAGCCACAGGAGGGTGAAACTTAGTCACTAAGGAATTAGTGCCATCTGACAAATGAGTCAACTAATTGGAAAACCTTAGTCACCGAACGAGTTTCCATGGCAAATCCTAGTAAAATAACCTCTTTGTGTGGGAGAAACTAGAAAACCTTGTTACTGTGAATAGTCTCATCGGAAAATTCAGCCACAGGAGGGGAAGACTTAGTCACAAAGGAATTCGTCTCATGGAATAAATGAGTCGCCGGATGGGAAAATTTTACTCACCGGACGAGTTTCAATGGAAAATAGTTGTAAAATAACCTCTTTGTGTGGGAATAACTCGAGAACCTCATAACCTTGACTAGTCTCACGGGAAAACTCGGTCACACGTGGGGAAAACTTAGTCACTAAGGAATTAGAGTCATGGGAAAAATGAGTCACCGGATGGGAACACCTTAGTCAATGGACTAGTTTCAATGGCAAAACCTAGTAAAATAACCTCTATGTGTTGGAATAACTCGAAAACCTGGCCACTGTGAGTAGTCTCATGGGAAAACTCAGCCACAGGAGGGGGTAACTTAGTCACTAAGGAATTAGTGCCATGGGACTAATGAGTCAACTAATGGGAAAACCTTAGTCACCGAACGAGTTTCCATGGAAAATCCTAGTAAATTAACCTCTTTGTGTGGGAAAAACTAGAAAACCTTGTCACTGTGAGTAGTCTTATCGGAAAACTCAGTCGCGGGAGGGGAAAACTTAGTCACAGAGGAATTCGTGTCATTGAAAAAATCAGTCACCGGATGGGAAAATTTTACTCTCCGAACGAGTTTCAATGGAAAATACTTGTAAAATAACCTCTTTGTGTGGGAAAAACTCGAGAACCTCATCACCTGGACTAGTCTCACGGGAAAACTCAGTCACGTGAGGGGAAAACTTAGTCACTAAGGAATTAGTGTCACGGGAAAAATGAGTCACCGGATGGGAAAACCTTAGTCAATGGACTAGTTTCAATGGCAAAACCTAGTAAAATAACCTCTTTGTGTTGGAATAACTCGAAAACCTGGCCACTGTGAGTAGTCTCATGGGAAAACTCAGCCACAGGAGGGGGTAACTTAGTCACTAAGGAATTAGGGCCATGGGACTAATGAGTCAACTAATGGGAAAACCTTAGTCACCGAACGAGTTTCCATGGAAAATCCTAGTAAATTAACCTCTTTGTGTGGGAAAAACTAGAAAACCTTGTCACTGTGAGTAGTCTTATCGGAAAACTCAGTCGCGGGAGGGGAAAACTTAGTCACAGAGGAATTCGTGTCATTGAAAAAATCAGTCACCGGATGGGAAAATTTTACTCTCCGGACGAGTTTCAATGGAAAATACTTGTAAAATAACCTCTTTGTGTGGGAAAAACTCGAGAACCTCATCACCTGGACTAGTCTCACGGGAAAACTCAGTCACGTGAGGGGAAAACTTAGTCACTAAGGAATTAGTGTCACGGGAAAAATGAGTCACCGGATGGGAAAACCTTAGTCAATGGACTAGTTTCAATGGAAAAACCTAGTAAAATAACCTCTTTGTGTTGGAATAACTCGAAAACCTAGCCACTGTGAGTAGTCTCATGAGAAAACTCAACCACAGGAGAGGGAAACTTAGTCACTAAGGAATTAGTGCCATGGGACTAATGAGTCAACTAATGAGAAAACCTTAGTCACCGAACAAGTTTCCATGAAAAATACTAGTAAAATAACCTCTTTGTGTGGGAAAAACTAGAAAACCTTGTCACTGTGAGTAGTCTCATCGGAAAACTCAGTCGCAGGAGGGGAAAACTTAGTCACAAAGGAATTCTTTTTATGGAAAAAATGAGTCACCGGATGGGAAAATTTTACTCACCGGACGAGTTTCAATGTAAATACTTGTAAAATAACCTCTTTGTGTGGGAAAAACCCGAAAACCTCATCACCTTGACTTGTCTCACGGGAAAACTCAGTCACGTGAGGGGAAAACTTAGTCACTAAGAAATTAGTGTCGTGGGAAAAATGAGTCACCGGATGGGAAAACCTTAGTCAATGGACTAGTTTCAATGGAAAAACCTAGTAAAATAACCTCTTTGTGTTGGAATAACTCGAAAACCTAGCCACTGTGAGTAGTCTCATGAGAAAACACAGCCACAGGAGAGGGAAACTTAGTCACTAAGGAATTAATGTCATGGGACTAATGAGTCAACTAATGGGAAAACCTAAGTCACCGAATGAGTTTCCATGGAAAATCCTAGTAAAATAACCTCTTTGTGTGGGAAAAACTAGAAAACCTTATCACTGTGAGTAGTCTCATCGGAAAACTCAGCCGCAGGAGGAGAAGACTTAGTCACAAGGGAACTCGTGTCATGGTTAAAATGAGTCACCGGAGGGGTAAATTTTACTCACCGGACGAGTTTCAATAGAAAATACTTGTAAAATAACATCTTTGTTTAGGAAAAAGTCGAGAACCTCTTCACCTTGACTAGTTTCACGGGAAAACTCAGTCACACGAGGGGAAAACTTAGTCACTAAGGAATTAGTGTCCTGGGAAAAATGAGTCACCGGATGGGAAAACCTTAGTCAATGGATTAGTTTCATCGGTAAAACCTAGTAAAGTAACCTCTTTGTGTTGGAATAACTCAAAAACCTTGCCACTGTGAGTAGTCTCCTGGGAAAACTGAGCCACAGGAGGGGGAAACTTAGTCACTAAGGAATTAGTGCCATGGGACTAATGAGTCAACTAATGGGAAAACCTTAGTCGCCGAACGAGTTTCCACGGCAAATCCTAGTAAAATAACCTCTTTGTGTGGGAAAAACTAGAAAAGCTTGTCACTGTGAGTAGTCTCATCGGAAAACTCAGCAGCAGGAGGGGAAAACTTAGTTACAAAGGAATTCGTGTCATGGAAAAATGAGTCACCGGATGGGAAAATTTTACTCACCGGACGATTTTCAATGGAAAGTACTTGTAAAATAACCTCTATACGTGGGAAAAACTCGAGAACCTCATCACCTTGACTAGTCTCACGGGAAAACTCAGTCACACGAGGGGAAAACTTAGTCACTAAGGAATTAGTGTCATGGGAAAAATGAGTCACCGGATGGGTAAACCTTAGTCAATGGACTAGTTTCAATGGCAAACCCTAGTAAAGGAACCTCTTTGTGTTGGAATAACTCGTAAACCTAGCCACTGTGAGTAGTCTCATGGGAAAACACAGCCGCAGGAGGGGGAAACTTAGTCACTAAGGAATTAGTGCCATGAGACTAATGAGTCAACTAATGGGAAAACCTTAGTCACCGAACGAGTTTCCATGGGAAAACCTAGTTAAATAACCTCTTTGTGTGGGCAAAACTAGAAAACCTCGTCACTGTGAGTAGTCTCATCGGAAAACACAGCCGCAGGAGGGGAAGACTTAGTCACAAAGGAATTCATGTCATGGAAAAAATGAGTCACCGGATGGGTAAATTTTACTCACCGGACGAGTTTCGATGGAAAGAACTTGTAAAATAACCTCTTTGTGTGGAAAAAACTCGAGAACCTCATCACCTTGACTAGTCTCACGGGAAAACTCAGTCACACGAGGGGAAAACCTAGTCACTAAGGAATTAGTGTCATGGGAAAAATGAGTCACCGGATGGGAAATCCTTAGTCAATGGACTAGTTTCAATGGCAAAACCTAGTAAAATAACCTCTTTGTGTTGAAATAACTCGATAACCTGGCCACTGTGAGTAGTCTCATGGGAAAACTCAGCCACAGGAGGGGGAAACTTAGTCACTAAGGAATTAGTGCCATGGGACTAATGAGTCAACTAATGGGAAAACCTTAGTCACCGAACGAGTTTCCATGGAAAATCCTAGTAAAATAACCTCTTTGTGTGGGAGAGACTAGAAAATCTTGTTAGTGTGAGTAGTCTCACCGGAAAACTCAGCTGCAGGAGGGGAAAACTTAGTCACAAAGGAATTCGTGTCGTGGAAAAAATGAGTATCTGATGGGAAAATTTTACACACCGGACGAGTTTCAATGGAAAGTACTTGTAAAATAACCTCTATGTGTGGGAAAAACTCGAGAACCTCATCACCTTGACTAGTCTCACGGGAAAACTCAGTCACACGAGGGGAAAACTTAGTTAGTCACTAAGCAATTAGTGTCATGGGAAAAGTGAGTCACCGGATGGGAAAACCTTAGTCAATGGACTAGTATCATTGGCAAAACCTAGTAAAATAACCTCTTTATATTGGAATAACTCGAAAACCTGGCCACTGTGAGTAGTCTCATGGGAAAACTCAGCCACAGGAGGGTGAAACTTAGTCACTAAGGAATTAGTGCCATCTGACTAATGAGTCAACTAATTGGAAAACCTTAGTCACCGAACGAGTTTCCATGGCAAATCCTAGTAAAATAACCTCTTTGTGTGGGAGAAACTAGAAAACCTTGTTACTGTGAATAGTCTTATCGGAAAACTCAGTCGCGGGAGGGGAAAACTTAGTCACAGAGGAATTCGAGTCATTGAAAAAATCAGTCACCGGGTGGGAAAATTTTACTCTCCGGACGAGTTTCAATGGAAAATACTTGTAAAATAACCTCTTTGTGTGGGAAAAACTCGAGAACCTCATCACCTGGACTAGTCTCACGGGAAAACTCGATCACACGTGGGGAAAACTTAGTCACTAAGGAATTAGAGTCATGGGAAAAATGAGTCACCGGATGGGAACACCTTAGTCAATGGACTAGTTTCAATGGCAAAACCTAGTAAAATAACCTCTTTGTGTTGGAATAACTCGAAAACCTGGCCACTGTGAGTAGTCTCATGGGAAAACTCAGCCACAGGAGGGGGTAACTTAGTCACTAAGGAATTAGGGCCATGGGACTAATGAGTCAACTAATGGGAAAACCTTAGTCACCGAACGAGTTTCCATGGAAAATCCTAGTAAAATAACCTCTTTGTGTGGGAAAAACTAGAAAACCTTGTCACTGTGAGTAGTCTTATCGGAAAACTCAGTCGCGGGAGGGGAAAACTTAGTCACAGAGGAATTCGTGTCATTGAAAAAATCAGTCACCGGGTGGGAAAATTTTACTCTCCGGACGAGTTTCAATGGAAAATACTTGTAAAATAACCTCTTTGTGTGGGAAAAACTCGAGAACCTCATCACCTGGACTAGTCTCACGGGAAAACTCAGTCACGTGAGGGGAAAACTTAGTCACTAAGGAATTAGTGTCACGGGAAAAATGAGTCACCGGATGGGAAAACCTTAGTCAATGGACTAGTTTCAATGGAAAAACCTAGTAAAATAACTCTTTGTGTTGGAATAACTCGAAAGCCTAGCCACTGTGAGTAGTCTCATGAGAAAACTCAACCACAGGAGAGGGAAACATAGTCACTAAGGAATTAGTGCCATGGGACTAATGAGTCAACTAATGGGAAAACCTTAGTCACCGAACGAGTTTCCATGGAAAATACTAGTAAAATAACCTCTTTGTGTGGGAAAAACTAGAAAACCTTGTCACTGTGAGTAGTCTCATCGGAAAACTCAGTCGCAGGAGGGGAAAACTTAGTCACAAAGGAATTCTTTTTATGGAAAAAATGAGTCACCGGATGGGAAAATTTCACTCACCGGACGAGTTTCAATGTAAATACTTGTAAAATAACCTCTTTGTGTGGGAAAAACCCGAAAACCTCATCACCTTGACTTGTCTCACGGGAAAACTCAGTCACGTGAGGGGAAAACTTAGTCACTAAGAAATTAGTGTCATGGGAAAAATGAGTCACCGGATGGGAAAACCTTAGTCAATGGACTAGTTTCAATGGAAAAACCTAATAAAATAACCTCTTTGTGTTGAAATAACTCGAAAACCTGGCCACTGTGAGTAGTCTCATGGGAAAACTCAGCCACAGGAGGAGGAAACTTAGTCACTAAGGAATTAGTGCAATGGGACTAATGAGTCAACTAATGGGAAAAACTTAGTCACTAAGGAATTAGTGTCATGGGAAAAATGAGTCACCGGATGGGAAAACCTTAGTCAATGGACTAGTTTCATTAGCAAAACCTAGTAAAATAACCTCTTAGTGTTGGAATAACTCGAAAACCTTGCCACTGTGAGTAGTCTAATGGGAAAACTCAGCCACAGGAGAGTGAAACTTAGTCACTAAGGAATTAGTGCCATGGGACTAATGAGTCAACTAATGGGAAAACCTTAGTCACCGAACGAGTTTCCATGGCAAATCCTAGTAAAATAACCTCTTTGTGTGGGAAAAACTAGAAAACCTTGTCACTGTGAGTGACTTCATCGGAAAACTCAGTCGCGGGAGGGGAAAACTTAGTCACAGAGGAATTCGTGTCATTGAAAAAATCAGTCACCGGATGGGAAAATTTTACTCTCCGGACGAGTTTCAATGGAAAATACTTGTAAAATAACCTTTTTGTGTGGGAAAAACTCGAGAACCTCATCACCTAGACTAGTCTCACGGGAAAACTCAGTCACGTGAGGGGAAAACTTAGTCACTAAGGAATTAGTGTCACGGGAAAAATGAGTCACCGGATGGGAAAACCTTAGTCAATGGACTAGTTTCAATGGAAAAACCTAGTAAAATAACCTCTTTGTGTTGGAATAACTCGAAAACCTAGCCACTGTGAGTAGTCTCATGAGAAAACTCAACCACAGGAGAGGGAAACATAGTCACTAAGGAATTAGTGCCATGGGACTAATGAGTCAACTAATGGGAAAACCTTAGTCACCGAACGAGTTTCCATGGAAAATACTAGTAAAATAACCTCTTTGTGTGGGAAAAACTAGAAAACCTTGTCACTGTGAGTAGTCTCATCGGAAAACTCAGTCGCAGGAGGGGAAAACTTAGTCACAAAGGAATTCTTTTTATGGAAAAAATGAGTCACCGGATGGGAAAATTTTACTCACCGGACGAGTTTCAATGTAAATACTTGTAAAATAACCTCTTTGTGTGGGAAAAACCCGAAAACCTCATCACCTTGACTTGTCTCACGAGAAAACTCAGTCACGTGAGGGGAAAACTTAGTCACTAAGGAATTAGTGTCACGGGAAAAATGAGTCACCGGATGGGAAAACCTTAGTCAATGGACTAGTTTCAATGGAAAAACCTAGTAAAATAACCTCTTTGTGTTGGAATAACTCGAAAACCTAGCCACTGTGAGTAGTCTCATGAGAAAACTCAACCACAGGAGAGGGAAACATAGTCACTAAGGAATTAGTGCCATGGGACTAATGAGTCAACTAATGGGAAAACCTTAGTCACCGAACGAGTTTCCATGGAAAATACTAGTAAAATAACCTCTTTGTGTGGGAAAAACTAGAAAACCTTGTCACTGTGAGTAGTCTCATCGGAAAACTCAGTCGCAGGAGGGGAAAACTTAGTCACAAAGGAATTCTTTTTATGGAAAAAATGAGTCACCGGATGGGAAAATTTTACTCACCGGACGAGTTTCAATGTAAATACTTGTAAAATAACCTCTTTGTGTGGGAAAAACCCGAAAACCTCATCACCTTGACTTGTCTCACGGGAAAACTCAGTCACGTGAGGGGAAAACTTAGTCACTAAGGAATTAGTGTCACGGGAAAAATGAGTCACCGGATGGGAAAACCTTAGTCAATGGACTAGTTTCAATGGAAAAACCTAGTAAAATAACCTCTTTGTGTTGGAATAACTCGAAAACCTAGCCACTGTGAGTAGTCTCATGGGAAAACTCAGCCACAGGAGAGTGAAACTTAGTCACTAAGGAATTAGTGCCATGGGACTAATGAGTCAACTAATGGGAAAACCTTAGTCACCGAACGAGTTTCCATGGCAAATCCTAGTAAAATAACCTCTTTGTGTGGGAAAAACTAGAAAACCTTATCACTGTGAGTGACTTCATCGGAAAACTCAGTCGCGGGAGGGGAAAACTTAGTCACAGAGGAATTCGTGTCATTGAAAAAATCAGTCACCGGATGGGAAAATTTTACTCTCCGGACGAGATTCAATGGAAAATACTTGTAAAATAACCTCTTTGTGTGGGAAAAACTCGAGAACCTCATCACCTGGACTAGTCTCACGGGAAAACTCAGTCACGTGAGGGGAAAACTTAGTCACTAAGGAATTAGTGTCACGGGAAAAATGAGTCACCGGATGGGAAAACCTTAGTCAATGGACTAGTTTCAATGGAAAAACCTAGTAAAATAACCTCTTTGTGTTGGAATAACTCGAAAACCTAGCCACTGTGAGTAGTCTCATGAAAAAACTCAACCACAGGAGAGGGAAACATAGTCACTAAGGAATTAGTGCCATGGGACTAATGAGTCAACTAATGGGAAAACCTTAGTCACCGAACGAGTTTCCATGGAAAATACTAGTAAAATAACCTCTTTGTGTGGGAAAAACTAGAAAACCTTGTCACTGTGAGTAGTCTCATCGGAAAACTCAGTCGCAGGAGGGGAAAACTTAGTCACAAAGGAATTCTTTTTATGGAAAAAATGAGTCACCGGATGGGAAAATTTTACTCACCGGACGAGTTTCAATGTAAATACTTGTAAAATAACCTCTTTGTGTGGGAAAAACCCGAAAACCTCATCACCTTGACTTGTCTCACGGGAAAACTCAGTCACGTGAGGGGAAAACTTAGTCACTAAGAAATTAGTGTCATGGGAAAAATGAGTCACCGGATGGGAAAACCTTAGTCAATGGACTAGTTTCAATGGCAAAACCTAATAAAATAACCTCTTTGTGTTGAAATAACTCGAAAACCTGGCCACTGTGAGTAGTCTCATGGGAAAACTCAGCCACAGGAGGAGGAAACTTAGTCACTAAGGAATTAGTGCAATGGAACTAATGAGTCAACTAATGGGAAAAACTTAGTCACTAAGGAATTAGTGTCATGGGAAAAATGAGTCACCGGATGGGAAAACCTTAGTCAATGGACTAGTTTCATTGGCAAAACCTAGTAAAATAACCTCTTAGTGTTGGAATAACTCGAAAACCTAGCCACGGTGAGTAGTCTCATGGGAAAACTCAGCCACAGGAGGGGGAAACTTAGTCACTAAGGAATTAGTGCCATGGGACTAATGAGTCAACTAATGGGGAAACCTTAGTCACCGAACGAGTTTGCATGGCCAATCCTAGTAAAGTAACCTCTTTGTGTGGGAAAAACTAGAAAACCTTGTCACTGTGAGTAGTCTCATCGGAAAACTCAGTCGCGGGAGGGGAAAACTTAGTCACAAAGGAATTCGTGTCATGGAAAAAATGAGTCACCGGATGGGAAAGTTTTACTCACCGGACGAGTTTCAATGGAAAATACTTGTAAAATAACCTCTTTGTGTGGGAAAAACTCGAGAACCTCATCACCTGGACTATTTTCACGGGAAAACTCAGTCACGTGAGGGGAAAACTTAGTTACTAAGGAATTAGTGTCATGGGAAAAATGAGTTACCGGATGGGAAAACCTTAGTCAATGGACTAGTTTCAATGGCAAAACCTAGTAAAATAACCTCTTTGTGTTGGAATAACTCGAAAACCTGGCCACTGTGAGTAGTCTCATGGGAAAACTCAGCCACAGGAGGGGGAAACTTAGTCACTAAGGAATTAGTGCCATGGGACAAATGAGTCAACTAATGGGAAAACCTTAGTCACCGAACGAGTTTGCATGGCCAATCCTAGTAAAGTAACCTCTTTGTGTGGGAAAAACTAGAAAACCTTGTCACTGTGAGTAGTCTCATCGGAAAACTCAGTCGCGGGAGGGGAAAACTTAGTCACAAAGGAATTCGTGTCATGGAAAAAATGAGTCACCGGATGGGAAAGTTTTACTCACCGGACGAGTTTCAATGGAAAATACTTGTAAATTAACCTCTTTGTGTGGGAAAAACTCGAGAACCTCATCACCTGGACTATTTTCACGGGAAAACTCAGTCACGTGAGGGGAAAACTTAGTTACTAAGGAATTAGTGTCATGGGAAAAATGAGTTACCGGATGGGAAAACCTTAGTCAATGGACTAGTTTCAATGGCAAAACCTAGTAAAATAACCTCTTTGTGTTGGAATAACTCGAAAACCTGGCCACTGTGAGTAGTCTCATGGGAAAACTCAGCCACAGGAGGGGGAAACTTAGTCACTAAGGAATTAGTGCCATGGGACAAATGAGTCAACTAATGGGAAAACCTTAGTCACCGAACGAGTTTCCATGGCAAATCCTAGTAAAGTAACTTCTTTGTGTGGGAAAAACTAGAAAACCTTGTCACTGTGAGCGGTCTCATCGGAAAACTCAGCCGCAGGAGGGGAAGACTTAGTCACAAAGGAATTCGTGTCATGGAAAGAATGAGTCACCGGATGGGAAAATTTTACTCACCAGACGAGTTTCAATGGAAAATACTTTTAAAATAACCTCTTTGTGGGAAAAACTCGAGAACCTCATAACATTGACTAGTCTCACGGGAAAACTCAGTCATACGAGGGGAAAACTTAGTCACTAAGGATTTAGTGTCATGGGAAAAATGAGTCACCGGATGGGAACACCTTAGTCAATGGACTAGTTTCATTGGCAAAACCTAGTAAAGTAACCACTTTGTGTTGGAATAACTCGAAAACCTAGCAACTGTGAGTAGTCTCATGGGAAAACTCAGCCACAGGAGGGGGAAACTTAGTCACTAAGGAATTGGGAAAACCTTAGTCCCCGAACGTGTTTCCATGGCAAATACTAGTAAAATAACCTCTTTGTGTGGGAAAAACTAGAAAACCTTGTCACTGTGAATAGTCTCATCGGAAAACTCAGCCACAGGAGGGGAAGGCTTAGTCACAAAGGAATTCGTGTCATGGAAAAAATGAGTCACCGGATAGGAAAATTTTACTCACCGGAAGAGTTTCAATGGAAAAAATTTGTAAAATAACCTCTTTTTGTTGGAAAAACTCGAGAACCTCATCACCTTGACTAGTCTCACGGGAAAACTCAGTCACAAGAGGGGATAACTTAATCACTAAGGAATTAGTGTCATGGGAAAAATGAGTCACCGGATGCGAAAACCTTAGTCAATGGACTAGTTTCATTGGCAAAACCTAGTAAAATAACCTCTTTGTGTTGGAATAACTCGAAAACCTAGCAACTGTGAGTAGTCTCATGGGAAAACTGAGCCACAGGAGGGGGAAACTTAGTCACTAAGGAATTAGTGCCATGGGACTAATGAGTCAACTAATGGGAAAACCTTAGTCACCGAACGAGTTTCCATGAAAAATCCTAGTAAAATAACCTCTTTGTGTGGGAAAAACTAGAAAACCTTATCACTGTGAGTAGTCTCATCGGAAAACTCAGCCGCAGGAGGAGAAGACTTAGTCACAAAGGAATTCGTGTCATGGTTAAAATGAGTCACCGGAGAGGAAAATTTTACTCACCGGACGAGTTTCAATAGAAAATACTTGTAAAATAACCTCTTTGTGTGGGAAAAACTCGAGAACCTCATCACCTTGACTAGTCTCACGGGAAAACTCAGTCACACGAGGGGAAAACTTAGTCACTAAGGAATTAGTGTCATGGGAAAAATGAGTCACCGGATGGGAAAACCTTAGTCAATGGACTAGTTTCAACGGCAAAACGTAGTAAATGAACCTCTTTGTGTTGGAATAACTCGCAAACCTAGCCACTGTGAGTAGTCTCATAGGAAAACTTAGCCGCAGGACGGGGAAACTTAGTCACTAAGGAATTTGTGTCATGAGACTAATGAGTCAACTAATGGGAAAACCTTAGTCACCGAACGAGTTTCCATGGCAAATCCTAGTTAAATAACCTCTCTGTGTGGGAAAACTCACGGGAAAACTAAGTCACGTGAGGGGAAAACATAGTCACTAAGGAATTAGTGTCATGGAAAAAATGAGTCACCGGATGCGAAAACCTTAGTCAAAGGACTAATTCCAATGGGAAAACCAAGTAAAATAACCACTTTGTGTTGGAATATCTCGAAAACCTGGCCACTGTGAGTAGTCTCATGGGAAAACTCAGCCACAGGAGGGGGGAACTTAGTCACTAAGGAATTAGTGTCATGGGACTAATGAGTCAACTAATGGGAAAACCTTAGTTACCGAACGAGTTTCCATGGCAAATCCTAGTAAAGTAACCTCTTTGTGTGGGAAAAACTAGAAAACCTTGTCACTGTAAGTAGTCTCATCGGAAAACTCAGTCGCGGGTGGGGAAAACTTAGTCACAAAGGAATTCGTGTCATGGAAAAAATCCGTCACCGGATGGGAAAATTTTACTCACCGGACTAGTTTCAATGGAAAATACTTGGTAAATAACCTCTTTGTGGGGGAAAAACTCCAGAACCTCATCACCTTGACTAGTCTCACGGGAAAACTCAGTCACACGAGGGGAAAACTTAATCACTAAGGAATTAGTGTCATGGGAAAAATGAGTCACCGGATGGGAAAACCTTAGTCAATGGACTAGTTTCAATGGCAAAACCTAGTAAAGTAACCTCTTTGTGTTGGAATAACTCGAAAACCTAGCCACTGTGAGTAGTCTCGTGGGAAAACTCAGCCACAGGAGGGGGAAACTTAGTCACTAAGGAATTAGTGCCATGGGACTAATGAGTCAGCTAATGGGGACACCTTAGTCACCGAACGAGTTTCCATGGCAAATCCCAGTAAAGTAACCTCTTTGTGTGGGAAAAACTAGAAAACCTTGTCACTGTGAGTAGTCTCATCAGAAAACTCAGTCGCGGGAGGGGAAAACTTAGTCACAAAGGAATTCGTGTCATGGAAAAAATGAGTCACCGGATGGGAAATTTTTACTCACCGGACGAGTTCAATGGAAAATATTTGTAAAATAACCTCTTTGTGTGGGAAAAACTCGAGAACCTCATCACCTGGACTAGTCTCACGGGAAAACTCAGTCACGTGAGGGGAAAACTTAGTCACTAAGGAATTAGTGTCATGGGAAAAATGAGTCACCGGATGGGAAAACCTTAGTCAATGGACTAGTTTCAATGGCAAAACCTAGTAAAATAACCTCTTTGTGTTGGAATAACTCGAAAACCTGGCCACTGTGAGTAGTCTCATGGGAAACCTCAGCCACAGGAGGGGGAAACTTAGTCACTAAGGAATTAGTGCCATGGGACTAATGAGTCATCTAATGGGAAAACCTTAGTGACCGAACGAGTTTCCATGGCAAATCCTAGTAAATTAACCTCTTTGTGTGGGAAAAACTAGAAAACCTTGTCATTGTGAGTAGTCTCATCGGAAAACTCAATCGCGAGAGGGGAAAACTTAGTCACAGAGGAATTCGTGTCATGGAAAAAATCAGTCACCGGATGGGAAAATTTTACTCACCGGACGAGTTTCAATGGAAAATACTTGTAAAATAACCTCTTTGTGTGGGAAAAACTCCAGAACCTCATCAACTTGACTAGTCTCACGGGTAAACTCAGTCACGTGAGGGGAAAACTTAGTCACTAAGGAACTACTGTCATGGGAAAATTGAGTCACCGGATGGGAAAACCTTAGTCAATGGACTAGTGTCAATGGCAAAACCTAGTAAAATAACCTCTTTTTGTTGGAATAACTCGAAAACTTGGCCACTGTGAGTAGTCTCATAGGAAAACTCAGCCACAGGAGGGGGAAACTTAGTCACTAAGGAATTAGTGCCATGGGACTAATGAGTCAACTAATGGGAAAACCTTAGTCACCGAACGAGTTTCCATGGCAAATCCTAGGAAAGTAACCTCTTTGTGTGGTAAAAACTAGAAAACCTTGTCACTGTGAGTAGTCTCATCAGAAAACTCAGTCGCGGTAGGGGGAAACTTAGTCACAAAGGAATTCGTGTCATAGAAAAAATGAGTCACCGGATAGGAAAATTTTACTCGCAGGACGAGTTTCTATGGAAAATACTTGTAAAATAACCTTTTTATGTGGGAAAAACTCGAGAACCTCATAACCTTAACTAGTCTCACTGGAAGACTCAGTCACACGAGGGGAAAACTTAGTCACTAAGGAATTAGTGTCATGGGAACACCTTAGTCAATGGATAGTTTCAATGGAAAAACCTAGTCCAGTAACCTCTTTGTGTTGGAATAACTCGAAAACCTAGCCACTGTGAGTAGTCTCATGGGATAACTCAGCCACAGGAGGGGGAAACTTGGTAACTAAGGAATTAGTTCCATGGGAGTAATGAGTCAACTAATGGGAAAACCTTAGTCACCGAACGAATTTCCATGAAAAATCCTAGTAAAATATCCTCTTTGTGTGGGAAAAACTCGAGAACCTCATCACCTTGACTAGTCTCAAGGGAAAACTCAGTCACACGAGGGGAAAATTTAGTTACTAAGGAATTAGTGTCATGGGAAAAATGAGTCACCGGATGGGAAAACCTTAGTCAATGGACTAGTTTCCATGGAAAAACCTAGTAAAGTAACCTCTTGGTGTTGGAATAACTCGAAAACCTAGCCACAGTGAGTAGTCTAATGGGAAAATAGACCCATAGTAGGGGGAAATTTAGTCACTAAGGTTTTCGTGCCGTAGGACTAATGAGTCAACCAATGGGAAAACCTTAGTCACCGATCGAGTTTCCATGGAAAATCCTAGTAAAATAACCTTTTTGTGTGGGAAAAACTAGAAAACCTTGTCACTGTGAGTAGTCTCATCGGAAAACTCAGCCGCAGGAGGGGAAAACTTAGTCACAAAGGAATTCGTGTCATGGAAAGAATGAGTCACCGGATGGGAAAATTTTACTCACCGGACGAGTTTCAATGGAAAATACTTTTAAAATAACCTCTTTGTGGGAAAAACTCGAGAACCTCATAACATTGACTAGTCTCACGGGAAAACTCAGTCATACGAGGGGAAAACTTAGTCACTAAGGATTTAGTGTCATGGGAAAAATGAGTCACCGGATGGGAACACCTTAGTCAATGGACTAGTTTCAATGGCAAAACCTCGTAAAGTAACCACTTTGTGTTGGAATAACTCGAAAACCTAGCAACTGTGAGTAGTCTCATGGGAAAACTCAGCCACAGGAGGGGGAAACTTAGTCACTAAGGAATTGGGAAAACCTTAGTCACCGAACGAGTTTCCATGGCAAATACTAGTAAAATAACCTCTTTGTGTGGGAAAAACTAGAATTCTTGTCACTGTGAATTGTCTCATCGGAAAACTCAACCACAGGAGGGGAAGGCTTAGTCACAAAGGAATTCTTGTCATGGAAAAAATGAGTCACCAGAGAGGTAAATTTTACTCACCGGACGAGTTTCAATGGAAAATACTTGTAAAATAACCTCTTTGTGTGGGAAAAACTCGAGAACCTCATCACTTTGACTAGTCTCAAGGGAAAACTTAGTCACACGAAGGGAAAACTTAGTTACTTAGGAATTAGTGTCTTGGGAAAACTGAGTCACCGGATGGGAAAACCTTAGTCAATGGACTAGTTTCATTGGCAAAACCTAGTAAAGTAACCTCTTTGTGTTGGAATAACTCGAAAACCTTGTCACTGTGAATAGTCTCATCGGAAAACTCAGCCACAGGAGGGGAAGACTTTAGTCACAAAGGAATTCGTGTCATGGAAAAATTGAGTCAGCAGAGAGGTAAAATTTACTCGCCGGACGAGTTTCAATGGAAAATAATTGTAAAATAACCTCTTTGTGTGGGAAAAACTCGGGAACCTCATCACTTTGACTAGTCTCACGGGAAAACTCAGTAAAACGAGGGGAAAACTTAGTCACTAAGTAATTAGTGTCATGGTAAAAATGAGTCACCGGATGGGAAAACCTTAGTCAATGGACTAGTTTCAATGGCAAAATCTAGTAAAATAACCTCTTTGTGTGGGAAAAACTATAAAACCTTGTCACTGTGAGTAGTCTCATCGGAAAACTCAGTCGCAGGAGTGGAAAACTTAGTCACAAAGGAATTTTTATCATGGAAAAAATGAGTCATCAGATGGGAAAATTATACTCACCGGACAAGTTTCAATGGAAAATACTTGTAAAATAACCTCTTTGGGTGGGAAAAACTCGAGAACCTCATCACCTTGTCTAGTGTCACGAGAAAACTCAGTCACACGAGGGGAAAACTTAGTCACTAAGGAATTAGTGTCATGGGAAAAATGAGTCACCGGATGGGAACACCTTAGTCGATGGACTAGTTTCAATGGAAAAACCTAGTAAAGTAACCTCTTTGTGTTGGAATAACTCAAAAACCTAGCCACTGTGAGTAGTCTCATGGGAAAACTCAGCCACAGGACGGGGGAACTTAGTCACTAAGCCATTGGTGCCATGGGAGTAATGAGTCAACTAATGGGAAAACCTTAGTCACCGAACGATATTCCATGGCAAATCCTAGTAAAATAACCTCTTTGTGTGGGAAAAACTAGAAAAGCTTGTCACTGTGAGTAGTCTCATCGGAAAATTCAGCAGCAGGAGGGGAAAACTTAGTCACAAAGGAATTCGTGTCATGGAAAAAATGAGTCACCGGATGGGAAAATTTTACTCACCGGACGATTTTCAATGGAAAGTTCTGGTAAAATAACCTCTATGTGTGGGAAAAACTCGAGAACCTCATCACCTTGACTAGTCTCACGGGAAAACTCAGTCACACGAGGGGAAAACTTAGTCACTAAGGAATTAGTGTCATGGGAAAAATGAGTCACCGGATGGGAAAACCTTAGTCAATGGACTAGTTTCAATGGCAAAACCTAGTAAAGGAACCTCTATGTGTTGGAATAACTCGCAATCCTAGGCACTGTGAGTAGTGTCATGGAAAAACTCAGCCGCAGGACGGGGAAACTTAGTCACTAAGGAATTAGTGCCATGAGACTAATGAGTCAACTAATGGGAAAACCTTAGTCACCGAACGAGTTTCCATGGCAAATCCTAGTTAAATAACCTCTTTGTGTGGGAAAAACTAGAAAACCTTGTCACTGTGAGTAGTCTCATCGGAAAACACCCGCAGGAGGGGAAGACTTAGTCACAAAGGAATTCGTGTCATGGAAAAAATCAGTCACCGGATGGGAAAATTTTACTCACCGGACGAGTTTCAATGGAAAATACTTGTAAAATAACCTCTTTGTGTGGGAAAAACTCCAGAACCTCATCAACTTGACTAGTCTCAAAGGTAAACTCAGTCACGTGAGGGAAAAACTTAGTCACTAAGGAACTACTGTCATGGGAAAAATTAGTCACCGGATGGGAAAACCTTAGTCAATGGACTAGTGTCAATGGCAAAACCTAGTAAAATAACCTCTTTTTGTTGGAATAACTCGAAAACTTTGCCACTGTGAGTAGTCTCATAGGAAAACTCAGCCACAGGAGGGGGAAACTTAGTCACTAAGGAATTAGTGCCATGGGACTAATGAGTCAACTAATGGGAAAACCTTAGTCATCGAATGAGTTTCCATGGCAAATCCTAGGAAAGTAACCTCTTTGTGTGGTAAAAACTAGAAAACCTTGTCACTGTGAGTAGTCTCATCATAAAACTCAGTCGCGGGAGGGGGAAACTTAGTCACAAAGGAATTCGTGTCATGGAAAAAATGAGTCACCGGATGGGAAAATTTTACTCGCAGGACGAGTTTCAATGGAAAATACTTGTAAAATAACCTCTTTGTGTGGGAAAAACTCGAGAACCTCATAACCTTGACTAGTCTCACTGGAAGACTCAGTCACACGAGGGGAAAACTTAGTCACTAAGGAATTAGTGTCATGGGAACACCTTAGTCAATGGATAGTTTCAATGGAAAAACCTAGTCAAGTAACCTCTTTGTGTTGGAATAACTCGAAAACCTAGCCACTGTGAGTAGTCTCATGGGATAACTCAGCCACAGGAGGGGGAAACTTGGTCACTAAGGAATTAGTTCCATGGGAGTAATGAGTCAACTAATGGGAAAACCTTAGTCACCGAACGAATTTCCATGGAAAATCCTAGTAAAATATCCTCTTTGTGTGGGAAAAACTCGAGAACCTCATCACCTTGACTAGTCTCAAGGGAAAACTCAGTCACACGAGGGGAAAATTTAGTTACTAAGGAATTAGTGTCATGGGAAAAATGAGTCACCGGATGGGAAAACCTTAGTCAATGGACTAGTTTCCATGGAAAAACCTAGTAAAGTAACCTCTTGGTGTTGGAATAACTCGAAAACCTAGCCACTGTGAGTAGTCTCATGGGAAAACAGACCCATAGTAGGGGGAAACTTAGTCACTAAGGTTTTCGTGCCATAGGACTAATGAGTCAACCAATGGGAAAACCTTAGTCACCGATCGAGTTTCCATGGAAAATCCTAGTAAAATAACCTTTTTGTGTGGGAAAAACTAGAAAACCTTGTCACTGTGAGTAGTCTCATCGGAAAACTCAGCCGCAGGAGGGGAAAACTTAGTCACAAAGGAATTCGTGTCATGGAAAGAATGAGTCACCGGATGGGAAAATTTTACTCACCGGACGAGTTTCAATGGAAAATACTTTTAAAATAACCTCTTTGTGGGAAAAACTCGAGAACCTCATAACATTGACTAGTCTCACGGGAAAACTCAGTCATACGAGGGGAAAACTTAGTCACTAAGGATTTAGTGTCATGGGAAAAATGAGTCACCGGATGGGAACACCTTAGTCAATGGACTAGTTTCAATGGCAAAACCTAGTAAAGTAACCACTTTGTGTTGGAATAACTCGAAAACCTAGCAACTGTGAGTAGTCTCATGGGAAAACTCAGCCACAGGAGGGGGAAACTTAGTCACTAAGGAATTGGGAAAACCTTAGTCACCGAACGAGTTTCCATGGCAAATACTAGTAAAATAACCTCTTTGTGTGGGAAAAACTAGAAAACCTTGTCACTGTGAATTGTCTCATCGGAAAACTCAGCCACAGGAGGGGAAGGCTTAGTCACAAAGGAATTCTTGTCATGGAAAAAATGAGTCACCAGAGAGGTAAATTTTACTCACCGACGAGTTTCAATGGAAAATACTTGTAAAATAACCTCTTTGTGTGGGAAAAACTCAAGAACCTCATCACTTTGACTAGTCTCAACGGAAAACTTAGTCACACGAAGGGAAAACTTAGTTACTTAGGAATTAGTGTCTTGGGAAAACTGAGTCACCGGATGGGAAAACCTTAGTCAATGGACTAGTTTCATTGGCAAAACCTAGTAAAGTAACCTCTTTGTGTTGGAATAACTCGAAAACCTTGTCACTGTGAATAGTCTCATCGGAAAACTCAGCCACAGGAGGGGAAGACTTTAGTCACAAAGGAATTCGTCTCATGGAAAAATTGAGTCAGCAGAGAGGTAAAATTTACTCGCCGGACGAGTTTCAATGGAAAATACTTGTAAAATAACCTCTTTGTGTGGGAATAACTCGGGAACCTCATCACCTTGACTAGTCTCACGGGAAAACTCAGTAAAACGAGGGGAAAACTTAGTCACTAAGTAATTAGTGTCATGGTAAAAATGAGTCACCGGATGGGAAAACCTTAGTCAATGGACTAGTTTCAATGGCAAAATCTAGTAAAATAACCTCTTTGTGTGGGAAAAACAATAAAACCTTGTCACTGTGAGTAGTCTCATCGGAAAACTCAGTCGCAGGAGTGGAAAACTTAGTCACAAAGGAATTCGTGTCATGGAAAAAATGAGTCATCAGATGGGAAAATTATACTCACCGGACAAGTTTCAATGGAAAATACTTGTAAAATAACCTCTTTGGGTGGGAAAAACTCGAGAACCTCATCACCTTGTCTAGTATCACGGGAAAACTCAGTCACACGAGGGGGAAACTTAGTCACTAAGGAATTAGTGTCATGGGAAAAATGAGTCACCGGATGGGAACACCTTAGTCGATGGACTAGTTTCAATGGAAAAACCTAGTAAAGTAACCTCTTTGTATTGGAATAACTCAAAAACCTAGCCACTGTGAGTAGTCTCATGGGAAAACTCAGCCACAGGACGGGGGAACTTAGTCACTAAGCCATTGGTGCCATGGGAGTAATGAGTCAACTAATGGGAAAACCTTAGTCACCGAACGATATTCCATGGCAAATCCTAGTAAAATAACCTCTTTGTGTGGGAAAAACTAGAAAAGCTTGTCACTGTGAGTAGTCTCATCGGAAAACTCAGCAGCAGGAGGGGAAAACTTAGTCACAAAGGAATTCGTGTCATGGAAAAAATGAGTCACCGGATGGGAAAATTTTACTCACCGGACGATTTTCAATGGAAAGTTCTGGTAAAATAACCTCTATGTGTGGGAAAAACTCGAGAACCTCATCACCTTGACTAGTCTCACGGGAAAACTCAGTCACACGAGGGGAAAACTTAGTCACTAAGGAATTAGTGTCATGGGAAAAATGAGTCACCGGATGGGAAAACCTTAGTCAATGGACTAGTTTCAATGGCAAAACCTAGTAAAGGAACCTCTATGTGTTGGAATAACTCGCAATCCTAGGCACTGTGAGTAGTATCATGGAAAAACTCAGCCGCAGGACGGGGAAACTTAGTCACTAAGGAATTAGTGCCATGAGACTAATGAGTCAACTAATGGGAAAACCTTAGTCACCGAACGAGTTTCCATGGCAAATCCTAGTTAAATAACCTCTTTGTGTGGGAAAAACTAGAAAACCTTGTCACTGTGAGTAGTCTCATCGGAAAACACCCGCAGGAGGGGAAGACTTAGTCACAAAGGAATTCGTGTCATGGAAAAAATCAGTCACCGGATGGGAAAATTTTACTCACCGGACGAGTTTCAATGGAAAATACTTGTAAAATAACCTCTTTGTGTGGGAAAAACTCCAGAACCTCATCAACTTGACTAGTCTCAGAGGTAAACTCAGTCACGTGAGGGAAAAACTTAGTCACTAAGGAACTACTGTCATGGGAAAAATTAGTCACCGGATGGGAAAACCTTAGTCAATGGACTAGTGTCAATGGCAAAACCTAGTAAAATTACCTCTTTTTGTTGGAATAACTCGAAAACTTGGCCACTATGAGTAGTCTCATAGGAAAACTCAGCCACAGGAGGGGGAAACTTAGTCACTAAGGAATTAGTGCCATGGGACTAATGAGTCAACTAATGGGAAAACCTTAGTCACCGAACGAGTTTCCATGGCAAATCCTAGGAAAGTAACCTCTTTGTGTGGTAAAAACTAGAAAACCTTGTCACTGTGAGTAGTCTCATCAGAAAACTCAGTCGCGGGAGGGGGAAACTTGGTCACAAACGAATTCGTGTCATGGAAAAAATGAGTCACCGGATGGGAAAATTTTACTCGCAGGACGAGTTTCAATGGAAAATACTTGGAAAATAACCTCTTTGTGTGGGAAAAACTCGAGAACCTCATAACCTTGACTAGTCTCACTGGAAGACTCAGTCACACGAGGGGAAAACTTAGTCACTAAGGAATTAGTGTCATGGGAACACCTTAGTCAATGGACTAGTTTCAATGGAAAAACCTAGTCAAGTAACCTCTTTGTGTTGGAATAACTCGAAAACCTAGCCACTGTGAGTAGTCTCATGGGATAACTCAGCCACAGGAGGGGGAAACTTAGTCACTAAGGAATTAGTTCCATGGGAGTAATGAGTCAACTAATGAGAAAACCTTAGTCACCGAACGAATTTCCATGGAAAATCCTAGTAAAATATCCTCTTTGTGTGGGAAAAACTCGAGAACCTCATCACCTTGACTAGTCTCAAGGGAAAAACTCAGTCACACGAGGGGAAAACTTAGTTACTAAGGAATTAGTGTCATGGGAAAAATGAGTCACCGGATGGGAAATCCTTAGTCAATGGACTAGTTTCCATGGAAAAACCTAGTAAAGTAACCTCTTGGTGTTGGAATTACTCGAAAACCTAGCCACAGTGAGTAGTCTAATGGGAAAACAGACCCATAGTAGGGGGAAACTTAGTCACTAAGGTTTTCGTGCCATACGACTAATGAGTCAACTAATGGGAAAACCTTAGTCACCGATCGAGTTTCCATGGAAAATCCTAGTAAAATAACCTCTTTGTGTGGGAAAAACTAGAAAACCTTGTCACTGTGAGTAGTCTCATCGGAAAACTCAGCCGCAGGAGGGGAAAACTTAGTCACAAAGGAATTCGTGTCATGGAAAGAATGAGTCACCGGATGGGAAAATTTTACTCACCGGACGAGTTTCAATGGAAAATACTTTTAAAATAACCTCTTTGTGGGAAAAAATCGAGAACCTCATAACATTGACTAGTCTCACGGGAAAACTCAGTCATACGAGGGGAAAACTTAGTCACTAAGGATTTAGTGTCATGGGAAAAATGAGTCACCGGATGGGAACACCTTAGTCAATGGACTAGTTTCAATGGCAAAACCTAGTAAAGTAACCAATTTGTGTTGGAATAACTCGAAAACCTAGCAACTGTGAGTAGTCTCATGGGAAAACTCAGCCACAGGAGGGGGAAACTTAGTCACTAAGGAATTGGGAAAACCTTAGTCACCGAACGAGTTTCCATGGCAAATACTAGTAAAATAACCTCTTTGTGTGGGAAAAACTAGAAAACCTTGTCACTGTGAATTGTCTCATCGGAAAACTCAGCCACAGGAGGGGAAGGCTTAGTCACAAAGGAATTCGTGTCATGGAAAAAATGAGTCACCAGAGAGGTAAATTTTACTCACCGGACGAGTTTCAATGGAAAATACATGTAAAATAACCTCTTTGTGTGGGAAAAACTCGAGAACCTCATCACCTTGACTAGTCTCAAGGGAAAACTCAGTCACACGAAGGGAAAACTTAGTTACTTAAGAATTAGTGTCTTGGGAAAACTGAGTCACCGGATGGGAAAACCTTAGTCAATGGACTAGTTTCATTGGCAAAACCTAGTAAAGTAACCTCTTTGTGTTGGAATAACTCGAAAACCATGTCACTGTGAATAGTCTCATCCGAAAACTCAGCCACAGGAGGGGAAGACTTTAGTCACAAAGAAATTCGTGTCATGGAAAAATTGAGTCAGCAGAGAGGTAAATTTTACTCGCCGGACGAGTTTCAATGGAAAATACTAGTAAAATAACCTCTTTGTGTGGGAAAAACTCGGGAACCTCATCACCTTGACTAGTCTCACGGGAAAACTCAGTCATACGAGGGGAAAACTTAGTCACTAAGGATTTAGTGTCATGGGAAAAATGAGTCACCGGATGGGAAAACCTTAGTCAATGGACTAGTTTCATTGGAAAAACCTAGTAAAGTAACCTCTTTGTGTTGGAATAACTCGAAAACCTTGTCACTGTGAATAGTCTAATCCGAAAACTCAGCCACAGGAGGGGAAGACTTTAGTCACAAAGAAATTTGTGTCATGGAAAAATTGAGTCAGCAGAGAGGTAAATTTTACCCGCCGGACGAGTTTCAATGGAAAATACTTGTAAAATAACCTCTTTGTGTGGGAAAAACTCGGGAACCTCATCACCTTGACTAGTCTCACGGGAAAACTCAGTCAAACGAGGGGAAAACTTAGTCACTAAGTAATTAGTGTCATGGGAAAAATGAGTCACCGGATGGGAAAACCTTAGTCAATGGACTAGTTTCAATTGGAAAACCTAGTAAAATAACCTCTTTGTGTGGGAAAAGCTATAAAACCTTGTCACTGTGAGTAGTCTCATCGGAAAACTCAGTCGCAGGAGTGGAAAACTTAGTCAAAAAGGAATTCGTGTCATGGAAAAAATGAGTCATCAGATGGGAAAATTTTACTCACCGGACAAGTTTCAATGGAAAATACTTGTAAAATAACCTCTTTGGGTGGGAAAAACTCGAGAACCTCATCACCTTGTCTAGTCTCACGGGAAAACTCAGTCACACGAGGGGAAAACTTAGTCACTAAGGAATTAGTGTCATGGGAAAAATGAGTCACCGGATGGGAACACCTTAGTCAATGGACTAGTTTCAATGGCAAAACCTAGTAAAGTAACCTCTTTGTGTTGGAATAACTCAAAAACCTAGCCACTGTGAGTAGTCTCATGGGAAAACTCAGCCACAGGACGGGGGAACTTAGTCACTAAGGTATTGGTGCCATGGGAGTAATGAGTCAACTAATGGGAAAACCTTAGTCACCCAACGAGTTTCCATGGCAAATCCTAGTAAAATAACCTCTTTGTGTGGGAAAAACTAGAAAAGCTTGTCACTGTGAGTAGTCTCATCGGAAAACTCAGCAGCAGGAGGGGAAAACTTAGTCACAAAGGAATTCGTGTCATGGAAAAAATTAGTCACCGGATGGGAAAATTTTACTCACCAGACGATTTTCAATGGAAAGTTCTGGTAAAATAACCTCTATGTGTGGGAAAAACTCGAGAACCTCATCACCTTGACTAGTCTCACGGGAAAACTCAGTCACACGAGGGGAAAACTTAGTCACTAAGGAATTAGTGTCATGGGAAAAATGAGTCACCGGATGGGAAAACCTTAGTCAATGGACTAGTTTCAATGGCAAAACCTAGTAAAGGAACCTCTTTGTGTGGGAATAACTCGCAATCCAAGCCACTGTGAGTATTGTCATGGGAAAACTCAGCCGCAGGACGGGGAAACTTAGTCACTAAGGAATTAGTGCCATGAGACTAATGAGTCAACTAATGGGAAAACCTTAGTCACCGAACGAGTATCCATGGCAAATCCTAGTTAAATAACCTCTTTGTGTGGGAAAAATTAGAAAACCTTGTCACTGTGAGTAGTCTCATCGGAAAACACAGCCGCAGGAGGGGAAGACTTAGTCAAAAAGGAATTCGTGTCATGGAAAAAATGAGTCACCGGATGGGTAAATTTTACTCACCGGAAGAGTTTCGATGGAAAGTACTTGTAAAATAACCTCTATGTGTGGGAAAAACTCGAGAACCTCATCACCTTGACTAGTCTCACGGGAAAACTCAGTCACACGAGGGGAAAACTTAGTCACTAAGGAATTAGTGTCATGTGAAAAATGAGTCACCGGATGGGAAAACCTTAGTCAATGGACTAGTTTCAATGGCAAAACCTAGTAAAGGAACCTCTTTGTGTTGGAATAACTCGCAAACCTAGCCACTGTGAGTAGTCTCATAGGAAAACTTAGCCGCAGGACGGGGAAACTTAGTCACTAAGGAATTTGTGCCATGAGACTAATGAGTCAACTAATGGGAAAACCTTAGTCACCGAACGAGTTTCCATGGCAAATCCTAGTTAAATAACCTCTTTGTGTGGGAAAAACTAGAAAACCTTGTCACTGTGAGTAGTCTCATCGGAAAACACAGCCGCAGGAGGGGAAGACTTAGTCAAAAAGGAATTCGTGTCATGGAAAAAATGAGTCACCGGATGGGTAAATTTTACTCACTGGAAGAGTTTCGACGGAAAGTACTTGTAAAATAACCTCTTTGTGTGGGAAAAACTCGAGAACCTCATCACCTTGACTAGTCTCACGGGAAACCTCAGTCACACGAGGGGCAAACTTAGTCACTAAGGAATTAGTGTCATGGGAAAAATGAGTCACCGGATGGGAACACCTTAGTCAATGGACTAGTTTCAATGGCAAAACCTAGTAAAGGAACCTCTTTGTGTTGGAATAACTCGCAATCCTAGCCACTGTGAGTAGTGTCATGGGAAAACTCAGCCGCAGGACGCGGAAACTTAGTCACTAAGGAATTAGTGCCATGAGACTAATGAGTCAACTAATGGGAAAACCTTAGTCACCGAACGAGTTTCCATGGCAAATCCAAGTTAAATAACCTCTTTGTGTGGGAAAAACTAGAAAACCTTGTCACTGTGAGTAGTCTCATCGGAAAACACAGGCGCAGGAGGGGAGGACTTAGTCAAAAAGGAATTCGTGTCATGGAAAAAATGAATCATCGGATGGGTAAATTTTACTCACCGGAAGAGTTTCGATGGAAAGTACTTGTAAAATAACCTCTTTGTGTGGGAAAAACTCGAGAACCTCATCACCTTGACTAGTCTCACGGGAAACCTCAGTCACACGAGGGGCAAACTTAGTCACTAAGGAATTAGTGTCATGGGAAAAATGAGTCACCGGATGGGAACACCTTAGTCAATGGACTAGTTTCAACGGCAAAACCTAGTAAAGGAACCTCTTTGTGTTGGAATAACTCGCAATCCTAGCCACTGTGAGTAGTGTCATGGGAAAACTCAGCCGCAGGACGGGGAAACTTAGTCACTAAGGAATTAGTGCCACGGGAATAATTAGTCAACTAATGGGAAAACCTAAGTCACCGAACGAGTTTCCATGGCAAATCCTAGTAAGATAACCTCTTTGTGTGGGAAAAACTAGAAAACCTTGTCACTGTGAGTAGTCTCATAGGAAAACTCAGTAGCAGGAGGGGAAAACTTATTCACAAAGGAATTCGTGTCATGTAAAAAATGAGTCACCGGATGGGAAACGTTTACTCACCGGACGAGTTTCAATGGAAAATACTTGTAAAATAATCTCTTTGTGTGCAAAAACTCGAGAACCTCATCATCTTGACTAGTCTCACGGGAAAACTCAGTCACACGAGGGGAAAACTTAGTCACTAAGGAATTAGTGTCATGGGAAAAATGAGTCACCGGATGGGAAAACCTTAGTCAATGAACTATTTTCAATGGCAAAACCTTTTAAAGGAACCTCTTTGTGTTGGAATAACTCGAAAACCTAGCAACTGTGGGTAGTCTCATGGGAAAACTGAGTCACAGGAGGGGGAAACTTAGTCACTAAGGAATTAGTGCCACGGGACTAATTAGTCAACTAATGGGAAAACCTAAGTCACCGAACGAGTTTCCATGGAAAATCCTAGTAAGATAACCTCTTTGTGTGGGAAAAACTAGAAAACCTTGTCACTGTGAGTAGTCTCATAGGAAACTCAGTAGCAGGAGGGGAAAACTTAGTCACAAAGGAATTCGTGCCATTTAAAAAATGAGTCACCGGATGGGAAACGTTTACTCACTGGACGAGTTTCAATGGAAAATACTTGTAAAATAACCTCTTTGTGTGGGAAAAACTCGAGAACCTCATCACCTTGACTAGTCTCACGGGAAAACTCAGTCACACGAGGGGAAAACTTAGTCACTAAGGAATTAGTGTCATGGGAAAAATGAGTCACCGGATGGGAAAACCTTAGTCAATGGACTAGTTTCAATGGCAAAACCTTTTAAAGGAACCTCTTTGTGTTGGAATAACTCAAAAACCTCGCAACTGTGGGTAGTCTCATGGGAAAACTGAGCCACAGGAGGGGGAAACTTAGTCACTAAGGAATTAGTGCCACGGGACTAATTAGTCAACTAATGGGAAAAGCTAAGTCACCGAACGAGTTTCCATGGCAAATCCTAGTAAGATAACCTCTTTGTGTGGGAAAAACTAGAAAACCTTGTCACTGTGAGTAGTCTCATAGGAAAACTCAATAGCAGGAGGGGAAAACTTAGTCACAAAGGAATTCGTGTCATGTAAAAAATGAGTCACCGGATGGGAAACGTTTACTCACCGGACGAGTTTCAATGGAAAATACTTGTAGAATAACCTCTTTGTGTGGGAAAAACTCGAGAACCTCATCACCTTGACTAGTCTCACGGGAAAACTCAGTCACACGAGGGGAAAACTTAGTCACTAAGGAATTAGTGTCATGGGAAAAATGAGTCACCGGATGGGAAAACCTTAGTCAATGGACTAGTTTCCATGGCAAAACCTAGTAAAGTAACCTCTTTGTGTTGGAATAACTCGAAAACCTAGCAACTGTGAGTCGTCTCATGGGAAAACTCAGCCACAGGTGGGGGAAACTTAGTCACTAAGGAATTGGGAAAACCTTAGTCACCGAACGAGTTTCCATGGCAAATCCTAGTAAAATAACCTCTTTGTGTGGAAAAAACTAGAAAACCTTGTCAATGTGAGTAGTCTCATCGGAAAACGCAGCTGCAGGAGGGGAAAACTTAGTCACAAAGGAATTCGTGTCATGGAAAAAATGAGTCACCGGATGGGAAAATTTTACTTACCGGACGAGTTTCAATGGAAAATACTTTTAAGATAACCTCTTTGTGGGAAAAACTCGAGAACCTCATCACATTGACTAGTCTCACGGGAAAACTCAGTCACACGAGGGGAAAACTTAGTCACTAAGGAATTAGTGTCATGGGAAAAATGAGTCACCGGATGGGAAAACCTTAGTCAATGAACTATTTTCAATGGCAAAACCTTTTAAAGGAACCTCTTTGTGTTGGAATAACTCGAAAACCTAGCAACTGTGGGTAGTCTCATGGGAAAACTGAGTCACAGGAGGGGGAAACTTAGTCACTAAGGAATTAGTGCCACGGGACTAATTAGTCAACTAATGGGAAAACCTAAGTCACCGAACGAGTTTCCATGGCAAATCCTAGTTAAATAACCTCTTTGTGTGGGAAAAACTAGAAAACCTTGTCACTGTGAGTAGTCTCATAGGAAAACTCAGTAGCAGGAGCGGAAAACTTAGTCACTAAGGAATTAGTGTCATTGGAAAAATGAGTCACCGGATGGGAAAACCTTAGTCAATGGACTAGTTTCAATGGCAAAACTTAGTAAAGGAACCTCTTTGTGCTGGAATAACTCGCAAACCTAGCCACTGTGAGTAGTCTCATAGGAAAACTTAGCCGCAGGACGGGGAAACTTAGTCACTAAGGAATTTGTGCCATGAGACTTATGAGTCAACTCATGGGAAAACCTTAGGCACCGAACGAGTTTCCATGGCAAATCCTAGTTAAATAACCTCTTTGTGTGGGAAAAACTAGAAAACCTTGTCACTGTGAGTAGTCTCATAGGAAAACTCAGTAGCAGGAGCGGAAAACTTAGTCACTAAGGAATTAGTGTCATTGGAAAAATGAGTCACCGTATTGGAACACCTTAGTCAATGGACTAGTTTCAATGGCAAAACCTAGTAAAGGAACCTCTTTGTGTTGGAATAACTCGCAATCCTAGCCACTGTGAGTAGTGTCATGGGAAAACTCAGCCGCAGGACGGGGAAACTTAGTCACTAAGGAATTAGTGCAACGGGACTAATTAGTCAAATAATGGGAAAACCTAAGTCACCGAACGAGTTTCCATGGCAAATCCTAGTAAGATAACCTCTTTGTGTGGGAAAGACTAGAAAACCTTGTCACTGTGAGTAGTCTCATAGGAAAACTCAGTAGCAGGAGGGGAAAACTTAGTCACAAAGGAATTCGTATCATGTAAAAAATGAGTCACCGGATGGGAAACGTTTACTCACCGGACGAGTTTCAATGGAAAATACTTGTAAAATAACCTCTTTGTGTGGGAAAAAATCGAGAACCTCATCACCTTGACTAGTCTCACGGGAAAACTCAGTCACACGAGGGGAAAACTTAGTCACTAAGGAATTACTGTCATGGGAAAAATGAGTCACCAGATGGGAAAACCTTAGTCAATGGACTAGTTTCAATGGCAAAACCTTTTAAAGGAACCTCTTTGTGTTGGAATAACTCGAAAACCTAGCAACTGTGGGTAGTCTCATGGGAAAACTGAGCCACAGGAGGGGGAAACTTAGTCACTAAGGAATTAGTGCCACGGGACTAATTAGTCAACTAATGGGAAAACCTAAGTCACCGAACGAGTTTCCATGGAAAATCCTAGTAAGATAACCTCTTTGTGTGGGAAAAACTAGAAAACCTTGTCACTGTGAGTAGTCTCATAGGAAACTCAGTAGCAGGAGGGGAAAACTTAGTCACAAAGGAATTCGTGCCATTTAAAAAATGAGTCACCGGATGGGAAACGTTTACTCACTGGACGAGTTTCAATGGAAAATACTTGTAAAATAACCTCTTTGTGTGGGAAAAACTCGAGAACCTCATCACCTTGACTAGTCTCACGGGAAAACTCAGTCACACGAGGGGAAAACTTAGTCACTAAGGAATTAGTGTCATGGGAAAAATGAGTCACCGGATGGGAAAACCTTAGTCAATGGACTAGTTTCAATGGCAAAACCTTTTAAAGGAACCTCTTTGTGTTGGAATAACTCAAAAACCTAGCAACTGTGGGTAGTCTCATGGGAAAACTGAGCCACAGGAGGGGGAAACTTAGTCACTAAGGAATTAGTGCCACAGGACTAATTAGTCAACTAATGGGAAAAGCTAAGTCACCGAACGAGTTTCCATGGCAAATCCTAGTAAGATAACCTCTTTGTGTGGGAAAAACTAGAAAACCTTGTCACTGTGAGTAGTCTCATAGGAAAACTCAATAGCAGGAGGGGAAAACTTAGTCACAAAGGAATTCGTGTCATGTAAAAAATGAGTCACCGGATGGGAAACGTTTACTCACCGGACGAGTTTCAATGGAAAATACTTGTAGAATAACCTCTTTGTGTGGGAAAAACTCGAGAACCTCATCACCTTGACTAGTCTCACGGGAAAACTCAGTCACACGAGGGGAAAACTTAGTCACTAAGGAATTAGTGTCATGGGAAAAATGAGTCACCGGATGGGAAAACCTTAGTCAATGGACTAGTTTCCATGGCAAAACCTAGTAAAGTAACCTCTTTGTGTTGGAATAACTCGAAAACCTAGCAACTGTGAGTCGTCTCATGGGAAAACTCAGCCACAGGTGGGGGAAACTTAGTCACTAAGGAATTGGGAAAACCTTAGTCACCGAACGAGTTTCCATGGCAAATCCTAGTAAAATAACCTCTTTGTGTGGAAAAAACTAGAAAACCTTGTCAATGTGAGTAGTCTCATCGGAAAACGCAGCTGCAGGAGGGGAAAACTTAGTCACAAAGGAATTCGTGTCATGGAAAAAATGAGTCACCGGATGGGAAAATTTTACTTACCGGACGAGTTTCAATGGAAAATACTTTTAAGATAACCTCTTTGTGGGAAAAACTCGAGAACCTCATCACATTGACTAGTCTCACGGGAAAACTCAGTCACACGAGAGGAAAAGTAATTCACTAAGGAATTAGTGTCATGGGAAAAATGAGTCACCGGATGGGAACACCTTAGTCAATGGACTAGTTTCAACGGCAAAACCTAGTAAAGGAACCTCTTTGTGTTGGAATAACTCGCAATCCTAGCCACTGTGAGTAGTGTCATGGGAAAACTCAGCCGCAGGACGGGGAAACTTAGTCACTAAGGAATTAGTGCCACGGGAATAATTAATCAACTAATGGGAAAACCTAAGTCACCGAACGAGTTTCCATGGCAAATCCTAGTAAGATAACCTCTTTGTGTGGGAAAAACTAGAAAACCTTGTCACTGTGAGTAGTCTCATAGGAAAACTCAGTAGCAGGAGGGGAAAACTTATTCACAAAGGAATTCGTGTCATGTAAAAAATGAGTCACCGGATGGGAAACGTTTACTCACCGGACGAGTTTCAATGGAAAATACTTGTAAAATAACCTCTTTGTGTGCAAAAACTCGAGAACCTCATCATCTTGACTAGTCTCACGGGAAAACTCAGTCACACGAGGGGAAAACTTAGTCACTAAGGAATTAGTGTCATGGGAAAAATGAGTCACCGGATGGGAAAACCTTAGTCAATGGACTATTTTCAATGGCAAAACCTTTTAAAGGAACCTCTTTGTGTTGGAATAACTCGAAAACCTAGCAACTGTGGGTAGTCTCATGGGAAAACTGAGTCACAGGAGGGGGAAACTTAGTCACTAAGGAATTAGTGCCACGGGACTAATTAGTCAACTAATGGGAAAACCTAAGTCACCGAACGAGTTTCCATGGCAAATCCTAGTAAGATAACCTCTTTGTGTGGGAAAAACTAGAAAACCTTGTCACTGTGAGTAGTCTCATAGGAAAACTCAGTAGCAGGAGCGGAAAACTTAGTCACTAAGGAATTAGTGTCATTGGAAAAATGAGTCACCGGATGGGAAAACCTTAGTCAATGGACTAGTTTCAATGGCAAAACCTAGTAAAGGAACCTCTTTGTGCTGGAATAACTCGCAAACCTAGCCACTGTGAGTAGTCTCATAGGAAAACTTAGCCGCAGGACGGGGAAACTTAGTCACTAAGGAATTTGTGCCATGAGACTTATGAGTCAACTCATGGGAAAACCTTAGGCACCGAACGAGTTTCCATGGCAAATCCTAGTTAAATAACCTCTTTGTGTGGGAAAAACTAGAAAACCTTGTCACTGTGAGTAGTCTCATAGGAAAACTCAGTAGCAGGAGCGGAAAACTTAGTCACTAAGGAATTAGTGTCATTGGAAAAATGAGTCACCGGATGGGAAAACCTTAGTCAATGGACTAGTTTCAATGGCAAAACTTAGTAAAGGAACCTCTTTGTGTTGGAATAACTCGCAATCCTAGCCACTGTGAGTAGTGTCATGGGAAAACTCAGCCGCAGGACGGGGAAACTTAGTCACTAAGGAATTAGTTCCACGGGACTAATTAGTCAACTAATGGGAAAACCTAAGTCACCGAACGAGTTTCCATGGCAAATCCTAGTAAGATAACCTCTTTGTGTGGGAAAAACTAGAAAACCTTGTCACTGTGAGTAGTCTCATAGGAAAACTCAGTAGCAGGAGGGGAAAACTTAGTCACAAAGGAATTCGTGTCATGTAAAAAATGAGTCACCGGATGGGAAACGTTTACTCACCGGACGAGTTTCAATGGAAAATACTTGTAAAATAACCTCTTTGTGTGGGAAAATCATCACCTTGACTAGTCTCACGGGAAAACTCAGTCACACGAGGGGAAAACATAGTCACTAAGGAATTAGTGTCATGGGAAAAATGAGTCACCGGATGGGAAAACCTTAGTCAATGGACTAGTTTCAATGGCAAAACCTTTTAAAGGAACCTCTTTGTGTTGGAATAACTCGAAAACCTAGCAACTGTGGGTAGTCTCATGGGAAAACTGAGCCACAGGAGGGGGAAACTTAGTCACTAAGGAATTAGTGCCACGGGACTAATTAGTCAACTAATGGGAAAACCTAAGTCACCGAACGAGTTTCCATGGCAAATCCTAGTAAAATAACCTCTTTGTGTGGGAAAAACTAGAAAACCTTGTCACTGTGAGTAGTCTCATAGGAAAGCTCAGTAGCAGGAGGCGAAAACTTAGTCACTAAGGAATTAGTGTCATTGGAAAAATGAGTCACCGGATGGGAAAACCTTAGTCAATGGACTAGTTTCAATGGCAAAACCTAGTAAAGGAACCTCTTTGTGTTGGAATAACTCGCAAACCTAGCCACTGTGAGTAGTCTCATAGGAAAACTTAGTCACTAAGGAATTTGTGCCATGAGACTAATGAGTCAACTAATGGGAAAACCTTAGTCACCGAACGAGTTTCCATGGCAAATCCAAGTTAAATAACCTCTTTGTGTGGGAAAAACTAGAAAACCTTGTCACTGTGAGTAGTCTCATCGGAAAACACAGGCGCAGGAGGGGAGGACTTAGTCAAAAAGGAATTCGTGTCATGGAAAAATGAGTCACTGGATGGGTAAATTTTACTCACCGGAAGAGTTTCGATGGAAAGTACTTGTAAAATAACCTCTTTGTGTGGGAAAAACTCGAGAACCTCATCACCTTGACTAGTCTCACGGGAAACCTCAGTCACACGAGGGGCAAACTTAGTCACTAAGGAATTAGTGTCATGGGAAAAATGAGTCACCGGATTGGAACACCTTAGTCAATGGACTAGTTTCAATGGCAAAACCTAGTAAAGGAACCTCTTTGTGTTGGAATAACTCGCAATCCTAGCCACTGTGAGTAGTGTCATGGGAAAACTCAGCCGCAGGAGGGGGAAACTTAGTCACTAAGGAATTAGTGCCACGGGACTAATTAGTCAACTAATGGGAAAACCTAAGTCACCGAACGAGTTTCCATGGAAAATCCTAGTAAGATAACCTCTTTGTGTGGGAAAAACTAGAAAACCTTGTCACTGTGAGTAGTCTCATAGGAAACTCAGTAGCAGGAGGGGAAAACTTAGTCACAAAGGAATTCGTGCCATTTAAAAAATGAGTCACCGGATGGGAAACGTTTACTCACTGGACGAGTTTCAATGGAAAATACTTGTAAAATAACCTCTTTGTGTGGGAAAAACTCGAGAACCTCATCACCTTGACTAGTCTCACGGGAAAACTCAGTCACACGAGGGGAAAACTTAGTCACTAAGGAATTAGTGTCATGGGAAAAATGAGTCACCGGATGGGAAAACCTTAGTCAATGGACTAGTTTCAATGGCAAAACCTTTTAAAGGAACCTCTTTGTGTTGGAATAACTCAAAAACCTAGCAACTGTGGGTAGTCTCATGGGAAAACTGAGCCACAGGAGGGGGAAACTTAGTCACTAAGGAATTAGTGCCACGGGACTAATTAGTCAACTAATGGGAAAACCTAAGTCACCGAACGAGTTTCCATGGAAAATCCTAGTAAGATAACCTCTTTGTGTGGGAAAAACTAGAAAACCTTGTCACTGTGAGTAGTCTCATAGGAAACTCAGTAGCAGGAGGGGAAAACTTAGTCACAAAGGAATTCGTGCCATTTAAAAAATGAGTCACCGGATGGGAAACGTTTACTCACTGGACGAGTTTCAATGGAAAATACTCGTAAAATAACCTCTTTGTGTGGGAAAAACTCGAGAACCTCATCACCTTGACTAGTCTCACGGGAAAACTCAGTCACACGAGGGGAAAACTTAGTCACTAAGGAATTAGTGTCATGGGAAAAATGAGTCACCGGATGGGAAAACCTTAGTCAATGGACTAGTTTCCATGGCAAAACCTAGTAAAGTAACCTCTTTGTGTTGGAATAACTCGAAAACCTAGCAACTGTGAGTCGTCTCATGGGAAAACTCAGCCACAGGTGGGGGAAACTTAGTCACTAAGGAATTGGGAAAACCTTAGTCACCGAACGAGTTTCTATGGCAAATCCTAGTAAAATAACCTCTTTGTGTGGAAAAAACTAGAAAACCTTGTCAATGTGAGTAGTCTCATCGGAAAACGCAGCTGCAGGAGGGGAAAACTTAGTCACAAAGGAATTCGTGTCATGGAAAAAATGAGTCACCGGATGGGAAAATTTTACTTACCGGACGAGTTTCAATGGAAAATACTTTTAAGATAACCTCTTTGTGGGAAAAACTCGAGAACCTCATCACATTGACTAGTCTCACGGGAAAACTCAGTCACACGAGAGGAAAAGTAATTCACTAAGGAATTAGTGTCATGGGAAAAATGAGTCACCGGATGGGAACACCTTAGTCAATGGACTAGTTTCCATGGCAAAACCTAGTAAAGTAACCTCTTTGTGTTGGAATAACTCGAAAACCTAGCCACAGTGAGTAGTCTCATGGGAAAACAGACCCATAGTAGGGGGAAACTTAGTCACTAAGGTATTAGTGCCATAGGACTAATGAGTCAACTAATGGGAAAACCTTAGTCACCGAACGAGTTTTCATGGAAAATCCTAGTAAAAGAACCTCTTTGTGTGGGAAAAACTAGAAAACCTTGTCATTGTGAGTAGTCTCATCGGAAAACTCAGCCGCAAGAGGAGAAAACTTAGTCACAATGGAATTCGTGTCATGGAAAGAATAAGTCACCGGATGGGAAAATTTTACTCACCGGAGGAGTTATAATGGAAAATACTTTTAAAATAACCTCTTTGTGGGAAAAACTCGAGAACCTCATCACATTGACTAGTCTCACGGGAAAATTCAGTCACTAAGGATTTAGTGTCATGGGAAAAATGAGTCACCGGATGGGAACACCTTAGTCAATGGACTTGTTTCAATGGCAAAACCTAGTAAAGTAACCACTTTGTGTTGGAATAACACGAAAACCTAGCAACTGTGAGTCGTCTCATGGGAAAACTCAGCCACAGGAGGGGGAAACTTAGTCACTAAGGAATTGGGAAAACCTTAGTCACCGAACGAGTTTCCATGGCAAATCCTAGTAAAATAACCTCTTTGTGTGGGAAAAACTAGAAAACCTTGTCACGGTGAATAGTCACATCGGAAAACTCAGACACAGGAGGGGAAGACTTAGTCACAAAGGAATTCGTGTCATGGAATAAATGAGTCACCGGATGGGAAAATTTTACTCACCGGACGAGTTTCTATGGAAAATTCTTGTAAAATAACCTCTTTGTGTGGGAATAACTCGAGAACCTCATAACCTTGACTAGTCTCACGGGAAAACTCAGTCACACGAGGGGAAAACTTAGTCACTAAGGAATTAGTGTCATGGGAAAAATGAGTCACTGGATGGGAACACCTTAGTCAATGGACTAGTTTCAATGGCAAAACCTAGTAAAGTCACCACTTTGTGTTGGAATAACTTGAAAACCTAGCAACTGTGAGTAGTCTCATGGGAAAACTCAGCCACAGGAGAGGGAAACTTAGTCACTAAGGAATTGGGAAAACCTTAGTCACCGAACGAGTTTCCATGGCAAATCCTAGTAAAATAACCTCTTTGTGTGGGAAAAACTAGAAAACCTTGTCACTGTGAATAGTCTCATCGGAAAACTCAGCCACAGGAGGGGAAGACTTAGTCACAAAGGAATTCGTGTCATGGAATAAATGAGTCACCAGATGCGAAAATTTTACTCACCGGACGAGTTTCAATGGAAAATACTTGTAAAATAACCTCTTTGTGTGGGAATAACTCGAGAACCTCATAACCTTGACTAGTCTCACGGGAAAACTCAGCCACACGAGGGGAAAACTTAGTCACTAAGGAATTAGTGTCATGGGAAAAATGAGTTACCGGATGGGAACACCTTAGTCAATGGACTAGTTTCAATGGCAAAACCTAGTAAAGTAACCTCTTTGTGTTGGAATAACTCGATAACCTAGCCACTCTGAGTAATCTCATGGGAAAACTTAGCCACAGGAGGGGAGAACTTAGTCACTAAGGAATTAGTGCCATGGGAGTAATGAATCAACTAATGGGAAAACCTTAGTCACCGAATGAGTTTCCATGGAAAATCCTAGTAAAATAACCTCTTTGTGTGGGAAAAACTTGAAAACCTTGTCATCGTGAGTAGTGTCATCGGAAAACTCAGCAGCAGGAGGGGAAAACTTAGTCACAAAGGAACTCGTGTCATGGAAAAAATGAGTCACCGGATGGGAAAATTTTATTCACCGGACGAGTTTCAATGGAAAGTACTTGTAAAATAACCTCTATGTGTGGGAAAAACTTGAGAACGTCAATCACCTTGACTAGTCTCACGGGAAAACTCAGTCACACGAGGGGAAAACTTAGTCACTAAGCAATTAGTGTCATGGGAGAAATGAGTCACCGGATGGGAAAACCTTAGTCAATGGACTAGTTTCAATGGAAAAACCTAGTAAAATAACCTCTTTGTGTTGGAATAAATCGAAAACCTAGCCATTGTCAGTAGTCTCATGAGAAAACTCAGCCACAGGAGAGGGAAACTTAGTCACTCAGGAATTAGTGCCATGGGACTAATGAGTCAACTAATGGGAAAACCTTAATCACCGAAAGAGTTTCCATGGAAAATCCTAGTAAAATAACCTCTCTGTGTGGTAAAAACTAGAAATCCTTATCACTGTGAGTAGTCTCATCGGTAAACTCAACCGCAGGAGGAGAAGACTTAGTCACAAAGGAATTTCTGTCATGGTTAAAATGAGTCACCGGAGGGGTAAATTTTACTCACCGGACGAGTTTCAATTGAAAATACTTGTAAAATAACCTCTTTGTGTGGGAAAAACTCGAGAACCTCATCACCTTGACTAGTCTCACGAGAAAACTCAGTCACACGAGGGGAAAACTTAATCACTAAGGAATTAGTGTCATGGGAAAAATGAGTCACCGAATGCGAAAACCTTAGTCAACGGACTAGTTTCATTGGCAAAACCTAGTAAAGTAACCTCTTTGTGTTGGAATAACTCGAAAACCTAGCCACTGTGAGTAGTCTCATGGGAAAACTGAGCCACAGGAGGGGGAAACTTAGTCACTAAGGAATTAGTGCCATGGCACTAATGAGTCAACTAATGGGAAAACCTTAGTCACCGAACGAGTTTGCATGGAAAATCCTAGTAAAATAACCTCTTTGTGTGGGAAAAACTAAAAAACCTTATCACTGTGAGTAGTCTCATCGGAAAACTCAGCCGCAGGAGGAGAAGACTTAGTCACAAAGGAATTCATGTCATGGTTAAAATGAGTCACCGGAGGGGTCAATTTTACTCACCGGACGAGTTTCAATTGAAAATACTTGTAAAATAACCTCTTTTTGTCGGAAAAACTCGAGAACCTCTTCAACTTGACTAGTCTCACGGGAAAACGCAGTCACACAAGGGGAAAACTTAGTCACTAAGGAATCAGTGTCTTGGGAAAAATGAGTGACCGGATGGGAAAACCTTAGTCAATGGACTAGTTTCATTGGCAAAACCTAGTAAAGTAACCTCTTTGTGTTTGAATAACTCGAAAACCTAGCCACTGTGAGTAGTCTCATGGGAATACTAAGCCACAGGAGGGGGAAACTTAGTCACTTAGGTATTGGTGCCATGGGACTAATGAGTCAACTAATGGGAAAACCTTACTCACCGAACGAGTTTCCATGGCAAATCCTAGTAAAATTACCTCTTTAGGTGGGAAAAACTAGTCACTGTGAGTGGTCTCATCGGAAAACTCAACCAAGACTTAGTCACAAAGGAATTAGTGTCATGGAAAAAATGAGTCACCGGAGGGGTAAATTTTACTCACCGGACGAATTGCAATGGAAAATACTTGTAAAATAACCTCTTTGTGTGGGAAAAACTCGAGAACCTCATAACCTTGACTAGTCTCATGGGAAAATTCAGTCACACGAGGGGAAAACTTAGTCACTAAGGAATTTGTGTCATGGGAAAAATGAGTCACCGGATTAGAACACTTTATTCAATGGACTAGTTTCAATGGCAAAACCTAGTAAAGTAACCTCTTGGTGTTGGAATAACTCGAAAACCTAGCCAGAGTGAGTAGTCTCCTGGGAAAACTGAGCCACGGGAGGGGGAAACTTAGTCACTAGGGAATTAGTGCCATGGGACTAATGAGTCAACTAATGGGAAAACCTTAGTCACCGAACGAGTTTCCATGGAAAATCCTAGTAAAATAACCTCTTGGTGTGGGAAAAACTAGAAAACCTTGTTACTGTGAGTAGTCTCATTGGAAAACTCAACTGCAGGAGGGGAAGACTTAGTCACAAAGGAATTCGTGTCATGGAAAAAATGAGTCACCAGAGAGGTAAATTTTACTCACCGGACGAGTTTCAATGGAAAATACTTGTAAAATAACCTCTTTGTGTGGGAAAAACTCGAGAACCTCATCACCTTGACTAGTCTCACGGGAAAATTCAGTCACACGAGGGGAAAACTTAGTCACTAAGGAATTAGTGTCATGGGAAAAATGAGTCACCGGATGGGAAAACCTTAGTCAATGGACTAGTTTCAATGGCAAAACCTAGTAAAATAACCTCTTTGTGTGGGAAAAACTAGAAAACCTTGTCACTATGAGTAGTCTCATCGGAAAACTCAGTCGCAGGAGGGGAAAACTTAGTCACTAAGGAATTCGTGTCATGGAAAAAATGAGTCATCGGATGGGAAAATTTTACTCACCGGACAAGTTTCAATGGAAAATACTTGTAAAATAACCTCTTTGGGTGGGAAAAACTCGAGAACCTCATCACCTTGTCTAGTCTCACGGGAAAACTCAGTCACACGAGGGGAAAACTTAGTCACTAAGGAATTAGTGTCATGGGAAAAATGAGTCACCGGATGAGAACATGTTAGTCAATGGACTAGTTTCAATGGCAAAACCTAGTAAAGTAACCTCTTTCTGTTGGAATAACTCAAAAACCTAGCCACTGTGATGCGAAAATTGATCAAGAAGAGCTTGCAATCAACACAAGTGACAACCAGCAAGGAGTTAATGGCGTGGGGTCCTTTGCTAGCCATCATCAAGGGCTGAGTTTAATTACTTGGCTATTTTAGTCATTTAATTATTACTTAGCTGTTTTGTTTTAGTCATTTAATCACCAAGTTAAGACAAATAAATCAGCCATTTGAATCATATTCTGATCAGTTACAAAGGAGCAAAATAAGGAGCATTAAAGACAATTCAAGGCCTTAAATTCCTCCCAGCCAGCCATTGGAAAAGGAGTTACATAGCTGATAGAATAATGTCATTTTATTACTAGTTTAATTGTCTTTTATGCTGCACTTTATTACCAGTTTTAAATAAGCTAAATTAGCATCTTTGTAAGCTAATATTAGCACTATATTTCGGCTATATATATGCCATGTATGCTGGTCATTTGAATGAATCAAGCATTAAACAAAACAGTTCAAGTTAACATAGAATTTGTGTCTACATTTTCGAAAGATTATTTGCAAGTGTCGTCTTGAGAATAATCCGATTAGCTCAATTGGTGTTGAGTGCTAATCTCTTTGTTAAACTATTGGTGTAGTCTAACATTGCCTATCCCTTGCTGTTTCACTAAAAACTATCCAAAAACACTTAGAAGAATTCGACTAATATGGGTTGTACCTAGTACATTCGATATTGGTTGTTTGCTTCTGCTACCCTTACGAATTAAAGCACTTTAATTCATATCATTGGTGGTATCAGAGCTTCGGCTCTGAATCCTTGTTACGTGACAATGGTGGATTTCAACAGCGATGATTTCATGGACAAATTGCGTGAAGCCTTAAGGAGCGTCGGTGTGGGAGATGAACGATGGAGGCCTAGAAGTGGTGAACTACGTCCAAACGTGGATGAGTTCAAAATCACCGAGCTACCTGAATTCAATGGCAGTGCAGACCCGGAGGTTTATTTGGAATGGGAGCGCAAGATCGATAGAATGTTTGACTTCAAGGATCTTGACGATGAAAAGCGTTGTAAGTATGCTATTCTGAAACTTAGCAAAAGTGCATCGTTGTGGTATGAGGGTTTGAAGGCTCAAAGAATATGAGAAAGGAAGGAGAAAATCAGTTCTTGGGAGTCCTTGAAAAGAAAGTTGCGCAAAAGATATGTGCCATCGAACCACAGATTGAACTTGTATAAGAAGATTTCAGATTTAGTACAAGGCAAAATGAGTGTTGCTGAGTACATTGATGAATTCGAAAACCTATGTTTAATGGGTGAGCTGGAGGAGAATGAAGAGCAAAAAATGAGTCGCTTTCTTCGTGGTCTAAATAAGAACATAGCATTTGCTGTTGAGCTATGTAATTATACTGATTTCGGCACTTTGTGCACCTTGTGCTTAAAAATTGAAAATCAAAATAAGAGCAGATATAATGCTGGGAGTTCAAGTGGTTGGTCCAAGGGAGGTGTGTCGAGTAGTGCAAATGCAGCCCCTAGCACTAAGCCAAATGTGACTCAACCAAAACAGGGTGAGCCTACTCCTAAACAGTCTAGTGCTGCACCCAAAGAGACTAGCCTGTCGAAGGTTAGGTGTTTTAAGTGTCAAGGCTTTGGACACTTTGCTAGAGCTTGTCCTAATCAACGAGTTGTGACCCTCAGAGAAGCGGTTAGCATGCGTGATGAGTTGGTTAAGGAAGAGGAAGAATCTGGTGGCAATTTTGACATGGATGGACCTGAAATTGTTGAAGACGTCGAGGATGAGGTAGAAGAATATGAACCTCCCATCTATGATACTTTGGTGCTTAGAACTTTACAAGCTAAAACTGTACCCTTGGATGGTGATCAAAGGGATCAAATCTTCTACACTAAGTGCCAAGTGAAGGATAAATGGTGTAGTGTCATTGTGGATGGAGGTAGTTGTACCAATGCAGCTTCAACTGAAATGGTGTCTAAGTTAGGATTACTCACAACAAAACATCCTAAACCTTATGCACTACATTGGTTGGACAATGGGAGTAGTATAAAAGTTACAAGGCAGGTTCGTGTGGGGTTAACCATGGGGTCTTATGTCGATGAGATCTTGTGTGATGTGGTGCCTATGGATGCGAGTCATATACTTTTGGGGCGTCCTTGGCAATCTGATAGAGATGTGACGCATAGAGGAAGATCAAATGAGTATGAATTGAACTACAAAGGCAAGAGGATTGTGCTGAAACCTATGGCATCAAATGAAGTCCGTTCCATGACTACAAAAAGAGGTAAAAAGCCTAGCCTCACTATGTTTGCTACTGAAAATGAAGTGAAAAATGCTATTGATAATGGTGAATTAGTTTACATGTTGGTTGCAAAGAATGCTAAACAGGAAGATATCGAAACTCCTCTTAAACAACAATTGGAGGCTGTCTTGAAGGAGTATGAAGATGTGTTTCCAAATGAGCTACCAATTGGTTTGCCACCTATTCGTGGAATTGAGCTTCAAATTGATCTGATTCCGGGAGCTCCATTACCAAACAAGGCTGCCTATAGGTGTAATCCGGAGGAGACAAAAGAGTTGCAACGGCAAATTGAAGAATTGATCAGCATGGGTTATGTGCGTGAATCAATGAGTCCTTGTGCTGTCCCGACGTTGCTGGTTCCTAAGAAGGATGGTTCATGGAGAATGTGTATTGATAGTAGGGCGGTGAACAACATAACCATCAAATATCGCTTTCCCATCCCAAGGTTAGATGATATGCTTGATGAGTTACATGGGTCGGTTATATTCTCAAAAATCGATCTAAGGAGTGGGTATCACCAAATCAGAATGCGTGAAGGTGATGAATGGAAGACGGCGTTCAAGACCAAGCATGGTCTATATGAATGGCTGGTTATGCCATTTGGACTCACGAATGCACCTAGCACCTTCATGAGGCTCATGAATGAAGTACTCAAGCCATTTTTGGGTAAGTTCGTTGTTGTTTATCTTGACGATATCTTGGTGTATAGCAGGTCTATTGAGGAGAATTTCACTCATTTAAAACAAATCTTTGAAACCCTAAGAGCACAAAAACTCTATGGGAAGAAGGAGAAGTGTGATTTCTTGGTTGAAAGTGTTGTGTTTCTTGGATATGTTGTGTCTAAAGATGGAGTATCGGTTGATCAAACAAAGGTGGATGCTATCAAAACATGGCCAAGTCCTACAACAGTTTCGGAGGTGAGATCTTTCCATGGTCTTGCATCATTTTATCGACGCTTTATACAGAATTTCAGCACTATAACAAGCCCTATTACTGAATGTTTGAAGAAGGGTGCGTTTGTGTGGAATGAGCAAGCACAAAAGGCTTTTGAATTGATTAAGTTAAAGCTTTGTGAAGCTCCTGTTTTAGCCTTGCCCGACTTCACTCAACCATTTGAGGTTGAATGTGATGCTAGTGGAGTTGGCATTGGGGCTGTTTTGATACAAAACAAACGGCCTATAGCTTATTTCTCGGAGAAACTTGGGGGAGCTCGATTGAACTATTGCACCTATGACAAGGAGTTCTATGCCATTGTAAGAGCTCTTGATCATTGGAGTCATTATTTGCGTTCTAACCACTTTGTGTTGCATTCAGATCACGAGTCTTTAAAGTATATCAATGGACAACAAAAGTTGAGTCCAAGGCATGCTAAATGGGTTGAATTTCTTCAATCTTTTAATTTCTCTTCAAAATACAAGGATGGTAAAAGTAACGTGGTGGCTGATGCACTTTCAAGGAGGTATGCTTTGATTTCAATTCTCGAAACTCGTTTACTTGGTTTTGAGACTTTGAAAGACTATTATAAAGAGGATGTAGATTTTGGTGATATATTCTCTAACTGTGAAAATGGAGCATTTGGAAAGTACATAATGCAGGGTGGATTTTTGTTCAAAGAGAATCGGCTTTGCATCCCAAGGCATTCAATTCGTGAGTTGCTAGTTCGAGAGGCTCATGGTGGTGGTTTGGCTGGTCACTTTGGCATTACAAAAACTCTGGAGATTTTAAAAGAACACTTTCATTGGCCAAAGATGTTAGGAGATGTGCAAAAGGTCATTAGCAAGTGTGTTACTTGTCATATGGCTAAGAGTTCTTTCAAACCAGGAGCATATACTCCATTACCAACGCCTAGTGGTCCTTGGATGGACGTGAGCATGGATTTCATTGTGGCTTTGCCCCGCACACAGCGAGGTAAGGATGCTATTATGGTTGTTGTTGATAGGTTTTCAAAGATGGCACACTTTGTAGCTTGTCACAAAACAGATGATGCTAGTAACATTGCTGATTTGTACTTTCGTGAGATTGTACGCTTACATGGAGTTCCTAAAACTATTGTTTCCGATCGTGATTCAAAGTTTTTGAGTTATTTTTGGAATACATTATGGAGGAAATTGGGTACTAAGTTGCTGTTTAGTACTTCCCATCACCCTCAAACCGATGGGCAAACGGAGGTGACTAATAGAACTCTTGGTACTTTGCTGCGTGGCTTGGTTAATAAAACTCAAAAGGATTGGGACTTGAAGTTAGCTCATGCCGAGTTTGCTTACAATCGATCCCCTACATATGCTACTAACCATTCTCCTTTTGAAGTTGTTTATGGTGTGAATCCTTACTTGCCATTGGATCTGATTGCTATGCCAAAGGAGGAATTAGTTCATCAAGATGCCGAGGCCAAACTCAAATCAATGTTGAAGCTACATGAGCAAGTGCAAGAAAGAATCAAGGCTGTTAATGAAGCTTACAAGCAAAGGTCTAAGAATAAGAAGCCTAAGTTGTTCAACGAAGGTGATCTTGTATGGGTCCATTTGAGAAAGGAGAGATTCCCAAGCAAGAGAAAGAATAAGCTCATGCCTAGAGCTGATGGTCCCTTCAAGGTTATATCAAAGATCAATGACAATGCATACAAGATTGAGTTGCCCGGAGAATATGGAGTACATGCTACTTTCAATGTTGGAGATCTCTCACCATATTTGGATGATGATGGTATTCAAGAATTGAGGTCAATTCCTTTCAAAGGGGGAGGAGATGATGCGAAAATTGATCAAGAAGAGCTTGCAATCAACACAAGTGACAACCAGCAAGGAGTTAATGGCGTGGGGTCCTTTGCTAGCCATCATCAAGGGCTGAGTTTAATTACTTGGCTATTTTAGTCATTTAATTATTACTTAGCTGTTTTGTTTTAGTCATTTAATCACCAAGTTAAGACAAATAAATCAGCCATTTGAATCATATTCTGATCAGTTACAAAGGAGCAAAATAAGGAGCATTAAAGACAATTCAAGGCCTTAAATTCCTCCCAGCCAGCCATTGGAAAAGGAGTTACATAGCTGATAGAATAATGTCATTTTATTACTAGTTTAATTGTCTTTTATGTTGCACTTTATTACCAGTTTTAAATAAGCTAAATTAGCATCTTTGTAAGCTAATATTAGCACTATATTTCGGCTATATATATGCCATGTATGCTGGTCATTTGAATGAATCAAGCAATAAACAAAACAGTTCAAGTTAACATAGAATTTGTGTCTACATTTTCGAAAGATTATTTGCAAGTGTCGTCTTGAGAATAATCCGATTAGCTCAATTGGTGTTGAATGCTAATCTCTTTGTTAAACTATTGGTGTAGTCTAACATTGCCTATCCCTTGCTGTTTCACTAAAAACTATCCAAAAACACTTAGAAGAATTCGACTAATATGGGTTGTACCTAGTACATTCGATATTGGTTGTTTGCTTCCGCTACCCTTACGAATTAAAGCACTTTAATTCATATCACACTGTGAGTAGTCTCATGGGAAAACTCAGCCACAGGACGGGGGAACTTAGTCACTAAGGTATTGGTGCCATGGGAGTAATGAGTCAACTAATGGGAAAACCTTAGTCGCCGAACGAGTTTCCACGGCAAATCCTAGTAAAATAACCTCTTTGTGTGGGAAAAACTAGAAAAGCTTGTCACTGTGAGTAGTCTCATCGGAAAACTCAGCAGCAGGAGGGGAAAACTTAGTTACAAAGGAATTCGTGTCATGGAAAAATGAGTCACCGGATGGGAAAATTTTACTCACCGGACGATTTTCAATGGAAAGTACTTGTAAAATAACCTCTATACGTGGGAAAAACTCGAGAACCTCATCACCTTGACTAGTCTCACGGGAAAACTCAGTCACACGAGGGGAAAACTTAGTCACTAAGGAATTAGTGTCATGGGAAAAATGAGTCACCGGATGGGTAAACCTTAGTCAATGGACTAGTTTCAATGGCAAACCCTAGTAAAGGAACCTCTTTGTGTTGGAATAACTCGTAAACCTAGCCACTGTGAGTAGTCTCATGGGAAAACACAGCCGCAGGAGGGGGAAACTTAGTCACTAAGGAATTAGTGCCATGAGACTAATGAGTCAACTAATGGGAAAACCTTAGTCACCGAACGAGTTTCCATGGGAAAACCTAGTTAAATAACCTCTTTGTGTGGGCAAAACTAGAAAACCTCGTCACTGTGAGTAGTCTCATCGGAAAACACAGCCGCAGGAGGGGAAGACTTAGTCACAAAGGAATTCGTGTCATGGAAAAAATGAGTCACCGGATGGGTAAATTTTACTCACCGGACGAGTTTCGATGGAAAGAACTTGTAAAATAACCTCTTTGTGTGGAAAAAACTCGAGAACCTCATCACCTTGACTAGTCTCACGGGAAAACTCAGTCACACGAGGGGAAAACCTAGTCACTAAGGAATTAGTGTCATGGGAAAAATGAGTCACCGGATGGGAAATCCTTAGTCAATGGACTAGTTTCAATGGCAAAACCTAGTAAAGGAACCTCTTTTTGTTGGAATAACTCGAAAATCTAGCCACTGTGAGTAGTCTCATGGGAAAACTCAGCCGCAGGAGGGGGAAACTTAGTCACTAAGGAATTAGTGCCATGGGAGTAATGAGTCAACTAATGGGAAAACCTTTGTCACCGAACGAGTTTCAATGGCAAATCCTAGTAAAATAACCTCTTTGTGTGGGAAAAACTAGAAAACCTTGTCACTGTGCGTAGTCTCATCGGAAAACGCAGCTGCAGGAGGGGAAAACTTAGTCAAAAAGGAATTCATATCATGGAAAAAATGAGTCACCGGATGGGAAAATTTTACTCACCGGACGAGTTTCAATGGAAATTACTTTTAAAATAACCTCTTTGTCGGAAAAAATCGAGAACCTCATCACATTGACTAGTCTCACGGGACACTCAGTCACCCGAGGGGAAAACTTAGTCACTAAGGAATTAGTGTCATGGGAAAAATGAGTCACCGGTTGGGAACACCTTAGTCAATGGACTAGTTTCAATGGCAAAACCTAGTAAAGTAACCACTTTGTGTTGGAATAACTCGAAAACCTAGCTACTGTGAGTAGTCTCATGGGAAAACTCAGCCACAGGAGAGGGAAACTTATCACAAAGGAATTGGGAAAACCTTAGTCACCGAACGAATTTCCATGGCAAATACTAGTAAAATAACCTCTTTGTGTGGGAAAAACTAGAAAACCTTGTCACTGTGAATTGTCTCATCGGAAAACTCAGCCACAGGAGGGGAAGGCTTAGTCACAAAGGAATTCGTGTCATGGAAAAAATGAGTCACCTGAGAGGTAAATTTTACTCATCGGACGAGTTTCAATGGAAAATACTTGTAAAATAACCTCTTTGTGTTGGAATAATTCGAAAACCTGGCCACTATGAGTAGTCTCATGGGAAAACTCAGCCACAGGAGGGGGAAACTTAGTCACTAAGGAATTAGTGCCATGGGACTAATGAGTCAACTAATGGGAAAACCTTAGTCACCGAACGAGTTTCCATAGCAAATTCTAGTAAAATAACCTCTTTGGGTGGGAAAAAATAGAAAAGCTTTTCACCGTGAGTTGTCTCATCGAAAAACTCAGCAGCAGGAGGGGAAAACTTAGTCACAAAGGAATTCATGTCATGTAAAAAATGAGTCACCAGATGGGAAAATTTAACTCACCGGACGAGTTTCAATGGAAAATACTTTTAAAATAACCTCTTTGTGGGAAAAACTCAAGAACCTCATCACATTAACTAGTCTCACGGGAAAATTCAGTCACTAAGGATTTAGTGTCATGGGAAAATTGAGTAACCGGATGGGCAAACCTTAGTCAATGGACTAGTTTCAATGGCAAAAGCTAGTAAAGTAACCTCTTTGTGTTGGAATAACTCGAAAACCTATCCACTGTAAGTAGTCTCATGGGAAAACTCAGCCGCAGGAGGGGGAAACATAGTCACTAAGGAATTAGTGCCATGGGACTAATGATTCAACTAATGAGAAAACCTTAGTCACAGAACGAGTTTCCATGGCAAATCCTAGTAAAATAACCTCATTGTGTGGGAAAAACTAGAAAACCTTGTCACTGTGAGTAGTCTCATCAGAAAACTCAGCAGCAGGAGGGGAAAACTTAGTCACAAAGGAATTCGTGTCATGGAAAAAATGAGTCACCGGATGGGAAAACCTTAGTCAATAGACTAGTTTCAATGGCAAAACCTAGTAATATAACCTCTTTGTGTTGGAATAACTCGAAAACCTAGCCACTGTGAGTAGTCTCATGGGAAAACTGAGCCACAGGTGGGAGAAAATTAGTCACTGAGGTATTGGTGCCATGGGACTAATGAGTCAACTAATGGGAATACCTTAGTCACCGAACGAGTTTCCATAGCAAACCCTAGTAAAATAACCTCTTTAGGTGGGAAAAACTAGAAAACTTAGTCACTCTGAGTGGTCTCATCGGAAAACTCAGCCGCAGGAGGGGAAGACTTAGTCACAAAAGAATTCGTGTCATGGTTAAAATGACTCACCAGAGGGGTAAATTTTACTCACCGGACGAGTTTCAATAGAAAATACTTGTAAAATAACCTCTTTAGGTGGGAAAAACTAGAAAACTTAGTCACTCTGAGTGGTCTAATCGGAAAACTCAGCCGCAGGAGGGGAAGACTTAGTCACAAAAGAATTCGTGTCATGGTTAAAATGAGTCACCAGAGGGGTAAATTTTACTCACCGGACGAGTTTCAATAGAAAATACTTGTAAAATAACCTCTTTGTGTGGGAAAAACTAGAAAACCTTGTTACTGTGAGTAGTCTCATCGGAAAACTAAGCCGCAGGAGGGGAAGACTTAGTCACAACAAAGGAATTCGTGTTATGGAAAAAATGAGGCACCGGATGGGTAAATTTTACTCACCGGACGAGTTTCGATGGAAAGTACGTGTAAAATAACCTCTTGATGTGGGAAAAACTCGAGAACCTCATCACCTTGACTAGTCTCACGGGAAAACTCAGTCACACGAGGGGAAAACTTAGTCACTAAGGAATTAGTGTCGTGGGAAAAATGAGTCACCGGATGGGAACACCTTAGTCAATGGACTAGTTTCGATGGCAAAACCTAGTAAAGTAACCTCTTTGTGTTGGAATAACTCGAAAACCTAGCCACCGTGAGTAGTCTCATGGGAAGACTCAGCCGCAGGAGGGGGAAACTTAGTCACTAAGGAATTAGTGCCATGGGACTAATGAGTCAACTAATGGGAAATCCTTAGTCACCGAACGAGTTTCCATGGCAAATCCTAGTAAAATAACCTCTTTGTGTGGGAAAAACTAGAAAACCTTGTCACTGTGAGTAGTCTCATCGGAAAACTCAGCAGCAGGAGGGGAAAACTTAGTCACAAAGGAATTCGTGTCATGTAAAAAATGAGTCACCAGATGGGAAAATTTTACTCACCGGACGAGTTTCAGTTGAGAATACTTGTAAAATAACCTCTTTGTGTTCGAAAAACTCGAGAACCTCATCACCTTGACTAGTCTCACAGGAAAACTCAGTCACACGAGGGGAAAACTTAGTCACCAAGGAATTAGTGTCATGGGAAAAATGAGTCACCGGATGGGAAAACCTTAGTCAATGGACTAGTTTTAATGGCAAAACCTAGTAAAGTAACCTCTTTGTGTTGGAATAACTCAAAAACCTAGCCACTGTGAGTAGTCTCATGGGAAAACTCAGCCGCAGGAGGGGGAAACTTAGTCACTAAGGAATTAGTGCCATGGGACTCATGAGTAAACTAATGGGAAATCCTTAGTCACCGAACGAGTTTCCATGGCAAATCCTAGTAAAATAACCTCTTGTGTGGGAAAAACTAGAAAACCTTGTCACTATGTGTAGTCTCATCGGAAAACTCAGCAGCAGGAGGGCAAAACTTAGTCACTAAGGAATTCGTGTCATGTAAAAAATGAGTCACCAGATGGGAAAATTTTACTCACCGAACTAGTTTCAGTGGAACATACTTGTAAAATAACCTCTTTGTGTGCGAAAAACTCGAGAACCTCGTCACCTTGACTAGTCTCACGGGAAAACTCAGTCACACGAGGGGAAAACTTTGTCACTAAGGAATTAGTGTCATGGGAAAAAAGAGTCACCGGAATGGAAAACCTTAGTCAATGGACTAGTTTTAATGGCAAAAACTAGTAAAGTAACCTCTTAGTATTGGAATAACTCGAAAACCTTGCCACTGTGAGTAGTCTCATGGGAAAATTGAGCCACAGGAGGGGGAAACTTAGTCACTAAGGAATTAGTGTCATGGGACTAATGAGTCAACTAATGGGAAAACCTTAGTCACCGAACGAGTTTCCATTACAAATCCTAGTTATATAACCTCTTTGTGTGGGAAAAACTAGAAAACCTTGTTACTGTGAGTAGTCTCATCCGAATACTCAGCCGCAGGAGGGGAAGACTTAGTCACAAAGGAATTTGTGTAATGGAAAAAATGAGTCACCGGATGGGAAAATTTTAATCACGGGATGAGTTTCAATGGAAAGAACTTGTAAAATAACCTCTTTGGGTGGGAAAAACTCGAGAACCTCATCACCTTGACTAGTCTCACGGGAAAACTCAGTCACACGAGGGGAAAACATAGTCACTAAGGAATTAGTGTCATGGGAAAAATGAGTCACCTGATGGGAACACCTTAGTCAATAGACTAGTTTCAATGGCAAAACCTAGTAAAGTAACCTCTTTGTGTTGGAATAACTCGAAAACCTAACCACTAGGAGTAGTCTCACGGGAAAACTGAGCCACAGGCGGGGGAAACTTAGTCACTAAGGAATTTGTGCCATGAAACTAATGAGTCAACTATTGGGAAAATCTTAGTCACCAAACGAGTTTCCATGGCAAATCCTAGTAAAATAACCTCTTTGTGTGGGAAAAACTAGAAAACCTTGCCACTGTGAGTAGTCTCATGGGAAAATTGAGCCATAGGAGGGGGAAACTTTGTCACTAAGTAATTAGTGCCATGGGACTAATGATTCAACTAATGGGAAAACCTTAGTCACCGAATGAGTTTCCATGGCAAGTCCTAGTAAAATAACCTCTTTGTGTGGGAAAAACTAGAAAACCTTGTCACTGTGAGTAGTCTCATCCGAATACTCAGCCGCAGGAGGGGAAGACTTAGTCACAAAGGAATTCGTGTCAGGGAAAAAATGAGTCACCGGATGGGAAAATTTTACTCACCGGACGAGTTTCAATGGAAAGTACTTGTAAAATAACCTCTTTGTGTGGGAAAAACTCGAGAACCTCATCACCTTTACTAGTCTCACGGGAAAACTCAGTCACCTGAGGGGAAAACTTAGTCACTAAGGAATTAGTGTCATGGGAAAATTGAGTCACCGGATGGGGAAACCTTAGTCAATGGACTAGTTTCAATGGCAAAACCTAGTAAAGTAATCTCTTTGTGTTGGAATAACTCTAAAACCTAGCAACTGTTAGTAGTCTCATGGGAAAACTCAGACACAGGAGGGGGAAACTTAGTCACTAAGGAATTAGTGCCATAGGACTAATGAGTCAACTAATGGGAAAACCTTAGTCACCGAATGAGATTCCATGGCAAATCCTAGTAAAATAACCTCTTTGTGTGGGAAAAACTAGAAAACCTTGTCACTGTGAGTAGTCTCATCGGAAAACTCAACCGCAGGAGGGGAAAACTTAGTCACCAAGGAATTTGTGTCATGGAAAAAATGAGTCACCGGATGGGAAAATTTTACTCACCGGACGAGTTTCAGTGGAAAATACTTGTAAAATAACCTCTTTGTGTGGGAAAAACTCGAGAACCTCATCACCTTGACTAGTCTCACGGGAAATCTCAGTCACACAAGGGGAAAACTTAGTCACTAAGGAATTAGTGTTATGGGAAAAATGAGTCACCGGATGGGAAAACCTTAGTCAATGGACTAGTTTCAATGCCAAAACTAAGTAAAGGTTCTTTGTGTTTGAATAACTCGAAAATCTAGCCACTGTGAGTAGTCTCATGGGAAAACTCAGCCATAGGAGGGGGAAACTTAGTCACTAAGGAATTATTGCCATGGGACTAATGAGTCAACAAATGGGAAAACCTTAGTCACCGAACGAGTTTCCATGGCAAATCCTAGTAAAATAACCTCTTTGTGTGGGAAAAACTAGAAAACCTTGTCACTGTGAGTAGTCTATTCGGAAAACTCAGCAGCAGGAGGGGAAAACTTAGTCACAAAGGTATTCGTGTCATGGAAAAAATGAGTCACCGGAAGGGAAAATTTTACTCGCCAGACGAGTTTCAATGGAAAGTACTTGTAAAATAACCTCTTTGTGTGGGAAAAACTCGAGAACGTCATCACCTTGACTAGTCTCACCGGAAAACCCAGTTACACGAGGGGAAAACTTAGTCGCTAAGGAATTAGTGTCATGGGAAAAATGATTCACCGGATGGGAACACCTTAGTCAATGGACTAGTTTCAATGGCAAAACCTAGTAAAGTAACCTCTTTGTGTTGGAATAACTTGAAAACCTAGCCACTGTGAGTAGTCTCATGGGAAAACTCAACCACAGGAGGGGGATACTTAGTCACTACGGAATTAGTGCCTTAGGACTAATGAGTCAACTAATGGGAAAACCTTAGTAACCGAACGAGTTTCCATGGCAAATCCTAGAAAAATAACCTCTTTGTGTGGGAAAAACTAGAAAACCTTGTCACTTTGAGTAGTCTCATCGGAACACTCAGTCGCAGGAGGGGAAGACTTAGTCACAAAGGAAGTCGTGTCATGCAAAAAATGAGTCACCGGATGGGAAAGTTTTACTCACCGGACGAGTTTCAATGGAAAATACTTGTAAAATAACCTCTTTGTGTGGGAAAAACTCGAGAATCTCATCACCTTGAGTCTCACGGAAAAACTCAGTCACACGAGGGGAAAACTTAGTCACTAAGGAATTAGTGTCATGCGAAAAATGAGTCACCGGATGGGAAAACCTTAGTCAATGGACTAGTTTCAATGGCAAAAGCTAGTAAAGTAACCTCTTTCTGTTGGAATAACTCGAAAACCTAGCCACTGTGAGTAGTCTCATGGGAAAACTCAGCCACAGGAGGGGGAAACTTAGTCACTAAGGAATTACTGCCATGGGACTAATGAGTCAACGAATGGGAAAATCTTAGTCACCGAACGAGTTTGCATGGAAAATCGTAGTAAAATAACCTCTTTGTGTGGGTAACACTAGAAAACCTTGTCCTTGTGAGTTGTCTCATCGGAACACTCAGCGGCAGGAGGGGAAGAATTAGTCACAAAGGAATTCGTGTCATGGAAAAAATGAGTCACCAGATGGGAAAACTTTACTCACCGGACGAGTTTCAATGGAAAATACTTGTAAAATAACCTCTTTGTGTGGGAAAAACTCGAGAACCTCATCACCTTGACTAGTCTCACGGGAAAACTCAGTCACACGCGGGGAAAACTTAGTCACTAAGGAATTAGTGTCATGGGAAAAATGAGTCACCGGATGGGAAAACCTTAGTCAATGGACTAGTTTCAATGGCAGAAACTAGTAAAGTAACCTCTTTCTGTTGGAATAACTCGAAAACCTAGCCACTGTGAGTAGTCTCATGGGAAAACTCAGCCACAGGAGGGGGAAACTAAGTCACTAAGGAATTACTGCCATGGGAATAATGACTCAACGGATGGGAAAACCTTAGTCACCGAACGAGTTTCCATGGAAAATCCTAGTAAAATAACCTCTTTTTGTGGGAAAAACTAGAAAACCTTGTCACTGTGAGTAGTCTCATCGGAACACTCAGCCGCAGGAGGGGAAGACTTAGAAACAAAGGAATTCGTGTCATGGAAAATATGAGTCACCGGATGGGAAAATTTTACTCACCGGACAAGTTTCAATGGAAAATACTTGTAAAATAACCTCTTTGTGTTGGAAAAACTCGAGAACCTCATCACATTGACTAGTCTCACGGGAAAACTCAGTAACACGAGCGGAAAACTTAGTCACTAAGGAATTAGTGTCATGGGAAAAATGAGTCACTGGATGGGAAAACCTTTGTCAATGAACAAGTTTCAATCGCAAAACCTAGTAAAGTAACCTCTTTGTGTTGGAATAACTCGAAAACCTAGCCACTGTGAGTAGTCTCATCGGAAAACTCAGCCACAGGAGGGGGAAACTTAGTCACTAAGGAATTAGAGCCATGGGACTAATGAGTCAACTAATGGGAAAACCTTAATCACCGGACCAGTTTCAATGGAAAATACTTGTAAAATAACCTCTTTGAGAGGGAAAAACTCGAGAACCTCATCACCTTGACTAGTCTTGCGGGAAAACTCAGACACATGACGGGAAAACTTAGTCACAAAGGAATTAGTTTCATGGGAAAAATGAGTCACCGGATGGGAAAACCTTAGTCAATGGACTAGTTTCAAGGGCAAAACCTAGTAATATTTTAGTCTATGATAACCTCTTTGTGTTGAAATAACTCGAAAACCTGGCCACTGTGAGTAGTTTCATGCGAAAACTCAGCCACAGGAGGGGGAAACTTAGTCACTAAGGAATTAGTGCCGTGGGACTAATGAGTCAACTAATGGGAAAACCTTAGTCACCGAACGAGTTTCCATGGTAAATCCTAGTAAAGTAACCTCTTTGTGTGGGAAAAACTAGAAAACCTTGTCACTCGGAGTAGTCTCATCGGAAAACTCAGTCGCAGGAGGGGAAAACTTAGTCACAAATGAATTCGTGTCATGGAAAGAACTAGTCACCGGATGGGAAAATTTTACTCACCGGACGAGTTTCAATGGAAAAGACTTGTAAAATAACCTCTTTGTGTGGGAAAAACTCGAGAACCTCATCGCATTGACTAGTCTCACGGGAAAACTCACTCACATGAGTGGAAAAATTAGTCACTAAGGAATTAGTGTCATGGGAAAAATGAGTCACCGGATGGGAAAACCTTAGTCAATGGACTAATTTCAATGGCACAACCTAGTAAAATGACTTCTTTGTGTTTGAATAACACGAAAACCTAGCCACTGTGAGTAGTCTGATGGGAAAACTCAGCCACAGGAGGGGGAAATTTAGTCACTAAGGAATTAGTGCCATGGGACTAATGAGTCAACTAATGGGAAAACCTTAGTCACCGAACGAGTTTCCATGGCAAATCCTAGTAAAGTAACCTCTTTGTGTGGGAAAAACTAGAAAACCTTGTCACTGTGAGTAGTCTCATCGGAAAACTCAGCCGCAGGAGGGGAAAACTCAGTCACTAAGGAATTAGTGTCATGGGAAAAATGAGTCACAGGATAGGAAAACCTTAGTCAATGGTCTAGTTTCAAAGGCAAAACCTAGTAAAATAACCTCTTTGTGTTGGAATAACTCGAAAACCTGGCCACTTTGAGTAGTCTCATGGGAAAACTCAGCCACAGGAGGGGGAAACTTAGTCACTGAGGAATTAGTGCCATGGGACTAATGAGTCAACTAATGGTGAAACCTTAGTTACCGAACAAGTTTCCATGGCAAATCCTAGTAAAGTAACCTCTTTGTGTGGGAAAAACTAGAAAACCTTGTCACTGTGAGTAGTCTCATCGGAAAACTCAGTCGTGGGAGGGGAAAATTTAGTCACAAAGGAATTCGTGTGATGGAAAAAATGAGTCACCGGATGGGAAAATTTTACTCACCGGACCAGTTTCAATGGAAAATACTTGTAAAATAACCTCTTTGAGAGGGAAAAACTCGAGAACGTCATCACCTTGACTAGTCTTGCGGGAAAACACAGACACATGAGGGGAAAACTTAGTCACAAAGGAATTAGTTTCATGGGAAAAATGAATAACCGGATGGGAAAACCTTAGTCAATGGACTAGTTTCAAGGGCAAAACCTTTTCACTCGGAGTAGTCTCATCGGAAAACTCAGTCGCAGGAGGGGAAAACTTAGTCACAAAGGAATTCGTGTCATGGAAAAAATAAGTCACCGGATGGGATAATTTTACTCACCGGACGAGTTTCAATGGAAAATACTTGTAAAATAACCTCTTTGTGTGGGAAAAACTCGAGAACCTCATCGCCTTCACTAGTCTCACAGGAAAAGTCACTCGCATGAGTGGAAAATTTAGTCACTAAGGAATTCGTGTCATGGGAAAAATGAGTCACCGGATGGGAAAACCTTATTAAATGGACTAATTTCAATGGCACAACTTAGTAAAATGACCTCTTTGTGTTTGAATAACACGAGAACCTGGCCACTGTGAGTAGTCTCATGGGAAAACTCAGGCACAGGAGGGGGAAACTTAGTCACTAAGGAATTAGTGCCATGGGACTAATGAGTCAACTAATGGGAAAACCTTAGTCACCGATCGAGTTTCCATGGCAAACCCTAGTAAAGTAACCTCTTTTTGTGGGATAAACTAGAAAACCTTGTCACTGTGAGTAGTCACATCGGAAAACTCAGTCGCGGGAGGGGAAAACTTAGTCACAAAGGAATTCGTGTCATGGAAAAAATGAGTCACCGGATGGGAAAATTTTACTCACCGGACGAGTTTCAATGGAAAATACTTGTAAAATAACCTCTTTGTGTGGGAAAAACTCGAGAACTTCATCACCTTGACTAGTCTCACGGGAAAACTCAGTCACGTGAGGGGAAAACTTAGTCACTAAGGAATTAGTGTCATGGGAAAAATGAGTCACCGGATGAGAAAACCTTAGTCAATGGACTAGTTTCAAGGGCAAAACCAAGTAAAATAACCTCTTTGTGTTGGAATAGCTCGAAAACATGGCCACCGTGAGTAGTCTCATGGGAAAACTCAGCCACAGGAGGGGGAAACTTAGTCACTAAGGAATTAGTGCCATCGGACTAATGAGTCAACTAATGGGAAAACCTTAGCCACGAACGAGTTTCCAAGGCAAATCCTAGTAAAATAACCTCTTTGTGTGGGAAAAACTAGAAAACCTTGTCCCTGTGAGTAGTCTCATCGGAAAACTCAGTCGCAGGAGGGGAAAACTTAGTCACCAAGGAATTCGTGTCATGGAAAAAATGAGTCACCGGATGGGAAAATTTTACTCACCGGACGAGTTTCAATGGAAAATACTTGTAAAATAACCTCTTTGTGTGGGAAAAACTCGAGAACTTCATCACCTTGACTAGTCTCACGGGAAAACTCAGTCACGTGACGGGAAAACTTAGTCAATAAGGCATTAGTGTCATGGGAAGAATGAGTCACCGGATGAGAAAACCTTAGTCACAGAACGAGTTTCCATGGCAAATCCTAGTAAAATAACCTCTTTGTGTGGGAAAAACTAGAAAACCTTGTCCCTGTGAGTAGTCTCATCGGAAAACTCAGTCGCAGGAGGGGAAAACTTAGTCATAAAGGAATTCGTGTCATGGAAAAAATGAGTCACCGGATGGGAAAATTTTACTCACCGGACGAGTTTCAATGGAAAATACTTGTAAAATAAACTCTTTGTGTGGGAAAAACTCGAGAACTTCATCACCTTGACTAGTCTCACGGGAAAACTCAGTCACGTGAGGGGAAAACTTAGTCACTAAGGAATTAGTTTCATGGGAAAAATGAATAACCGGATGGGAAAAACTTAGTCAATGGACTAGTTTCAAGGGCAAAACCTTTTCACTCGGAGTAGTCTCATCGGAAAACTCAGTCGCAGGAGGGGAAAACTTAGTCACAAAGGAATTCGTGTCATGGAAAAAATAAGTCACCTGATGGGAAAATTTTACGCACCGGACGAGTTTCAATGGAAAATACTTGTAAAATAACCTCTTTGTGTGGGAAAAACTCGAGAACCTCATCGCCTTCACTAGTCTCACGGGAAAACTCACTCGCATGAGTGGAAAATTTAGTCACTAAGGAATTAGTGTCATGGGAAAAATGAGTCACCGGATGGGAAAACCTTATTAAATGGACTAATTTCAATGGCACAACTTAGTAAAATGACCTCTTGGTGTTGGAATAGCTCGAAAACCTGGCCACCGTGAGTAGTCTCATGGGGAAACTCAGCCACAGGAGGGGGAAACTTAGTCACTAAGGAATTAGTGCCATCGGACTAATGAGTCAACAAATGGGAAAAACCTTAGTCACCGAACAAGTTTCCATGGCAAATCCTAGTAAAGTAACATCTTTGTGTGGGAAAAACTAGAAAACCTTGTCACTGTAAGTAGTCTCATCGGAAAACTCAGTCGCGGTTGGGGAAAACTTAGTCACAAAGGAATTCGTGTCATGGAAAAAATGAGTCACCGGATGGGAAAATTTTACTCACCGGACGAGTTTCAATGGAAAATACTTGTAAAATAACCTCTTTGTGTGGGAAAAACTAGAAAACCTTGTCACTGTGAGTAGTCTCATCGGAAAACTCAGTCGCGGGAGGGGAAAACTTAGTCACAAAGGAATTCGTGTCATGGAAAAAATGAGTCACCGGATGGGAAAATTTTACTCACCGGACGAGTTTCAATGGAAAACACTTGTAAAATAACCTCTTTGTGTGGGAAAAACTCGAGAACTTCATCACTTTGACTAGTCTCACGGGAAAACTCAGTCACGTGAGGGGAAAACTTAGTCACTAAGGAATTAGTGTCAGGGGAAAAATGAGTCACCGGATGAGAAAACCTTAGTCAATGGACTAGTTTCAAGGGCAAAACCAAGTAAAATAACCTCTTTGGGTTGGAATAGCTCGAAAACCTGGCCACCGTGAGTAGTCTCATGGGAAAACTCAGCCACAGGAGGGGGAAACTTAGTCACTAAGGAATTAGTGCCATCGGACTAATGAGTCAACTAATGGGAAAACCTTAGTCACGAACGAGTTTCCAAGGCAAATCCTAGTAAAATAACCTCTTTGTGAGGGAAAAACTAGAAAACCTTGTCCCTGTGAGTAGTCTCATCGAAAAACTCAGTCGCAGGAGGGGAAAACTTAGTCACAAAGGAATTCGTGTCATGGAAAAAATGAGTCACCGGATGGGAAAATTTTACTCACCGGACGAGTTTCAATGGAAAATACTTGTAAAATAACCTCTTTGTGTGGGAAAAACTCGAGAACTTCATCACCTTGACTAGTCTCACGGGAAAACTCAGTCACGAGAGGGGAAAACTTAGTCAATAAGGCATTAGTGTCATGGGAAGAATGAGTCACCGGATGAGAAAACCTTAGTCACAGAACGAGTTTCCATGGCAAATCCTAGTAAAATAACCTCTTTGTGTGGGAAAAACTAGAAAACCTTGTCACTGTGAGTAGTCTCATCGGAAAACTCAGTCGCAGGAGAGGATAACTTAGTCCCAAAGGAATTCGTGTCATGGAAAAAATGAGTCACCGGATGGGAAAACTTTACTCACCGGACGAGTTTCAATGGAAAATACTTGTAAAATAACCTCTTTGTGTGGGCAAAACTCGAGAACTTCATCACCTTGACTAGTCTCACGGGAAAACTCAGTCACGTGAGGGGAAAACTTAGTCACTAAGGAATTAGTGTCATGGGAAAAATGAGTCACCGGATGGGAAAACCTTAGTCAATGGACTAGTTTCAATGGCAAAACCTAGTAAAATAACCTCTTTTTGTTGGAATAGCTCGAAAACCTGGCCACCGTGAGTAGTCTCATGGGGAAACTCAGCCACAGGAGGGGGAAACTTAGTCACTAAGGAATTAGTGCCATCGGACTAATGAGTCAACTAATGGGAAAACCTTAGTCACGAACGAGTTTCCAAGGCAAATCCTAGTAAAATAACCTCTTTGTGAGGGAAAAACTAGAAAACCTTGTCCCTGTGAGTAGTCTCATCGGAAAACTCAGTCGCAGGAGGGGAAAACTTAGTCACAAAGGAATTCGTGTCATGGAAAAAATGAGTCACCGGATGGGAAAATTTTACTCACCGGACGAGTTTCAATGGAAAATACTTGTAAAATAACCTCTTTGTGTGGGAAAAACTCGAGAACTTCATCACCTTGACTAGTCTCACGGGAAAACTCAGTCGCGGTTGGGGAAAACTTAGTCACAAAGGAATTCGTGTCATGGAAAAAATGAGTCACCGGATGGGAAAATTTTACTCACCGGACGAGTTTCAATGGAAAATACTTGTAAAATAACCTCTTTGTGTGGGAAAAACTAGAAAACCTTGTCACTGTGAGTAGTCTCATCGGAAAACTCAGTCGCGGGAGGGGAAAACTTAGTCACAAAGGAATTCGTGTCATGGAAAAAATGAGTCACCGGATGGGAAAATTTTACTCACCGGACGAGTTTCAATGGAAAACACTTGTAAAATAACCTCTTTGTGTGGGAAAAACTCGAGAACTTCATCACTTTGACTAGTCTCACGGGAAAACTCAGTCACGTGAGGGGAAAACTTAGTCACTAAGGAATTAGTGTCAGGGGAAAAATGAGTCACCGGATGAGAAAACCTTAGTCAATGGACTAGTTTCAAGGGCAAAACCAAGTAAAATAACCTCTTTGGGTTGGAATAGCTCGAAAACCTGGCCACCGTGAGTAGTCTCATGGGAAAACTCAGCCACAGGAGGGGGAAACTTAGTCACTAAGGAATTAGTGCCATCGGACTAATGAGTCAACTAATGGGAAAACCTTAGTCACGAACGAGTTTCCAAGGCAAATCCTAGTAAAATAACCTCTTTGTGAGGGAAAAACTAGAAAACCTTGTCCCTGTGAGTAGTCTCATCGAAAAACTCAGTCGCAGGAGGGGAAAACTTAGTCACAAAGGAATTCGTGTCATGGAAAAAATGAGTCACCGGATGGGAAAATTTTACTCACCGGACGAGTTTCAATGGAAAATACTTGTAAAATAACCTCTTTGTGTGGGAAAAACTCGAGAACTTCATCACCTTGACTAGTCTCACGGGAAAACTCAGTCACGAGAGGGGAAAACTTAGTCAATAAGGCATTAGTGTCATGGGAAGAATGAGTCACCGGATGAGAAAACCTTAGTCACAGAACGAGTTTCCATGGCAAATCCTAGTAAAATAACCTCTTTGTGTGGGAAAAACTAGAAAACCTTGTCACTGTGAGTAGTCTCATCGGAAAACTCAGTCGCAGGAGAGGATAACTTAGTCCCAAAGGAATTCGTGTCATGGAAAAAATGAGTCACCGGATGGGAAAACTTTACTCACCGGACGAGTTTCAATGGAAAATACTTGTAAAATAACCTCTTTGTGTGGGAAAAACTCGAGAACTTCATCACCTTGACTAGTCTCACGGGAAAACTCAGTCACGTGAGGGGAAAACTTAGTCACTAAGGAATTAGTGTCATGGGAAAAATGAGTCACCGGATGGGAAAACCTTAGTCAATGGGCTAGTTTCAATGGCAAAACCTAGTAAAATAACCTCTTTTTGTTGGAATAGCTCGAAAACCTGGCCACCGTGAGTAGTCTCATGGGGAAACTCAGCCACAGGAGGGGGAAACTTAGTCACTAAGGAATTAGTGCCATCGGACTAATGAGTCAACTAATGGGAAAACCTTAGTCACGAACGAGTTTCCAAGGCAAATCCTAGTAAAATAACCTCTTTGTGAGGGAAAAACTAGAAAACCTTGTCCCTGTGAGTAGTCTCATCGGAAAACTCAGTCGCAGGAGGGGAAAACTTAGTCACAAAGGAATTCGTGTCATGGAAAAAATGAGTCACCGGATGGGAAAATTTTACTCACCGGACGAGTTTCAATGGAAAATACTTGTAAAATAACCTCTTTGTGTGGGAAAAACTCGAGAACTTCATCACCTTGACTAGTCTCACGGGAAAACTCAGTCACGAGAGGGGAAAACTTAGTCAATAAGGCATTAGTGTCATGGGAAGAATGAGTCACCGGATGAGAAAACCTTAGTCACAGAACGAGTTTCCATGGCAAATCCTAGTAAAATAACCTCTTTGTGTGGGAAAAACTAGAAAACCTTGTCACTGTGAGTAGTCTCATCGGAAAACTCAGTCGCAGGAGAGGATAACTTAGTCCCAAAGGAATTCGTGTCATGGAAAAAATGAGTCACCGGATGGGAAAACTTTACTCACCGGACGAGTTTCAATGGAAAATACTTGTAAAATAACCTCTTTGTGTGGGAAAAACTCGAGAACTTCATCACCTTGACTAGTCTCACGGGAAAACTCAGTCACGTGAGGGGAAAACTTAGTCACTAAGGAATTAGTGTCATGGGAAAAATGAGTCACCGGATGGGAAAACCTTAGTCAATGGACTAGTTTCAATGGCAAAACCTAGTAAAATAACCTCTTTTTGTTGGAATAGCTCGAAAACCTGGCCACCGTGAGTAGTCTCATGGGGAAACTCAGCCACAGGAGGGGGAAACTTAGTCACTAAGGAATTAGTGCCATCGGACTAATGAGTCAACTAATGGGAAAACCTTAGTCACGAACGAGTTTCCATGGCAAATCCTAGTAAAATAACCTCTTTCGTGGGAAAAACTAGAAAACCTTGTCCCTGTGAGTAGTCTCATCGGAAAACTCAGTCGCAGGAGGGGAAAACTTAGTCATAAAGGAATTCGTGTCATGGAAAAAATAAGTCACCGGATAGGAAAATTTTACTCACCGGACGAGTTTCAATGGAAAATACTTGTAAAATAACCTCTTTGTGTGGGAAAAACTCGAGAACTTCATCACCTTAACTAGTCTCACGGGAAAACTCAGCCACAGGAGGGGGAAACTTAGTCACTAAGGATTTAGTGTCATGGGAAGAATGAGTCACCGGATTAGAAAACCTTAGTCACAGAACGAGTTTCCATGGCAAATCCTAGTAAAATAACCTCTTTGTGTGGGAAAAACTAGAAAACCTTGTCACTGTGAGTAGTCTCATCGGAAAACTCAGTCGCAGGAGAGGATAACATAGTCCCAAAGGAATTCGTGTCATGGAAAAAATGAGTCACCGGATGGGAAAATTTTACTCACCAGACGAGTTTCAATGGTAAATACTTGTAAAATAACCTCTTTGTGTGGGAAAAACTCGAGAACTTCATCACCTTGACTAGTCTCACGGGAAAACTCAGTCACGTGAGGGGAAAACTTAGTCACTAAGGATTTAGTGTCATGGGAAGAATGAGTCACCGGATGAGAAAACCTTAGTCACAGAACGAGTTTCCATGGCAAATCCTAGTAAAATAACCTCTTTGTGTGGGAAAAACTAGAAAACCTTGTCCCTGTGAGTAGTCTCATCGGAAAACTCAGTCGCAGGAGGGGAAAACTTAGTCATAAAGGAATTCGTGTCATGGAAAAAATGAGTCACCGGATGGGAAAATTTTACTCACCGGACGAGTTTCAATGGAAAATACTTGTAAAATAACCTCTTTGTGTGGGAAAAACTCGAGAACTTCATCACCTTAACTAGTCTCACGGGAAAACTCAGTCACGTGAGGGGAAAACTTAGTCACTAAGGATTTAGTGTCATGGGAAGAATGAGTCACCGGATGAGAAAACCTTAGTCACAGAACGAGTTTCCATGGCAAATCCTAGTAAAATAACCTCTTTGTGTGGGAAAAACTAGAAAACCTTGTCACTGTGAGTAGTCTCATCGGAAAACTCAGTCGCAGGAGAGGATAACTTAGTCCCAAAGGAATTCGTGTCATGGAAAAAATGAGTCACCGGATGGGAAAATTTTACTCACCAGACGAGTTTCAATGGTAAATACTTGTAAAATAACCTCTTTGTGTGGGAAAAACTCGAGAACTTCATCACCTTGACTAGTCTCACGGGAAAACTCAGTCACGTGAGGGGAAAACTTAGTCACTAAGGATTTAGTGTCATGGGAAGAATGAGTCACCGGATGAGAAAACCTTAGTCACAGAACGAGTTTCCATGGCAAATCCTAGTAAAATAACCTCTTTGTGTGGGAAAAACTAGAAAACCTTGTCCCTGTGAGTAGTCTCATCGGAAAACTCAGTCGCAGGAGGGGATAACTTAGTCCCAAAGGAATTCGTGTCATGGAAAAAATGAGTCACCGGATGGGAAAATTTTACTCACCGGACGAGTTTCAATGGAAAATACTTGTAAAATAACCTCTTTGTGTGGGAAAAACTCGAGAACTTCATCACCTTGACTAGTCTCACGGGAAAACTCAGTCACGTGAGGGGAAAACTTAGTCACTAAGGAATTAGTGTCATGGGAAAAATGAGTCACCGGATGGGAAAACCTTAGTCAATGGACTAGTTTCAATGGCAAAACCTAGTAAAATAACCTCTTTGTGTTGGAATAGCTCGAAAACCTGGCCACCGTGAGTAGTCTCATGGGCAAACTCAGCCACAGGAGGGGGAAACTTAGTCACTAAGGAATTAGTGCCATCGGACTAATGAGTCAACTAATGGGAAAACCTTAGTCACGAACGAGTTTCCATGGCAAATCCTAGTAAAATAACCTCTTTGTGTGGGAAAAACTAGAAAACCTTGTCCCTGTGAGTAGTCTCATCGGAAAACTCAGTCGCAGGAGGGGAAAACTTAGTCATAAAGGAATTCGTGTCATGGAAAAAATGAGTCACCGGATGGGAAAATTTTACTCACCGGACGAGTTTCAATGGAAAATACATGTAAAATAACCTCTTTGTGTGGGAAAAACTCGAGAACTTCATCACCTTAAATAGTCTCACGGGAAAACTCAGTCACGTGAGGGGAAAACTTAGTCACTAAGGATTTAGTGTCATGGGAAGAATGAGTCACCGGATGAGAAAACCTTAGTCACAGAACGAGTTTCCATGGCAAATCCTAGTAAAATAACCTCTTTGTGTGGGAAAAACTAGAAAACCCTTTCACTGTGAGTAGTCTCATCGGAAAACTCAGTCGCAGGAGAGGATAACTTAGTCCCAAAGGAATTCGTGTCATGGAAAAAATGAGTCACCGGATGGGAAAATTTTACTCACCGGACGAGTTTCAATGGTAAATACTTGTAAAATAACCTCTTTGTGTGGGAAAATCTCGAGAACTTCATCACCTTGACTAGTCTCACGGGAAAACTCAATCACATTAGGGGAGAACTTAGTCACTAAGGAATTATTGTCATGGGAAAAATGAGTCACCGGATGGGAAAACCTTAGTCAATGGACTAGTTTCAATGGCAAAACCTAGTAAAATAACCTCTTTGTGTTGGAATAGCTCGAAAACCTGGCCACCGTGAGTAGTCTCATGGGGAAACTCAGCCACAGGAGGGGGAAACTTAGTCACTAAGGAATTAGTGCCATCGGACTAATGAGTCAACTAATGGGAAAACCTTAGTCACGAACGAGTTTCCATGGCAAATCCTAGTAAAATAACCTCTTTGTGTGGGAAAAACTAGAAAACCTTGTCCCTGTGAGTAGTCTCATCGAAAAACTCAGTCGCAGGAGGGGAAAACTTAGTCATAAAGGAATTCGTGTCATGGAAAAAATGAGTCACCGGATGGGAAAATTTTACTCACCGGACGAGTTTCAATGGAAAATACTTGTAAAATAACCTCTTTGTGTGGGAAAAACTCGAGAACTTCATCACCTTAACTAGTCTCACGGGAAAACTCAGTCACGTGAGGGGAAAACTTAGTCACTAAGTGATATGAATTAAAGTGCTTTAATTCGTAAGGGTAGCGGAAGCAAACAACCAATATCGAATGTACTAGGTACAACCCATATTAGTCGAATTCTTCTAAGTGTTTTTGGATAGTTTTTAGTGAAACAGCAAGGGATAGGCAATGTTAGACTACACCAATAGTTTAACAAAGAGATTAGCACTCAACACCAATTGAGCTAATCGGATTATTCTCAAGACGACACTTGCAAATAATCTTTCGAAAATGTAGACACAAATTCTATGTTAACTTGAACTGTTTTGTTTATTGCTTGATTTCCTAAAATGACCAGCATACATGGCATATATAGCCGAAATATAGTGCTAATATTAGCTTAAAAAGGATGCTAATTTAGCTTATTTAAAACTGGTAATAAAGTGCAGCATAAAAGGCAATTAAACTAGTAATAAAATGACATTATTCTATCAGCTATGTAACTCCTTTTCCAATGGCTGGCTGGGAGGAATTTAAGGCCTTGAATTGTCTTTAATGCTCCTTATTTTGCTCCTTTGTAACTGATCAGAATAGGATTCAAATGGCTGATTTATTTGTCTTAACTTGGTGATTAAATGACTAAAACAAAACAGCCAAGTAATAATTAAATGACTAAAATAGCCAAGTAATTAAACTCAGCCCTTGATGATGGCTAGCAAAGGACCCCACGCCATTAACTGCTTGCTGGTTGTCACTTGTGTTGATTGCAAGCTCTTCTTGATCAATTTTCGCATCATCTCCTCCCCCTTTGAAAGGAATTGACCTCAATTCTTGAATACCATCATCATCCAAATATGGTGAGAGATCTCCAACATTGAAAGTAGCATGTACTCCATATTCTCCGGGCAACTCAATCTTGTATGCATTGTCATTGATCTTTGATATAACCTTGAAGGGACCATCAGCTCTAGGCATGAGCTTATTCTTTCTCTTGCTTGGGAATCTCCTTTCTCAAATGGACCCATACAAGATCACCTTCGTTGAACAACTTAGGCTTCTTATTTTTAGACCTTTGCTTGTAAGCTTCATTAACAGCCTTGATTCTTTCTTGCACTTGCTCATGTAGCTTCAACATTGATTTGAGTTTGGCCTCGGCATCTTGATGAACTAATTCCTCCTTTGGCATAGCAATCAGATCCAATGGCAAGTAAGGATTCACACCATAAACAACTTCAAAAGGAGAATGGTTAGTAGCATATGTAGGGGATCGATTGTAAGCAAACTCGGCATGAGCTAATTTCAAGTCCCAATCCTTTTGAGTTTTATTAACCAAGCCACGCAGCAAAGTACCAAGAGTTCTATTAGTCACCTCCGTTTGCCCATCGGTTTGAGGGTGATGGGAAGTACTAAACAGCAACTTAGTACCCAATTTCCTCCATAATGTATTCCAAAAATAACTCAAAAACTTTGAATCACGATCGGAAACAATAGTTTTAGGAACTCCATGTAAGCGTACAATCTCACGAAAGTACAAATCAGCAACGTTACTAGCATCATCTGTTTTGTGACAAGCTACAAAGTGTGCCATCTTTGAAAACCTATCAACAACAACCATAATAGCATCCTTACCTCGCTGTGTGCGGGGCAAAGCCACAATGAAATCCATGCTCACGTCCATCCAAGGACCACTAGGCGTTGGTAATGGAGTATATGCTCCTGGTTTGAAAGAACTCTTAGCCATATGACAAGTAACACACTTGCTAATGACCTTTTGCACATCTCCTAACATCTTTGGCCAATGAAAGTGTTCTTTTAAAATCTCCAGAGTTTTTGTAATGCCAAAGTGACCAGCCAAACCACCACCATGAGCCTCTCGAACTAGCAACTCACGAATTGAATGCCTTGGGATGCAAAGCCGATTCTCTTTGAACAAAAATCCACCCTGCATTATGTACTTTCCAAATGCTCCATTTTCACAGTTAGAGAATATATCACCAAAATCTACATCCTCTTTATAATAGTCTTTCAAAGTCTCAAAACCAAGTAAACGAGTTTCGAGAATTGAAATCAAAGCATACCTCCTTGAAAGTGCATCAGCCACCACGTTACTTTTACCATCCTTGTATTTTGAAGAGAAATTAAAAGATTGAAGAAATTCAACCCATTTAGCATGCCTTGGACTCAACTTTTGTTGTCCATTGATATACTTTAAAGACTCGTGATCTGAATGCAACACAAAGTGGTTAGAACGCAAATAATGACTCCAATGATCAAGAGCTCTTACAATGGCATAGAACTCCTTGTCATAGGTGCAATAGTTCAATCGAGCTCCCCCAAGTTTCTCCGAGAAATAAGCTATAGGCCGTTTGTTTTGTATCAAAACAGCCCCAACGCCAACTCCACTAGCATCACATTCAACCTCAAATGGTTGAGTGAAGTCGGGCAAGGCTAAAACAGGAGCTTCACAAAGCTTTAACTTAATCAATTCAAAAGCCTTTTGTGCTTGCTCATTCCACACAAACGCACCCTTCTTCAAACATTCAGTAATAGGGCTTGTTATAGTGCTGAAATTCTGTATAAAGCGTCGATAAAATGATGCAAGACCATGGAAAGATCTCACCTCCGAAACTGTTGTAGGACTTGGCCATGTTTTGATAGCATCCACCTTTGTTTGATCAACCGATACTCCATCTTTAGACACAACATATCCAAGAAACACAACACTTTCAACCAAGAAATCACACTTCTCCTTCTTCCCATAGAGTTTTTGTGCTCTTAGGGTTTCAAAGATTTGTTTTAAATGGGTGAAATGCTCCTCAATAGACCTGCTATACACCAAGATATCGTCAAGATAAACAACAACGAACTTACCCAAAAATGGCTTGAGTACTTCATTCATGAGCCTCATGAAGGTGCTAGGTGCATTCGTGAGTCCAAATGGCATAACCAGCCATTCATATAGACCATGCTTGGTCTTGAACGCCGTCTTCCATTCATCACCTTCACGCATTCTGATTTGGTGATACCCACTCCTTAGATCGATTTTTGAGAATATAACCGACCCATGTAACTCATCAAGCATATCATCTAACCTTGGGATGGGAAAGCGATATTTGATGGTTATGTTGTTCACCGCCCTACTGTCAATACACATTCTCCATGAACCATCCTTCTTAGGAACCAGCAACGTCGGGACAGCACAAGGACTCATTGATTCACGCACATAACCCATGCTGATCAATTCTTCAATTTGCCGTTGCAACTCTTTTGTCTCCTCCGGATTACACCTATAGGCAGCCTTGTTTGGTAATGGAGCTCCCGGAATCAGATCAATTTGATGCTCAATTCCACGAATAGGTGGCAAACCAATTGGTAGCTCATTTGGAAACACATCTTCATACTCCTTCAAGACAGCCTCCAATTGTTGTTTAAGAGGAGTTTCGATATCTTCCTGTTTAGCATTCTTTGCAACCAACATGTAACTAATTCACCATTATCAATAGCATTTTTCACTTCATTTTCAGTAGCAAACATAGTGAGGCTAGGCTTTTTACCTCTTTTTGTAGTCATGGAACGGACTTCATTTGATGCCATAGGTTTCAGCACAATCCTCTTGCCTTTGTAGTTCAATTCATACTCATTTGATCTTCCTCTATGCGTCACATCTCTATCAGATTGCCAAGGACGCCCCAAAAGTATATGACTCGCATCCATAGGCACCACATCACACAAGATCTCATCGACATAAGACCCCATGGTTAACCCCACACGAACCTGTCTTGTAACTTTTATACTACTCCCCTTGTCCAACCAATGTAGTGCATAAGGTTTAGGATGTTTTGTTGTGAGTAATCCTAACTTAGACACCATTTCAGTTGAAGCTGCATTGGTACAACTACCTCCATCCACAATGACACTACACCATTTATCCTTCACTTGGCACTTAGTGTAGAAGATTTGATCCCTTTGATCACCATCCAAGGGTACAGTTTTAGCTTGTAAAGTTCTAAGCACCAAAGTATCATAGATGGGAGGTTCATATTCTTCTACCTCATCCTCGACGTCTTCAACAATTTCAGGTCCATCCATGTCAAAATTGCCACCAGATTCTTCCTCTTCCTTAACCAACTCATCACGCATGCTAACCGCTTCTCTGAGGGTCACAACTCGTTGATTAGGACAAGCTCTAGCAAAGTGTCCAAAGCCTTGACACTTAAAACACCTAACCTTCGACAGGCTAGTCTCTTTGGGTGCAGCACTAGACTGTTTAGGAGTAGGCTCACCCTGTTTTGGTTGAGTCACATTTGGCTTAGTGCTAGGGGCTGCATTTGCACTACTCGACACACCTCCCTTGGACCAACCACTTGAACTCCCAGCATTATATCTGCTCTTATTTTGATTTTCAATTTTTAAGCACAAGGTGCACAAAGTGCCGAAATCAGTATAATTACATAGCTCAACAGCAAATGCTATGTTCTTATTTAGACCACGAAGAAAGCGACTCATTTTTTGCTCTTCATTCTCCTCCAGCTCACCCATTAAACATAGGTTTTCGAATTCATCAATGTACTCAGCAACACTCATTTTTCCTTGTACTAAATCTGAAATCTTCTTATACAAGTTCAATCTGTGGTTCGATGGCACATATCTTTTGCGCAACTTTCTTTTCAAGGACTCCCAAGAACTGATTTTCTCCTTCCTGTCTCGTATTCTTTGAGCCTTCAAACCCTCATACCACAACGATGCACTTTTGCTAAGTTTCAGAATAGCATACTTACAACGCTTTTCATCGTCAAGATCCTTGAAGTCAAACATTCTATCGATCTTGCGCTCCCATTCCAAATAAACCTCCGGGTCTGCACTGCCATTGAATTCAGGTAGCTCGGTGATTTTGAACTCATCCACGTTTGGACGTGGTTCACCCCTTCTAGGCCTCCATCGTTCATCTCCCACACCGACGCTCCTTAAGGCTTCACGCAATTTGTCCATGAAATCATCGCTGTTGAAATCCACCATTGTCACGTAACAAGGATTCAGAGCCGAAGCTCTGATACCACCAATGATATGAATTAAAGTGCTTTAATTCGTAAGGGTAGCGGAAGCAAACAACCAATATCGAATGTACTAGGTACAACCCATATTAGTCGAATTCTTCTAAGTGTTTTTGGATAGTTTTTAGTGAAACAGCAAGGGATAGGCAATGTTAGACTACACCAATAGTTTAACAAAGAGATTAGCACTCAACACCAATTGAGCTAATCGGATTATTCTCAAGACGACACTTGCAAATAATCTTTCGAAAATGTAGACACAAATTCTATGTTAACTTGAACTGTTTTGTTTATTGCTTGATTTCCTAAAATGACCAGCATACATGGCATATATAGCCGAAATATAGTGCTAATATTAGCTTAAAAAGGATGCTAATTTAGCTTATTTAAAACTGGTAATAAAGTGCAGCATAAAAGGCAATTAAACTAGTAATAAAATGACATTATTCTATCAGCTATGTAACTCCTTTTCCAATGGCTGGCTGGGAGGAATTTAAGGCCTTGAATTGTCTTAAATGCTCCTTATTTTGCTCCTTTGTAACTGATCAGAATAGGATTCAAATGGCTGATTTATTTGTCTTAACTTGGTGATTAAATGACTAAAACAAAACAGCCAAGTAATAATTAAATGACTAAAATAGCCAAGTAATTAAACTCAGCCCTTGATGATGGCTAGCAAAGGACCCCACGCCATTAACTCCTTGCTGGTTGTCACTTGTGTTGATTGCAAGCTCTTCTTGTAATTAAGGAATTAGTGTCATGGGAAAAATGAGTCACCGGATGGGAAAACCTTAGTCACAGAACGAGTTTCCATGGCAAATCCTAGTAAAATAACCTCTTTGTGTGGGAAAAACTAGAAAACCTTGTCACTGTGAGTAGTCTCATCGGAAAACTCAGTCGCAGGAGAGGATAACTTAGTCCCAAAGGAATTCGTGTCATGGAAAAAATGAGTCACCGGATGGGAAAATTTTACTCATGGGACGAGTTTCAATGGAAAATACTTGTAAAATAACCTCTTTGTGTGGGAAAAACTCGAGAACTTCATCAGCTTGACTAGTCTCACGGGAAAACTCAGTCACGTGAGGGGAAAACTTAGTCACTAAGGAATTAGTGTCATGGGAAAAATGAGTCACCGGATGGGAAAACCTTAGTCAATGGACTAGTTTCAATGGCAAAACCTAGTAAAATAACCTCTTTGTGTTGGAATAGCTCGTAAAGCTGGCCATCGTGAGTAGTCTCATGGGAAAACTCAGCCACAGGAGGGGGAAACTTAGTCACTAAGGAATTAGTGCCATCGGACTAATGAGTCAACTAATGGGAAAACCTTAGTCACGAACGAGTTTCCATGGCAAATCCTAGTAAAATAACCTCTTTGTGTGAGAAAAACTAGAAAACCTTGTCCCTGTGAGTAGTCTCATCGGAAAACTCTGTCGCAGGAGGGGAAAACTTAGTCATAAAGGAATTCGTGTCATGGAAAAAATGAGTCACCGGATGGGAAAATTTTACTCACCGGACGAGTTTCAATGGAAAATACTTGTAAAATAACCTCTTTGTGTGGGAAAAACTCGAGAACTTCATCACCTTGACTAGTCTCACGGGAAAACTCAGTCACGTGAGGGGAAAACTTAGTCAATAAGGCATTAGTGTCATGGGAAGAATGAGTCACCGGATGAGAAAACCTTAGTCACAGAACGAGTTTCCATGGCAAATCCTAGTAAAATAACCTCTTTGTGTGGGAAAAACTAGAAAACCTTGTCACTGTGAGTAGTCTCATCGGAAAACTCAGTCGCAGGAGAGGATAACTTAGTCCCAAAGGAATTCGTGTCATGGAAAAAATGAGTCACCGGATGGGAAAATTTTACTCATCGGACGAGTTTCAATGTAAAATACTTGTAAAATAACCTCTTTGTGTGGGAAAAACTCGAGAACTTCATCACCTTGACTAGTCTCACGGGAAAACTCAGTCACGTGAGGGGAAAACTTAGTCACTAAGGAATTAGTGTCATGGGAAAAATGAGTCACCGGATGGGAAAACCTTAGTCAATGGACTAGTTTCAATGGCAAAACCTAGTAAAATAACCTCTTTGTGTTGGAATAGCTCGTAAACCTGGCCACCGTGAGTAGTCTCATGGGAAAACTCAGCCACAGGAGGGGGAAACTTAGTCACTAAGGAATTAGTGCCATCGGACTAATGAGTCAACTAATGGGAAAACCTTAGTCACGAACGAGTTTCCATGGCAAATCCTAGTAAAATAACCTCTTTGTGTGAGAAAAACTAGAAAACCTTGTCCCTGTGAGTAGTCTCATCGGAAAACTCTGTCGCAGGAGGGGAAAACTTAGTCACAAAGGAATTCGTGTCATGGAAAAAATGAGTCACCGGATGGGAAAATTTTACTCACCGGACGAGTTTCAATGGAAAATACTTGTAAAATAACCTCTTTGTGTGGGAAAAACTCGAGAAATTCATCACCTTAACTAGTCTCACGGGAAAACTCAGTCACGTGAGGGGAAAACTTAGTCACTAAGGAATTAGTGTCATGGGAAGAATGAGCCACCGGATGAGAAAACCTTAGTCACAGAACGAGTTTCCATGGCAAATCCTAGTAAAATAACCTCTTTGTGTGGGAAAAACTAGAAAACCTTGTCACTGTGAGTAGTCTCATCGGAAAACTCAGTCGCAGGAGAGGATAACTTAGTCCCAAAGGAATTCGTGTCATGGAAAAAATGAGTCACCGGATGGGAAAATTTTACTCACCGGACGAGTTTCAATGGTAAATACTTGTAAAATAACCCCTTTGTGTGGGAAAAACTCGAGAACCTCATCACCTTGACTAGTCTCACGGGAAAACTCAATCACATTAGGGGAGAACTTAGTCACTAAGGAATTATTGTCATAGGAAAAATGAGTCACCGGATGGGAAAACCTAAGTCAATGGACTACTTTCAACGGAGAAACCTAGTAAAATAACCTCTTTGTGTTGGAATAACTCGAAAACCTGGCCACTGTGAGTAGTCTCATGGGAAAACTCAGCCACAGGAGGGGGAAACTTAGTCACTAAGTAATTAGTGCCATGGGAGTTATGAGTCAACTAATGGGAAAACCTTAGTCACCGAACAAGTTTCCATGGCAAATCCTAGTAAAGTAACATCTTTGTGTGGGAAAAACTAGAAAACCTTGTCACTGTAAGTAGTCTCAACGGAAAACTCAGTCGCGGTTGGGGAAAACTTAGTCACAAAGGAATTCGTGTCATGGAAAAAATGAGTCACCGGATGGGAAAATTTTACTCACCGGACGAGTTTCAATGGAAAATACTTGTAAAATAACCTCTTTGTGTGGGAAAAACTAGAAAACCTTGTCACTGTGAGTAGTCTCATCGGAAAACTCGGTCGCAGGAGGGGAAAACTTAGTCACAAAGGAATTCGTGTCATGGAAAAAATGAGTCACCGGATGGGAAAATTTTACTCACCGGACGAGTTTCAATGGAAAACACTTGTAAAATAACCTCTTTGTGTGGGAAAAACTCGAGAACTTCATCACCTTGACTAGTCTCACGGGAAAACTCAGTCACGTGAGGGGAAAACTTAGTCACTAAGGAATTAGTGTCATGGGAAAAATGAGTCACCGGATGGGAAAACCTTAGTCAATGGACTAGTTTCAGTGGCAAAACCTAGTAAAATAACCTCTTTGTGTTGGAATAACTCGAAAACCTGGCCACTATGAGTAGTCTCATGGGAAAACTCAGCCACAGGAGGGGGAAACTTAGTCACTTAGGAATTAGTGCCACGGGACTAATGAGTCAACTAATGGGAAAACCTTAGTGACCGAACGAGTTACCATGGCAAATCCTAGTAAAATAACCTCTTTGTGTGGGAAAAACTAGAAAACCTTGTCCCTGTGAGTAGTCTCATCGGAAAACTCCGCCGCAGGAGGGGAAAACTTAGTCATAAAGGAATTCGTGTCATGGAAAAAATGAGTCACCGGATGGGAAAATTTTACTCACCGAACGAGTTTCAATGGAAAATACTTGTAAAATAACCTCTTTGTGTGTGAAAAACTAGAAAACCTTGTCACTGTGAGTAGTCTCATCGGAAAACTCAGTCGCAGGAGGGGAAAACTTAGTCACAAAGGAATTCGTGTCATGGAAAAAATGAGTCGCCGGATGGGAAAATTTTACTCACCGGACGAGTTTCAATGGAAAACACTTGTAAAATAACCTCTTTGTGTGGGAAAAACTCGAGAACTTCATCACCTTGACTAGTCTCACGAGAAAACTCAGTCACGTGAGGGGAAAACTTAGTCACTAAGGAATTAGTGTCATGGGAAAAATGAGTCACCGGATGGGAAAACCTTAGTCAATGGACTAGTTTCAGTGGCAAAACCTAGTAAATTAACCTCTTTGTGTTGGAATAACTCGAAAACCTAGCCACTATGAGTAGTCTCATGGGAAAACTCAGCCACAGGAGGGGGAAACTGAGTCACTTAGGAATAAGTGCCACGGGACTAATGAGTCAACTAATGGGAAAACCTTAGTCACGAACGAGTTTCCATGGCAAATCCTAGTAAAATAACCTCTTTGTGTGGGAAAAACTAGAAAACTTTGTCGCTGTGAGTAGTCTCATCGGAAAACTCAGTCGGAGGAGGGGAAAACTTAGTCATAAAGGAATTCGTGTCATGGAAAAAATGAGTCACCGGATGGGAAAATTTTACTCACCGGACGAGTTTCAATGGAAAATACTTGTAAAATAACCTCTTTGTGTGGGAAAAACTAGAAAACCTTGTCACTGTGAGTAGTCTCATCGGAAAACTCGGTCGCAGGAGGGGAAAACTTAGTCACAAAGGAATTCGTGTCATGGAAAAAATGAGTCACCGGATGGGAAAATTTTACTCACCGGACGAGTTTCAATGGAAAACACTTGTAAAATAACCTCTTTGTGTGGGAAAAACTCGAGAACTTCATCACCTTGACTAGTCTCACGGGAAAACTCAGTCACGTGAGGGGAAAACTTAGTCACTAAGGAATTAGTGTCATGGGAAAAATGAGTCACCGGATGGGAAATCCTTAGTCAATGGACTAGTTTCAGTGGCAAAACCTAGTAAAATAACCTCTTTGTGTTGGAATAACTCGAAAACCTGGCCACTATGAGTAGTCTCATGGGAAAACTCAGCCACAGGAGGGGGAAACTTAGTCACTTAGGAATTAGTGCCACGGGACTAATGAGTCAACTAATGGGAAAACCTTAGTGACCGAACGAGTTACCATGGCAAATCCTAGTAAAATAACCTCTTTGTGTGGGAAAAACTAGAAAACCTTGTCCCTGTGAGTAGTCTCATCGGAAAACTCCGCCGCAGGAGGGGAAAACTTAGTCATAAAGGAATTCGTGTCATGGAAAAAATGAGTCACCGGATGGGAAAATTTTACTCACCGAACGAGTTTCAATGGAAAATACTTGTAAAATAACCTCTTTGTGTGTGAAAAACTAGAAAACCTTGTCACTGTGAGTAGTCTCATCGGAAAACTCAGTCGCAGGAGGGGAAAACTTAGTCACAAAGGAATTCGTGTCATGGAAAAAATGAGTCACCGGATGGGAAAATTTTACTCACCGGACGAGTTTCAATGGAAAACACTTGTAAAATAACCTCTTTGTGTGGGAAAAACTCGAGAACTTCATCACCTTGACTAGTCTCACGAGAAAACTCAGTCACGTGAGGGGAAAACTTAGTCACTAAGAAATTAGTGTCATGGGAAAAATGAGTCACCGGATGGGAAAACCTTAGTCAATGGACTAGTTTCAGTGGCAAAACCTAGTAAAATAACCTCTTTGTGTTGGAATAACTCGAAAACCTAGCCACTATGAGTAGTCTCATGGGAAAACTCAGCCACAGGAGGGGGAAACTGAGTCACTTAGGAATAAGTGCCACGGGACTAATGAGTCAACTAATGGGAAAACCTTAGTCACGAACGAGTTTCCATGGCAAATCCTAGTAAAATAACCTCTTTGTGTGGGAAAAACTAGAAAACTTTGTCGCTGTGAGTAGTCTCATCGGAAAACTCAGTCGCAGGAGGGGAAAACTTAGTCATAAAGGAATTCGTGTCATGGAAAAAATGAGTCACCGGATGGGAAAATTTTACTCACCGGACGAGTTTCAATGGAAAATACTTGTAAAATAACCTCTTTGTGTGGGAAAAACTCGAGAAATTCATCACCTCTTAGTGTCATGGGAAAAATGAGTCACCGGATGGGAAAACCTTAGTCAATGGACTAGTTTCAGGGGCAAAACCTAGTAAAATAACCTCTTTGTGTTGGAATAACTCGAAAACCTAGCCACTATGAGTAGTCTCATGGGAAAACTCAGCCACAGGAGGGGGAAACTGAGACACTTAGGAATAAGTGCCACGGGACTAATGAGTCAACTAATGGGAAAACCTTAGTCACGAACGAGTTACCATGGCAAATCCTAGTAAAATAACCTCTTTGTGTGGGAAAAACTAGAAAACCTTGTCGCTGTGAGTAGTTTCATCGGAAAACTCAGTCGCAGGAGGGGAAAACTTAGTCATAAATGAATTCGTGTCATGGAAAAAATGAGTCACCGGATGGGAAAATTTTACTCACCGGACGAGTTTCAATGGAAAATACTTGTAAAATAACCTCTTTGTGTGGGAAAAACTCGAGAACTTCATCACCTTGACTAGTCTCACGGGAAAACTCAGTCACGTGAGGGGAAAACTTAGTCACTAAGGAATTAGTGTCATGGGAAGAATGAGTCACCGGATGAGAAAACCTTAGTCACAGAACGTGTTTCCATGGCAAATCCTAGTAAAATAACCTCTTTGTATTGGAATAGCTCGAAAACCTGGCCACCGTGAGTAGTCTCATGGGAAAACTCAGCCACAGGAGGGGGATACTTAGTCACTAAGGAATTAGTGCCATCGGACTAATGAGTCAACTAATGGGAAAACCTTAGTCACGAACGAGTTACCATGGCAAATCCTAGTAAAATAACCTCTTTGTGTGGGAAAAACTAGAAAACCTTGTCGCTGTGAGTAGTTTCATCGGAAAACTCAGTCGCAGGAGGGGAAAACTTAGTCATAAAGGAATTCGAGTCATGGAAAAAATGAGTCACCGGATGGGAAAATTTTACTCACCGAACGAGTTTCAATGGAAAATACTTGTAAAATAACCTCTTTGTGTGTGAAAAACTAGAAAACCTTGTCACTGTGAGTAGTCTCATCGGAAAACTCAGTCGCAGGAGGGGAAAACTTAGTCACAAAGGAATTCGTGTCATGGAAAAAATGAGTCACCGGATGGGAAAATTTTACTCACCGGACGAGTTTCAATGGAAAACACTTGTAAAATAACCTCTTTGTGTGGGAAAAACTCGAGAACTTCATCACCTTGACTAGTCTCACGAGAAAACTCAGTCACGTGAGGGGAAAACTTAGTCACTAAGGAATTAGTGTCATGGGAAAAATGAGTCACCGGATGGGAAAACCTTAGTCAATGGACTAGTTTCAGTGGCAAAACCTAGTAAAATAACCTCTTTGTGTTGGAATAACTCGAAAACCTGGCCACTATGAGTAGTCTCATGGGAAAACTCAGTCACAGGAGGGGGAAACTTAGTCACTTAGGAATTAGTGCCACGGGACTAATGAGTCAACTAATGGGAAAACCTTAGTGACCGAACGAGTTACCATGGCAAATCCTAGTAAAATAACCTCTTTGTGTGGGAAAAACTAGAAAACCTTGTCCCTGTGAGTAGTCTCATCGGAAAACTCCGCCGCAGGAGGGGAAAACTTAGTCATAAAGGAATTCGTGTCATGGAAAAAATGAGTCACCGGATGGGAAAATTTTACTCACCGAACGAGTTTCAATGGAAAATACTTGTAAAATAACCTCTTTGTGTGTGAAAAACTAGAAAACCTTGTCACTGTGAGTAGTCTCATCGGAAAACTCAGTCGCAGGAGGGGAAAACTTAGTCACAAAGGAATTAGTGTCATGGAAAAAATGAGTCACCGGATGGGAAAATTTTACTCACCGGACGAGTTTCAATGGAAAACACATGTAAAATAACCTCTTTGTGTGGGAAAAACTTGAGAACTTCATCACCTTGACTAGTCTCACGAGAAAACTCAGTCACGTGAGGGGAAATATTAGTCACTAAGGAATTAGTGTCATGGGAAAAATGAGTCACCGGATGGGAAAACCTTAGTCAATGGACTAGTTTCAGTGGCAAAACCTAGTAAAATAACCTCTTTGTGTTGGAATAACTCGAAAACCTAGCCACTATGAGTAGTCTCATGGGAAAACTCAGCCACAGGAGGGGGAAACTGAGACACTTAGGAATAAGTGCCACGGGACTAATGAGTCAACTAATGGGAAAACCTTAGTCACGAACGAGTTACCATGGCAAATCCTAGTAAAATAACCTCTTTGTGTGGGAAAAACTAGAAAACCTTGTCGCTGTGAGTAGTCTCATCGGAAAACTCAGTCGCAGGAGGGGAAAACTTAGTCATAAAGGAATTCGTGTCATGGAAAAAATGAGTCACCGGATGGGAAAATTTTACTCACCGGACGAGTTTCAATGGAAAATACTTGTAAAATAACCTCTTTGTGTGGGAAAAACTCGAGAACTTCATCACCTTGACTAGTCTCACAGGAAAACTCAGTCACGTGAGGGGAAAACTTAGTCACTAAGGAATTAGTATCATGGGAAAAATGAGTCACCGGATGGGAAAACCTTAGTCAATGGACTAGTTTGAATGGCAAAACCTAGTAAATAACCTCTTTGTGTTGGAATAACTCGAAAACCTGGCCACTATGAGTAGTCTCATGGGAAAACTCAGCCACAGGAGTGGGAAACTTAGTCACTTAGGAATTAGTGCCACGGGACTAATGAGTCAACTAATGGGAAAACCTTAGTGACCGAACGAGTTTCCATGGAAAATCCTAGTAAAATAACCTCTTTGTGTGGGAAAAACTAGAAAACCTTGCCACTGTGAGTAGTCACATCGGAAAACTCAGTCGCAGGAGAGGATAACTTAGTCACAAAGGAATTCGTGTCATGGAAAAAATGAGTCACCGGATGGGAAAATTTTACTCACCGGACAAGTTTCAATGGAAAATACTTGAAAATAACCTCTTTGTGTGGGAAAAACTCGAGAACTTCATCACCTTGACTAGCCTCACGGGAAAACTCAGTCACGTGAGGGGAAAACTTAGTCACTAAGGAATTAGTGTCATGGGAAAAATGAGTCACCGGATGGGAAAACCTTAGTCAATGGACTAGTTTCAATGGCAAAACCTTGTAAAATAACCTCTTTGTGCTGGAAAAACTCTAAAACCTGGCCACTATGAGTAATCTCATGGGAAAACTCAGCCACAGGAGGGGGAAACTTAGTGACTTAGGAATTAGTGCCATCGGACTAATGAGTCAACTAATGGGAAAACCTTAGTCACGAACGAGTTTCCATGGCAAATCCTAGTAAAATAACCTCTTTGTGTGGGAAAAACTAGAAAACCTTGTCCCTGTGAGTAGTCTCATCGGAAAACTCAGTCGCAGGAGTTGAAAACTTAGTCATAAAGGAATTCGTGTCATGGAAAAAATGAGTCACCGGATGGGAAAATTTTACTCACCGGACGAGTTTCAAAGGAAAATACTTGTAAAATAACCTCTTTGTGTGGGAAAAACTCGAGAACTTCATCACCTTGATTAGTCTCACGGGAAAACTCAGTCACGTGAGGGGAAAACTTAGTCACTAAGGAATTAGTGTCATGGGAAGAATAAGTCACCGGATGAGAAAACCTTAGTCACAGAACGAGTTTCCATGGCAAATCCTAGTAAAATAACCTCTTTGTGTGGGAAAAACTAGAAAACCTTGTCACTGTGAGTAGTCTCATCGGAAAACTCAGTCGCAGGAGAGGATAACTTAGTCCCAAAGGAATTCGTGTCATGGAAAAAATGAGTCACCGGATGGGAAAATTTTACTCACCGGACAAGTTTCAATGGAAAATACTTGTAAAATAACCTCTTTGTGTGGGAAAAACTCGAGAACTTCATCACCTTGACTAGTCTCACGGGAAAACTCAGTCACGTGAGCGGAAAACTTAGTCACTAAGGAATTAGTGTCATGGGAAAAATGAGTCACCGGATGGGAAAACCTTAGTCAATGGACTAGTTTCAATGGCAAAACCTAGTAAAATAACCTCTTTGTGTTGGAATAACTCGAAAACCTGGCTACTATGAGTAGTCTCATGGGAAAATTTTACTCACCGGACGAGTTTCAATGGTAAATACTTGTAAAATAACCCCTTTGTGTGGGAAAAACTCGAGAACCTCATCACCTTGACTAGTCTCACGAGAAAACTCAATCACATTAGGGGAGAACTTAGACACTAAGGAATTATTGTCATGTGAAAAATGAGTCACCGGATGGGAAAACCTTAGTCAATGGACTAGTTTCAATGGCAAAACCTAGTAAAATAACCTCTTTGTGTTGGAATAATTCGAAAACCTGGCCACTATGAGTAGTCTCATGGGAAAACTCAGCCACAGGAGGGGGAAACTTAGTCACTAAGGAATTAGTGCCATGGGACTAATGAGTCAACTAATGGGAAAACCTTAGTCATCGAACGAGTTTCCATGGCAAATCCTAGTAAAATAACCTCTTTGTGTGGGAAAAACTAGAAAACCTTGTCACTGTGAGTAGTCTCATCAGAAAACTCAGTCGCAGGAGAGGATAACTTAGTCCCAAAGGAATTCGTATCATGGAAAAAATGAGTCACCGGATGGGAAAATATTACTCACCGGACGAGTTTCAATGGAAAATACTTGTAAAATAACCTTTTTGTGTGGGAAAAACTCGAGAACCTCATCACCTTAACTAGTCTCACGGGAAAACTCATTCACATGAGGGGAAAACTTAGTCACTAAGGAATTAGTGTCATGGGAAAAATGAGTCACCGGATGGGAAAACCTTAGTCAATAGACTATTTTCAATGGCAAAACCTAGTAAAATAACCTCTTTGTGTTGGAATAACTAGAAAACCTGGCCACTGTGAGTAGTCTCATGGGAAAACTCAGCCAAAGGAGGGGGGAACTTAGTCACTAAGTAATTAGTGCCATGGGACTAATGAGTCAACTAATGGGAAAACCTTAGTCACTGAACGAGTATCCATGCCAAATCCTAGTAAAATAACCTCTTTGTGTGGGAAAAACTAGAAAACCTTGTCCCTATGAGTAGTCTCATCGGAAAACTCAATCGCGGGAGGGGAAAACTTAGCCACAAAGGAATTCGTGTCATGTAAAACATGAGTCACCGGATGGGAAAATTTTACTCACCGGACGAGTTTCAATGGAAAATACTTGTAAAATAACCTCTTTGTCTGGGAAAAACTCGAGAACTTCATCACCTTGACTAGTCTCACGGGAAAACTCAGTCACGTGAGGGGATAACTTAGTCACTAAGGAATTAGTGTCATGGGAAAAATTAGTAACCGGATGGGAAAACCTTAGTCAATGGACTAGTTTCAATGGCAAAACCTAGTAAAATAACCTCTTTGTGTTGGAATAACTCGAAAACCTGGCCACTGTGAGTAGTCTCATGGGAAAACTCAGCCGCAAGAGGGGAAACTTAGTCACTAAGTAATTAGTGCCATGGGACTAATTAGTCAACTAATGGGAAAACCTTAGTCACCGAACGAGTTTCCATGGCAAGTCCTAGTAAAGTAACATCTTTGTGTGGGAAAAACTAGAAAACCTTGTCACTGTGAGTAGTCTAATCGGAAAACTCAGTCGCAAGAGGGGAAAACTTAGTCACAAAGGAATTTGTGTCATGGAAAAAATGAGTCACCGGATGGGAAAATTTTACTCACCGGACGAGTTTCAATGGAAAATACTTGTAAAATAACCTCTTTGTGTGGGAAAAACTCGAGAACCTCATCACCTTGACTAGTCTCACGGGAAAACTCAGTCACGTGAGGGGAAAACTTAGTCACTAAGGAATTAGTGTCATGGGAAAAATGAGTCACCGGATGGGAAAACCTTAGTCAATGGACAAGTTTCAATGGCAAAACCTAGTTAAATAATCTCTTTGAGTTGGAATAACTCGAAAACCTTGCCACTGTGAGTAGTCTCATTGGAAAACTCAGCCACAGGAGGGGGAAACTTAGTCACTAAGGAATTAGTGCCATGAGACTAATGAGTCAACTAATGGGAAAACCTTAGTCACCGAACAAGTTTCCATGGAAAATCCTAGTAAAGTAACCTCTTTGTGTGGGAAAAACAAGAAAACCTTGTCACTGTGAGTAGTCTAATCGGAAAACTCAGTCGCGAGAGGGGAAAACTTAGTCACAAAGGAACTCTTGTCGTGGAAAAAATGTGTCACCGGATGGGAAAATTTTACTCACCGGACGAGTTTCAATGGAAAATACTTGTAAAATAATCTCTTTGTGTGGGAAAAACTCGAGAACCTCATCACCTTGACTAGTCTCACGGGAAAACCCAATCACATGAGGGAAAAACTTAGTCACTAAGGAATTAGTGTCATGGGAAAAATGAGTCACCGGATGGGAAAACCTTAGTGAATGGACTAGTTTCAATGGCAAAACCTAGTAAAATAACCTCTTTGTGTTGGAATAACTCGAAAACCTGGCCATTGTGAGTAGTCTCATGGGAAAACTCAGCCACAGGAGGGGGAAACTTAGTCACTAAGTAATTAGTGCCATGGGACTAATGAGTCAACTAATGGGAAAACCTTAGTCACCGAACGAGTTTCCATGGCAAGTCCTAGTAAAGTAACATCTTTGTGTGGGAAAAACTAGAAAACCTTGTCACTGTGAGTAGTCTCATCGGAAAACTCAATCGCGGGAGGAGAAAACTTTGTCACAAAGGAATTCGTGTCATGGAAAAAATGAGTCACCGGATGGGAAAATTTTACTCACCGGATGAGTTTTAATGGAAAATACTTGTAAAATAACCTCTTTGTGTGGGAAAAACTCGAGAACCTCATCACCTTGACTAGTCTCACGAGTCAACTCAGTCACACGAGGGGAAAACTTAGTCACTAAGGAATTAGTGTCGTGGGAAAAATGAGTCACCAGATGGGAAAACCTTACTCAATGGACTAGTTTCAATGGCAAAACCTAGTAAAATAACCTCTTTGTGTTGGAATAACTCGAAAACCTTGCCACTGTGAGTAGTCTCATGGGAAAACTCAGCCACAGGGGGGGGAAACTTAGTCACTAAGTAATTAGTGCCATGGGACTAATGAGTCAACTAATGGGAAAACCTTAGTCACTGAACGAGTATCCATGCCAAATCCTAGTAAAATAACCTCTTTGTGTGGGAAAAACTAGAAAACCTTGTCCCTGTGAGTAGTTTCATCGGAAAACTCAATCGCGGGAGGGGAAAACTTAGCCACAAAGGAATTCGTGTCATGTAAAACATGAGTCACCGGATGGGAAAATTTTACTCACCGGACGAGTTTCAATGGAAAATACTTGTAAAATAACCTCTTTGTGTGGGAAAAACTCGAGAACTTCATCACCTTGCCTAGTCTCACGGGAAAACTCAGTCACGTGAGGGGATAACTTAGTCACTAAGGAATTAGTGTTATGGGAAAAATGAGTAACCGGATGCGAAAACTGTAAATCAAGTCTCGTCCTTGGACTCGACTGAGGTTTTGATGAAGACAAACACATCACAAAAAGAAGAAAGACTTCAAGAAGACTTCAAGAAGACTTAAGAGAAGAAAGACTTCAAGAACCAGGCTCAGAACGTCAAGATCAAAACATGAAGGTTCTTGTTTTAAGTAAGTCTTGTCAACTTAGTGTGCTATGCTTTATTAAGGTTCATATTGCATTTGAAGGCTCATAAAATATCAACTTATTGAGTACGATATGTTCTCTCACAAGTAAAACTTGGTAGGAACACTCAATTAGGTTTTAAACAGTCAAAAACTGAGTTCTGGACTGTCTGTAATCGATTACAGATGTGTGTAATCGATTACAGGATGTGTGTAATCGATTACCACAAGTGTGTAATCGATTACCAAGTTTGAAATTTGAATTCAAACTTCAACGGCATGGTGTAATCGATTACACTAACTGTTGTAATCGATTACCAGGTCGACAGATGTGTTATTTCATGAACCATTGTGTCTCAAACCCGTTGGGAAAGGTTGTGTTGGTTCATGGACGACCTCTAGTGCCTATATAAAGTCCTTAGACACTCAGAAACATCAATGACTTGGTCCATAACTTTCATATTCATTAAAAGTCATCATTCTGAGTTTCGGTTCTCTCATTTTCATAAGAACACTCATGATGTTCAACATTTGAGAAACTCAGAATGGAAGAGCCTTCATTGTAATTGCCTGGAGCATACAAACTAAGATCAATCCTTCTTGTCAAAAGGATTGAATCATGCATAGAAAAGGCATATTCTTCTTCTTCTATTTGAATCATGTTGATTCTTTCACCGTAGTTTTCGGTGGTTGTAAAAAGGCCCTTTGAATCAAGTTTGATTCAAAGTCCACCGTGGTAATGCGGTGTCATCAGAAAGTGGTTTGCTTTCTGAGGCATGATGGGTTCTCTTAGGGTCCAGCACAAGCATTCGTTAAGAAGACTTGATCAATCAGAAGTGGGTTGCTTCAGGAAGATTGATAAGATATCTTAGGGTTCTTGGTGCAAGCATTCGTTAAGAGTACTCGATCATGGAAAATATTCACTGTGGAATTCAGTGGAGTGGTTCTTCAGAAAGTGGTAATCTTTCTGAGGGATTCTAACTTCATCGTGGTATTCGGTGAAGGGTTGTTGATTGAAGGTGGTTTAGCCTTCAAGGTCTGAGGGTGGTTTGCCTTCAGGAACTGAAAGCGGTTTGCTTTCAGGGGCTGTTGAAAGTGGTTTACTTTCACAGGATATTGGTAGGAATTCTTGGGGTCCTTGGGTTAGGAACTTGTAAGTAATTTTTATCAATAGTGGAAAAATCCTCAAGGGGTTTCTTTGAGGGACTGGACGTAGCCTTCGGTGGATTGAAGGTGAACCAGGATAAAACTCTCTATGTCATTTCCTTCATCCTTCATCTTTTACTTTCAAGCAATTACAATATCCCGCTGCAACAACGTTCTTACGTTACCACTCTAATTGCACTGAAAGTCTTTTGGTACTATTACGCGAAAATCGGGGCAACTCTGATTCACCCCCCCCTCTCAGGTTGCTATCTGTACTAACAAAAACCTTAGTCAATGGACTAGTTTCAATGGCAAAACCTAGTAAAATAACCTCTTTGTGTTGGAATAACTCGAAAACCTGGCCACTGTGAGTAGTCTCATGGGAAAACTCAGCCACAGGAGGGGAAACTTAGTCACTAAGTAATTAGTGCCATGGGACTAATGAGTCAACTAATGGGAAAACCTTAGTCACCGAACGAGTTTCCATGGCAAGTCATAGTAAAGTAACATCTTTGTGTGGGAAAAACTAGAAAACCTTGTCACTGTGAGTAGTCTAATCGGAAAACTCAGTCGCAAGAGGGGAAAACTTAGTCACAAAGGAATTCGTGTCATGGAAAAAATGAGTCACCGGATGGGAAAATTTTACTCACCGGACGAGTTTCAATGGAAAATACTTGTAAAATAACCTCTTTGTGTGGGAAAAACTCGAGAACCTCATCACCTTGACTAGTCTCACGGGAAAACTCAGTCACGTGAGGGGAAAACTTAGTCACTAAGGAATTAGTGTCATGGGAAAAATGAGTCACCGGATGGGAAAACCTTAGTCAATGGACAAGTTTCAATGGCAAAACCTAGTTAAATAACCTCTTTGAGTTGGAATAACTCGAAAACCTGGCCACTGTGAGTAGTCTCATTGGAAAACTCAGCCACAGGAGGGGGAAACTTAGTCACTAAGGAATTAGTGCCATGGGACTAATGAGTCAACTAATGGGAAAACCTTAGTCACCGAACAAGTTTCCATGGCAAATCCTAGTAAAGTAACCTCTTTGTGTGGGAAAAACAAGAAAACCTTGTCACTGTGAGTAGTCTAATCGGAAAACTCAGTCGCGAGAGGGGAAAACTTAGTCACAAAGGAACTCGTGTCGTGGAAAAAATGTGTCACCGGATGGGAAAATTTTACTCACAGGACGAGTTTCAATGGAAAATACTTGTAAAATAACATCTTTGTGTGGGAAAAACTCGAGAACCTCATCAGCTTGACTAGTCTCACGGGAAAACTCAGTCACGTGAGGGGAAAACTTAGTCACAAAGGAGTTAGTGTCATGGGAAAAATGAGTCACCGGATGGGAAAACCTTAGTCAATGGACTAGTTTCAATGGCAAAACCTAGTTAAATACCCTCTTTGTGTTGGAATAACTCGAAAAACTTGCCACTGTGAGTAGTCTCATGGGAAAACTCAGCCACAGGAGGGGGAAACTTAGTTACTAAGGAATTAGGGCCATGGGACTAATGAGCCAACTAATGGGAAAACCTTAGTCACCGAACGAGTTTGCATGGCAAATCCTAGTAAAATAACCTCTTTGTGAGGGGAAAACTAGAAAACCTTGTCACTTTGAGTAGTCTCATCGGAAAACTCAGTCGCGGGAGGGGAGAATTTAGTCACAAAGGAATTCGTGTCATGGAAAAAATGAGTCACCGGATGGGAAAATTTTACTCACCGGACGAGTTTCAATGGAAAATACTTGTAAAATAATCTCTTTGTGTGGGAAAAACTCGAGAACCTCATCACCTTGACTAATCTCACGGGAAAACCCAATCACATGAGGGAAAAACTTAGTCACTAAGGAATTAGTGTCATGGGAAAAATGAGTCACCGGATGCGAAAACCTTAGTGAATGGACTAGTTTCAATGGCAAAACCTAGTAAAATAACCTCTTTGTGTTGGAATAACTCGAAAACCTGGCCATTGTGAGTAGTCTCATGGGAAAACTCAGCCACAGGAGGGGGAAACTTAGTCACTAAGGAATTAGAGCCATGGGACTAATGAGTCAACTAATGGGAAAACCTTAGTCACCGAACTAGTTTCCATGGCAAATCCTAGTAAAGTAACATCTTTGTGTGGGAAAAACTAGAAAACCTTGTCACTGTGAGTAGTCTCATCGGAAAAATCAGTCGCGGGAGGAGAAAACTTTGTCACAAAGGAATTCGTGTCATGGAAAAAATGAGTCACCGGATGGGAAAATTTTACTCACCGGACGAGTTTCATTGGAAAATACTTGTAAAATAATCTCTTTGTGTGGGAAAAACTCGAGAACCTCATCACCTTGACTAGTCTCACGGGAAAACCCAATCACATGAGGGAAAAACTTAGTCACTAAGGAATTAGTGTCATGGGAAAAATGAGTCACCGGATGGGAAAACCTTAGTGAATGGACTAGTTTCAATGGCAAAACCTAGTAAAATAACCTCTTTGTGTTGGAATAACTAGAAAACCTTGCTACTGTGAGTAGTCTCATGGGAAAACTCAGCCACAGGAGGGGGAAACTTAGTTACTAAGGAATTAGAGCCATGGGACTAATGAGTCAACTAATGGGAAAACCTTAGTCACCGAACGAGTTTCCATGGCAAATCCTAGTAAAGTAACATCTTTGTGTGGGAAAAACTAGAAAACCTTGTCACTGTGAGTAGTCTCATAGGAAAACTCAGTCGCGGGAGGGGAAAACTTTGTAACAAAGGAATTCGTGTCATGGAAAAAATGACTCACCGGATGGGAAAATTTTACTCACCGGACGAGTTTCAATGGAAAATACTTATAAAATAACCTCTTTGTGTAGGAAAAACTCGAGAACCTCATCACCTTGACTAATCTCACGGGAAAACTCAGTCACGTGAGGAGAAAACTTAGTCACTAAGGAATTAGTTTCATGGGAAAAATGAGTCACCGGATTGGAAAACCTTAGTCAATGGACTAGTTTCAATGGAAAAACCTAGTAAAATAACCTCTTTGTGTTGGAATAACTCGAAAACCTGGCCACTGTGAGTAGTCTCATGGGAAAACTCAGCCACAAGAGGGGGAAACTTAGTCGCTAAGGAATTTGTGCCATGGGACTAATGAGTCAACTAATGGGAAAACCTTAGTCACCGAACGAGTTTCCATGGCAAATCCTAGTAATGTAACATCTTTGTGTGGGAAAAACTATAAAACCTTGTAACTGTGAGTAGTCTCATCGGAAAACTCAGTCGCGGGAGGGGAAAACTTAGTCACAAAAGGAATTCGTGTCATTGAAAAAATAAGTCACCGGATGGGAAAATTTTACTCACCGGACGAGTTTCAATGGAAAATACTTGTAAAATAAACTCTTTGTGTGGGAAAAACTCGAGAACCTCATCACCTTGACTAGTCTCACGGGAAAACTCAGTCACGTGAGGGGAAAACTTAGTCACTAAGGAATTAGTGTCATGGGAAAAATGAGTCACCGGATGGGAAAACCTTAGTCAATGGACTAGTTTCAACGGCAAAACAAAGTAAAATAACCTCTTTGTGTTGGAATAACTCGAAAACCTGGCCACTGTGAGTAGTTTCATGGGAAATCTCAGCCAGGGGAGGGGGAAACTTAGTCACTAAGGAATTAGTGCCATGGGACTAATGAGTCAACTAATGGGAAAACCTTAGTCACCGAACGAGATTCCACGGCAAATCCTAGTAAAGTAACATTTTTGTGTGGGAAAAACTAGAAAACCTTGTCACTGTGAGTAGTCTCATCGGAAAACTCAGTCGCGGGAGGGGAAATTTAGTCACAAAGGAATTGGTGTCATGGAAAAAATGAGTCACCGGATGGGAAAATTTTACTCACCGGACGAGTTTCAATGGAAAATACTTGTAAAATAAACTCTTTGTGTGGGAAAAACTCAAGAACCTCATCACCTTGACTAGTCTCACGGGAAAACTCAGTCACGTGACGGGAAAACTTAGTCACTAAGGAATTAGTGTCATGGGAAAAATGAGTCACCGGATGGGAAAACCTTAGTCAATGGACAAGTTTCAATGGAAAAACCTAGTAAAATAACCTCTTTGTGTTGGAATAACTTGAAAACCTGGCCACTGTGAGTAGTCTCATGGGAAAACTCAGCCATAGGAGGGGGAAACTTAGTCACTAAGGAATTAGTGCCATGGGACTAATGAGTCAACTAATGGGAAAACCTTAGTCACCGAACGAGATTCCACGGCAAATCCTAGTAAAGTAACATTTTTGTGTGGGAAAAACTAGAAAACCTTGTCACTGTGAGTAGTCTCATCGGAAAACTCAGTCGCGGGAGGGGAAAACTTAGTCACAAAGGAATTCGTGTCATGGAAAAAATGAGTCACCGGATGGGAAAATTTTACTCACCGGACGAGTTTCAATGGAAAATACTTGTAAAATAAACTCTTTGTGTGGGAAAAACTCAAGAACCTCATCTCCTTGACTAGTCTCACGGGAAAACTCAGTCACGTGACGGGAAAACTTAGTCACTAAGGAATTAGTGTCCTGGGAAAAATGAGTCACCGGATGGGAATACCTTAGTCAATGGACAAGTTTCAATGGAAAAACCTAGTAAAATAACCTCTTTGTGTTGGAATAACTTGAAAACCTGGCCACTGTGAGTACTCTCATGGGAAAACTCAGCCATGGAGGGGGAAACTTAGTCACTAAGGAATTAGTGCCATGGGACTAATGAGTCAACTAATGGGAAAACCTTAGTCACCGAACAAGTTTCCATGGCAAATCCTAGTACAGTAACATCTTTGTGTGGGAAAAACTAGAAAACCTTGTCACTGTGAGTGACTTCATCGGAAAACTCAGCCAATGGAGGGGGAAACTTAGTCACTAAGGAATTAGTGCCATGGGACTAATGAGTCAACTAATGGGAAAACCTTAGTCACTGTTCTCGAATTGAGAGAGCATGGAGAATAGATAATTCAGGTCCCCTTTTACATGAGTCTCCCTTGGCTATTTATAGGGAGGAAGGCCATAAATTACATTTAATTCAGACTAAGCCTATGGGCCTCAAAGATCAGGCTCAATATCCTATGTATTACAAATGTGCCCCTGGGTCGCCATTCTAGGCCGCCCTTTACTAATGTTGGTCGCCCTCTAGCAGTAGAAGGGCGCTCGCCCTGTCCACAAGCCCACAAGACACGAGCTTGAAGTCTGAAAGTGAAGTGTCTTCAACTAGTCTTCATGGCCCGCCACCAGGGGGAGGCACTCGCCCAGCCCACAAGCCCACAAGACACCAAGTCTGAGGCACGAAGATGAAGTGTGTCTTCAAAGAGTACTCGCCATGTAATTCCAACCGACGCTTCCTTTGGGCGGTCATCCCTATAGAACGTGCCTCGTTAAAACCTTCCTAGGAAAAACCCTGTGGGATAAAAACCTAGTGAAGGAAAAAGAGTACAACATTCTATAGAGAAATGAGTCGCCTAAGGCCTGGGCGCGGTGAATAAATATGTCGCCAATCCTAGTATGAAAATTTGAGTGAATGTGACGCTGGGTGGGGTCGACACGCCTAGTGTGGAATGAAGTGATCATCATGTCAACTGGAGCCGCCAGGAAGAAGTCGCTCGCCCTACAGGAGTTGCTGCCAGCCCACAAGTCTATCTGAGCCCCGGAAGTATGAAACAGCTCGCCCCATTACAACTTGATCGCCAATCTTGAAAGTGTAAGTATGATGGAGAATTACTCGCTAGGTTGGGCTGGGGTTACTCGCCCAGCTGTGCCTCATGCTTTCCTCATCCTGTTACCTGTTTTCTATATTTCTCACCTGCAAACACAGTCATTAGTTCTTCAAGTCGCTACTGGACCATTTTGAAAGAAATAATTTTCAAGGTCGCCACAGGGGCATTATTCTGAAATAACTTTTAGGTCGCCACTGGACCATTGCTTTGAAAGAAATAAATTTTGAAGTCACCTCGGGATCATTGTTTTGAAGAAACCAAGTTTGATGGCGTCCCTGGGCCATTATTTTGAAAGAAATAAAGTTTAAGGGCGCCTCTAGGCCACTATTTTGAATGAAGTTTGAGGGCGCGTCTAGGCCACTGTTTTGAAAGAAATAAAGTTTGAAATCGCCACTGGGGCATTGTTTTGAAAGAAATAATTTTGAGGGCGCTTCTGTAGGCCATTGTTTTCAAAGAAATAAAGTTTGAGGGCGCTTCTAGGCCATGGTAAAAGTGATACTGTAGGCCGCCATTGGACCTTTGTTGCACGCATGGTTTCCGCTCGCGTAACGAGTCGTACTCGCATGGCTCTTCTAACGAGGCTTGGGGGTGCTCGGTCTTACGCAGCTAGGGCGGCCAGAGGCTAGAAATTTTATGAGTCACGTGATGACCCGCACGCCCTGTGTTTGTGCTAGTTGTCTGTTATGAGGCTTTGGCCCGCTCAAGGCGGGGCTTTCGCTCGACCTTATTCCGGTGAGACTTTGGCTTGATTTAATTCGATCAAGGCTTTTGCTCGCATGGCGAGGCTTCTGCTCAGTGAGACTTTTGCTCAGATCCCAGTGGCCGCTGGGGTTGCCCGAGGCTTGGCTCAATAGACGTGCTCGATCTTCTTCGATCAAGGCTGGGCTTTCTTCGCCGTATCGCACAAGGGTCGCGCCCCACCGTTCCAAGAGAGCCACCGTTCACGCACCGCGCCTTCCCTCCTGGAAAACGGGACAATGCGCCAGGCTAGAGAGTACAATTTCCCCCTTGGCATCTTGGAAGCGGCAAAGAAATATATTTTGTCACTACTGGACCACGTAATCTGTGAATGTAATTTAGACCCTCTATGGACCTTGGGATTTAGACCGCCACTGGGCCTTGGTATTTAGACCACTACTGGGCCTTGAGATTTAGACCATTTTATGGCCTTGGGATTTAGACCGCCACTGGGCCTCGGTTGTCAAGCGTGCTTATTCGAGCGATCCCATATTAGCGTCAATTTGCATTGTATTGACATATGGGGCGGCCGAATTTTGTTACAAGGGTCGCCTCGTCAGACCTTACCCTCTGGAGTCCTTAAGACTATTAGGGAAGTCCTCCGCGCCCTTGCTTTGTACCTGCAAGAGTAAAGTTTTGGGTTTTGGCTGGGCCACCTTAAGGCCCAATTATTGACCTTTTCATAGGCTGAATTTATTATCCTTATTCTCCATGGGGAGAATCCTGCGCGCCCTTGCTTTGTACTACCTTAACTGTAATAATGCTTTAGATTCAGAGCGTTCCTTGGAATCCTTCTAACTGATAATTTCTCCAGGTGCCTTGGCCCAGAAATTGCGTGTATTTCTTATCTCCACCGTGCCTGAAAGAAACATAAAACAGGACCGCCCAAAAACAACAAGAAAAGTTGCATACAAATTCCATGGCAGCCTCCATTAGATCACCCTTCCACCCATACTCAAACGCCCTCATCTCCTAAACAAAAACTTCATTCTAAACCAACACCTCCTTTCAACCAAGACTCCAACGCCATCATCCCCCTAAACCAAAACCTCGCCCTAAACCAAACCACCACCAAATGCTACCATGGAATTTTTCACAAACAAAGGGCGGTCACTTGCAAGAGGATCGCCAAATGGCGGTTGCCCGGGAAACATTAGCGAATCAGAAGATCATTTGATATGTTCTCTCAGTTCTGGATAAGCATTCTGCAGAAGCTCTTTTACAATGTTGCTTGGGGTTTCGAGATGCTCTTTGCTCTGAAGAAAATTATTGTTTTTCCTATGCTTAACTTGCCTCAAATTGTTAGTTAAAAACAAAATATACATATTCATTAACATATTCATAATAATGCAATGTATATACTCAAAACTCCATTAACATACTACTGCATAGTAACCACTATCAGCACATTATGCAATTAGGCTTAAGAATCAATTTTGTAATATCCTGAAGTTTACAAAATATTTTAAATAAATTACAATCTCGACTAATCATACTACTATCCATGCATATAAGGAATATTATCTATACTCAAAATTAATTAAAGTAAGCAGAATGAGACTATGTCAGGCTCAGAAAGATAGCAAACAGCAATACCATTCTCATTGAATTGTGAATCTGACATGAAATCGTTGTTTCTAAATTCATACTAATATTCAAATTATTCTTAAAAATCAAATTATTCAAAAACTGATGATGTTAATTTTCCGGAATCGCTTTTCCAACTAGCTTAATCTCATTAAAACCTCAAAAACACTGCCCTTATTTTAAATATGAAATACAACAATTAAACAATCATCAAGAACCCCTAATACCATGACTGATTAAACAAATAATCTATAATTGAAGGTAAGATAGCAAAATAATTAAATCTGATATGTGCCCAGGATATTATAATCAATTAAATCAAATATGGAATTTGAATAACAAGGTTGATTAAATCAGAATTAGAGTCCCTATGGACTGTTCCCTTTCTTTTGAAAGAAATACTACACATGTATGATATTCTTGTAATGGACATGCCAATGGTGTTTAATATTGTCAATCACAACATATAGTCAACATATAGTACACCGACGAAAATGCACATGATAAACGAAAATGATATAAAGCTTCGAACAAGTAGAATACAATATTAACAAATGTAAACATGACACTCAAATTGATCTAGCTTCAAGTGGCATACTTCAGGTTTTAAATTTAAAATCACCAAGGGACCCCTTTTCCTCTAATTCAGAATGATCTGTTCATAATGTAATTGTACAACAACAAAAAGGATTTGATAGAAATTGATAGAAATTCAGAATTGATTCATAAGCATTCACAGGTTACATGCCACGCCAAGATTTGATAGTAATAACTAACAATGTATACTCAACACTAAGATTGTTTCCAACAACTGAAACGGAATCAGTCTCTCACTCTTTCTTTTTTATTTTCCATAAATACTCATGAACAAAATAAGAGATAATGGGATAAGAATTGTAAATTAAATATAAAAATAAGCGACGGATTATTGATTAAATTAAGAATAAGAACTATAATAAGAAGTCAAATAAAAATTAGGATAAGGAATAAAAGGTAAATTATAAAAATGAGAATTATAATGTTTAATGACGAATATAAATTCAGTTTTGATAACTGTTGAGCTACTGAAATTTAATTTCATCATATGATACTAAGTGGTATTCAATAATTTTAAATTATAATCCTATGAATTTGATTGCATATTAACATGAAGATAAGAACAGAAGAAAGCAAAGGATAACATACATTTTCTCAACTATGCTCCACATTTTGACCATAACAAGAAACTAGATATCAAACCGGTTTGACCATGGAATTGAAATCATACTACGCTACTCTTTAGAACAAAAATCGAACTCAACAGCCCTAGAGTTAATATAGAATATGCTCTGGACAAATGCTGAATAGACTACAACAATTAATCAAAGAGACTGAAACCCATATTTGGATCAGCATAAAAATAAAGAGAAGGATAAACAAATCAGAATAATTTTAAATAAGATTTACCAAATCAACTCATGCTTACAATTTGCATAAAAAACTAGAAAGCAAGACGTTGTACATAATACTGCGATACTGGAAACTATTCTTTCCATTTGACCTTTTAATTATGCAGGACATTTCACCTCTAATGGTTTCTTTTTTATTCGTATCTTTTTGTACTGTAGTCAAGTTTCTTGCTTATGTCTTATGTGTTTTACTCTAGATTTAATAAATTTGGAGTTGATAGTGGACCTGCTGCTAAAACATTCAGACTAGAGATTTAATAAATTTCTTGCTACTGATGCATTTTGCTCTCATGTTGTGTGACTAAAATAAGATGAGATCTTTGCGTATATCCTTATTAAATTGGCAATCTTGGCTTGAATTTATCCTAATTGTACGATGCAGGTTGCCTTCCTTTCGTCTTGGGTTTCTTTCCTGGTAACTTAAACTAGCTCTAAATATCCTCTAAAGAGCAAGGCATTAATCAAAATACTTTTATGTAAAATGTTTTGGATTACAGTGGGTTCCCAAGTAATGCATTTAAGTCTGCTGGGTCTTGATCTATAGCAATTAATACTATCTACTACTAAATAGAACACAAACATGATTTACTGACATGTATATGTTTTTAGACCTGTGGCAAAACTATGGTGTTTTCCAATTAAAAAAAAGTAAAATATCTCCAATTTCTATTTGCTTGCCTCATATAAATTTTTTGCTAGAAATTACATTGTCTACTTTGACATTGAATATATTTATATCCTGCAATAAAGGAAATGAGAGGCAAAATAATAGATCACCAATTAGAAGGAGAGAACACTGCCCTGGTTTATGATAATAGAGCTTATTGAACCAACTTGGCCAGCCTCTTCTCCCCTTCCCTTTTCGCATGAAAGATAAGCTAACTGGGAGTGCTTTATGGATTCCTAACTCTAAGCATTCTTCGGATGCCATAAGCTCGCCGATTTTCATCACAAATTCCAAGGAAACATGAAAAAGAACAGATTAAATTTTGTCAAGCATTGCAACAAACACTTTTCAAGTATTAAAACTTTAATAACAATAGGATAGAAAATTCATTCAGCCTATTAGTGAGTCTGTATATGCACACATCAGAACCACAATTAAATTGTAGGAAACCACTTAGAACGAAAAAGAGCTAGAGATAGAGTGAACTGAGAAACATATGTCATTCAGTCATTTGGTCAAATGATCAGGAAACATAAAATCTGCAATGGAAATGTATGAAAGATAATTAACTCAGGCCTTTCATCGAGCAATTTGCAGGCAAGGACACTTCAATTTCAATTAATCAGCAATAATTGAGCATGGACAGAAACAGAGTTCATTCTGAAATTTTATCGAATAGTTTGCAGACGATGTGCAGAAAAATTTAGTCAATTTATCAAACGTTAATTGTGCATCTAAGTCATATCAGAAATATCGAACATAACTTAAAACATGAAAGAGATAAAGTGAACAAAAAGATGAAGTGAATCAATGAATTAAGGAACCGGTGTCAAAGGTGTGCCGTGACTTCAAGCAATGGGTTAGCTTTGGTGTCGGCTCAGTTCCAGACCTTTCAGACGCGTCCAATTTTCATTACTCGCCCGTATTTGATCCTGAGTTCAACAGCAATATGAAGAAAAAGCAGTGACATACACTCGGGCATTTCATCAAACAGTTAGCAGACACCAAAATCATAATGAAAATATAGAAAATAACATATGGAGGAATATGAGATAGAAGGATCAAAGAGATTGAATGGTTCCATGAACCGAAGCAGAGATTGGTTGCGGAACTTGATGGAGAAGAGTAGACTTAATTGTTCTCCACTCACGAGTGGTCTGTCACCCAAAAATGGATGGCGGTGCTGCTACCGCCGCATCGGAAGGGCTCGCCAACGCCGCTTAAATCGCTTCTTGTTACATATTCCGCTCATCTCGCCCTCGATGCCGATCTTTTCTTCCTTTTGCTTTCTGCGATTCCTTCCTCCTCCTTTTGTTTTGGCTCGACCTGCTTCTTTCTCATGTGTGTAATCGCGTGTTTGCTCGGTTTGGCGGTGGAATCACCGTCTCAACTAGAAGGACGATGGGATGGAGGCTGCGGTATCCAAGTCGACGTCGGCGCCGAGAATTGATCTTCGTCTTCGCCGTCGCTGTCCACCTATTGGGCGTTTGACGGCGGCTAAAGGTCAAAGAGTGAAGAAGGAAGGGTGGCGGCGCTGGAGGCCGATTGGAAGAGGAGTGGTGGTGGCGGCTGCACTTTGGCGGCTTGAAGGTTGAAGGAGGTGAGGACTCAGGAGGCGGAAGCCAGGCTTGGTGACGGCGCTGGGTAAAGCCAGAAGAACTAGGGTTCTTTAGGTCTGGCTCTTTTTTCTTTTTTTTTCTCTTTTTTTTTTTTAATCGCCCCTCACTCAGGCAGTAGAACACGAAAGATTTTTCGTGGGGTGGGAAAAGTTTTACCTTTCCCCACAGACGGCGCCAAATGTTCTCGAATTGAGAGAGCATAGAGAATAGATAATTCAGGTCCCCTTTTACATGAGTCTCCCTTGGCTATTTATAGGGAGGAAGGCCATAAATTACATTTAATTCAGACTAAGCCTATGGGCCTCAAAGATCAGGCTCAATATCCTATGTATTACAAATATGCCCCTGGGTCGCCATTCTAGGCCGCCCTTTACTAATGTTGGTCGCCCTCTAGCAGTAGAAGGGCGCTCGCCCTGTCCAGTCACCTTACGAGTTTCCATGGCAAATCCTAGTAAAGTAACATCTTTGTGTGAGAAAAATTAGAAAGCCTTGTCACTGTGAGTAGTCTCATCGGAAAACTCAGTCGCGGGAGGGGTAAACTTAGTCACAAAGGAATTCGTGTCATGGAAAAAATGAGTCACCGGATGGGAAAATTTTAGTTGTCGGACGAGTTTCAATGGAAATTACTTGTAAAATAACCTCTTTGTGTGGGAAAAACTCGAGAACCTCATCACCTTGACTAGTCTCACGGGAAAACTCAATCACGTGAGGGGAAAACTTAGTCACTAAGGAATTAGTGTCATGGGAAAAATGAGTCACCGGATGGGAAAACCTTAGTCAATTGACTAGTTTCAATGGCAAAACCAAGTAAAATAACCTCTTTGTGTTGGAATAAATTGAAAACCTGGCCACTGTGAATAGTCTCATGGGTATACTCAGCCACATGAGGGGGAAACTTAGTCACAAAGGAATTCGTGTCATGGAAAAAATGAGTCACCGGATGGGAAATTTTACTCACCGGACGAGATTCAATGGAAAATACTTGTAAAATAACCTCTTTGTGTGGGAAAAACTCGAGAACCTCATCACCTTGACTATTCTTACGGGAAAACTCAGTCACGTGATGGGAAAACTTAGTCACTAAGGAATTAGTGTCATGGGAAAAATGAGTCACCGGATGGGAAAACCTTTGTCAATGGACTTGTTTCATTGGCACAACCTAGTAAAATAACCTCTTTGTGTTGGAATAACTTGAAAACCTGGTCACTGTGAGTAGTCTAATGGGAAAGCTCAGCCACAGGAGGGGGAAACTTAGTCACAAAGGAATTCGTGTCATGGAAAAAACGAGTCACCGGATGAAAAAGTTTTACTCACCGGACGAGTTTCAATGGAAAATACTTGTAAAATAACCTCTTTGTGTGGGAAAAACTCGAGAACCTCATCACCTTGACTATTCTCACGGGAAAACTCAGTCACGTGAGGGGAAAACTTAGTCACTAAGGAATTAGTGTCATGGGAAAAATGAGTCACCGGATGGGAAAACCTTAGTCAATGGACTAGTTTCAATGGCAAAACCAAGTAAAATAACCTCTTTGTGTTGGAATAATTCGAAAACCTTGCCACTGTGAGTAGTCTAATTTGAAAACTCAGCCACAGGATGGGGTAACTTAGTCACTAAGGAATTAGTGCCATGGGACTAATGAGTCAACTAATGGGAAAACCTTAGTCACCGAACGAGTTTCCATGGCAAATCCTAGTAAAGTAACATCTTTGTGTGGGAAAAACTAGAAAACCTTGTCACTGTGAGTAGTCTCATCGGAAAACTCAGTCGCGGGAGGGAAAAACTTAGTCACAAAGGAATTCGTGTCATGGAAAAAATGAGTCACCGGATGGGAAAATTTTACTCACCGGACGAGTTTAAATGGAAAATACTTGTAAAATAACCTCTTTGTGTGGGAAAAACTCGAGAACCTCATCACCTTGACTAGTCTCACGGGAAAACTCAGCCACGTGACGTGAAAACTTAGTCACTAAGGAATTAGTGTCATGGGAAAAATGAGTCAACGGATGGGAAAACCTCAGACAATGGACAAGTTTCAATGGAAAAACCTAGTAAAATAACCTCTTTGTGTTGGAATAACTCGAAAACCTGGCCACTGTGAGTAGTCTCATGGGAAAACTCCGCCATAGGAGGGGGAAACTTGGTCACTAAGGAATTAGTGCCATGGGACTAATGAGTCAACTAATGGGAAAACCTTAGTCACCGAACGAGTTTCCATGGCAAATCCTAGTAAAATAACCTCTTTGTGTGGGAAAAACTTGAAAACCTTGTCACTGTGAGTAGTCTCATCGGAAAACTCAATTGGGGGAAGGGAAATCTTAGTCACGAAGGAATTCGTGTCATGGAAAAAATGAGTCACCGGATGGGGAAATTTTACTCACCGGACGAGTTTCAATGGAAAATACTTGTTAAATAACCTCTTTGTGTGGGAAAAACTCGAGAACCTCATCACCTTGACTAGTCTCACGTGAAAACTCAGTCACATGAGGGGAAAACTTAGTCACTAAGGAATTGGTGTCATGGGAAAGATGAGTCACCGGATGGGAAAACCTTAGTCAAAGGACTAGTTTCAATGGAAAAACCTAGTAAAATAACCTCTTTGTGTTGGAATAACTCGAAAACCTTGCCACTGTGAGTAGTCTCATGGGAAAACTCAGCCACAGGAGGGGGCAACTTAGTCACTAAGGAATTAGTGCCATAGAACTAATGAGTCAACTAATGGGAAAACCTTAGTCACCGAACGAGTTTCCATGGCAAATCCTAGTAAAATAACCTCTTTGTATGGGAAAAACTAGAAAACCTTGTCACTGTGAGTAGTCTCATCGGAAAACTAAGTCGAAGGAGGGGAAAACTTAGTCACAAAGGAATTCGTGTCGTGGAAAAAATGAGTCACCGGATGGGGAAATTTTACTCACCGGACGAGTTTCAATGGAAAATACTTGTTAAATAACCTCTTTGTGTGGGAAAAACTCGAGAACCTCATCACCTTGACTAGTCTCACGTGAAAACTCAGTCACATGAGTGGAAAACTTAGTCACTAAGGAATTGGTGTCATGGGAAAGATGAGTCACCGGATGGGAAAACCTTAGTCAAAGGACTAGTTTCCGTGGAAAATCCTAGTAAAATAACCTCTTTGTGTGGGAAAAACTAGAAAACCTTGTCACTGTGAGTAGTCTCATCGGAAAACTCAGTCGCGGGAGGGGAAAACTTAGTCACAAAGGAATTCGTGTCATGGAAAAAATGGGTCACCGGAAGGGAAAATTTTACTCACCGGATGAGTTTCAATGGAAAATACTTGTAAAATAACCTCTTTGTCTGGGAATAACTCGAGAACCTCATCACCTTGACTAGTCTCACGGGAAAACTCAGTTACTTGAGGGGAAAACTTAGTCACTAAGGAATTAGTGTCATGGGAAAACCTTAGTCAATGGACTAGTTTCAATGGCAAAACCTAGTAAAATAACCTCTTTGTGTTGGAATAACTCGAAAACCTGGCCACTGTGAGTAGTCTCATGGGAAAACTCGGCCACAGGAGGGGGAAACTTAGTCACTAAGGAATTAGTGCAATGGGACTAATGAGTCAACTAATGGGAAAACCTTAGTAACTGAACGAGTTTCCATGGCAAATCCTAGTA